>JANTPM010000008.1:3087027-3120061 GCA_025434745.1 Erythroxylum divaricatum
ACGAGAATGATGATATGTATGAAGGATTGGCCAATTTATAACATCTATGCAGTTTTACCGTCAAAACTCAAAAACGAAACCTGGGATTGTGGAGCTTATAGAAACGCAGACTTTGAAACCTTTCAAGGAATCAAAATAAAAATTTGTCTGAAGTTCCAAACTTTACTGTTCTACCTCCGCCTCCATCTTGTGGGTTCAGCTTAATTCCTTCACTCTGTGATTTCCTTCTCCTCTTTCTTATCACGTCCCATCAATTTTCACCGGTGTTTGTGCAGCTGCGGGCATTTCACTGGTGTTTGTGCATTTGAATAGAGCCAGTCGTTCTTAATTTACCATATCAATCAATAAATTGACATACATACAAATCACTCCTGCAACTATCATGTCATGTTTTATTGTTCTGTTCTTTAAGCGATTTGAAACATACAAAGCAGTGGGGATGAAATAATCTTTGTTTTGTTTTTGGAATTTGTAGGCTGGATCAAAGAGTCCTATCAATGGGCATGACATCAACAATCCTAACAGGTATATCATCTTCTCATCCAAATTCTATATCTAGTATCATTTTGAGGATACTACAATGTTAAGAATCAATTAACTTAATTGTTAGTGGTTTAGCAGCTGCAGGAAATAACATTATCAAAGTCATTTCGCAATCCTTTCTTTGACAGTAAAAATTACCTGGCTGCGATCACGAGTACAACTTTGAAATCTTTTAGTTTTTGACCCTTTTGTTTGGAATTGCACATCTTTTATTTGGTGATTGGAAATTTTTTTATTTTTTGGTGCAATTGTGAAATGGGTAGTTGTAAAGGTCTGATTTCTCGACTTTAGTTTCGAAATTTTCCTTTCTTTAATTTTGTTTTTCTATTTCTAAAGTTTCTACGTGTAAATAAGATTCTATTTATTGTTCTTATTATGCACATAAAGAGGAGGAGCCATATGAGATGTCTTTATAATTTCTAGTAATAATAGTGATAGTTGATAAAATGTGAATGCTCAAAACTGAATCATGAAAATGCTTAAATGAACCTGAATGTTTTAGGTTGTCTCTTCTTTTGGTCTTATCGTTATTATGCCTGTTCTCTTTTAGGCGTGGGTATCAGGTGCTAGATGGGGACATTGGAAGATGCAGTTAAAACAATTTATGAACCTTCCAAAGGATTTCAAGCATCAAAAAGCCAAAATTTCTTACTAAGTGTGGTATGTCAATCCACACGTTAGTGATGCACTGTTTTAACTATTCGTTTTCCTGATCTAAACTAATGAACAACACAATAGTTATAGGGAACATCATACTTATTATAAGATTATTTCCTCTTGAACACTAACAGTCAGTGTCTTGTTTAGGAGGACAATGTTGTTCACTGCCACTAACTCGTCTTCAATAGCCACAGCTTCACCTACATTAAATAGAAGAACAATGACGCATTGCAATGATGGGATTGTCCCCAGAAAGAAGGAGAACATAGAAGCCAAAGGAAGGAAAGCCAGAGACAGAGACAAGTACCTAGAATAGTAATCCCAAGTTTGGCATTGTAATCTCCTGCAGCCTGTCACCAGTTTATTTGAGTCAATAATTAAAGTGTTGAAAAAGAAAAATATCAGATAGCACTCTATCAGGCAACTTCGGAGAAGAACAAGCTCTAAAGGAGCACAAAAAGCCCATAAGAACAAAGTCATGTCATTTTCAGCCAAAATATCATCAGTCAACCATAGACAATAATGAACACCACATAAATATTGAAAAGCAATCTCCCTTGGTGAAAAATTTCAAAACAGAAGTCTTTTGCATAGTGTAACAGCACCAATGCACCGTCAAACCAATAATGTCTGGAAGCATATGTACATAGCAAAATAAAAGGTTCTGAAAAACAGTTATCTTGCCTGGACTCGAGACCATCTCCCAATTGAAGACTTCCACCCAACTATTGCATGAATAACAACTGCATTTTCCTGACAAATTACCAAATATTAATCAACAATACTAGAAATCCAGCATTCCACTTGAATCATTAGTTCAATATTGTACCATGACTTCAACATCATCTAGGATGATACAACTTATGAGCCTTGCACCTGGTCCGATACGAGCATTAGCAGATATGGAGACATTGGGACCAATCTGTTCCACAACATACAGGAAAACCACTGTTACTGCTCTTTAGGTGAGAAATGAAGGAAATGGACAAGTAGAAAACAAGAAAGCAGTCCCAAAATTTTCCACACCATGCTTTATATTTTTGGCATGCAAAGCAGCAAAAAAACAAATAAAAACAAGTATTATTCCAACATTTGCAAGGTGAAGCAAAGACATGCATTCACACTTCATTCTCATGTCCTAAAACTGGAAAAAAAGCTTTAAAACCTCCCTAGTGATGATAAGCAAATGTCGAGGAATTATAGAAGTAGACTCCAATAACCAATCATACAATTACCTTAGCAGTCAGATGTACTTTGGCCGATGGATGAATATAGACATCACCAACGATGGTGGCACTCTTTAACCCATCACCGCTAGCCAAGAGATCAGGGGATGTGAACCGAAATTGAGAAAGATACAGACCAGAACATTTCAGGGACATTCTGCAGGTATTTATAAAGGTAATGATACATGATGTATACATTTGAGAGTGTATAACAGACAAGAGGGTTTGGTTTACCCAGGAGTTTTAATTTGTTCCCAGAAGTCCATGGTTTGATATGTATACAGCTGCTTTTTGCCAGCGAGGGGTGAGAGGATATCCTGATCTAATCTTACAAAATCTGTTGGAATGATCCTGCTAAAAAGCTTGTATCATGACAGTAGCTGAGACCGACATTTGTAACAATCCAAAATTACAGAAAAAATGTCTCATACGTTCTTTTGGTCAAAGGAGCATCACCTTTAGCTTTGGTCCATCCTCCAGAATAACAAAATTTTATTTCTAAAGTTAGTCCTTAGAAAAGAAGGGCATAATTGTTAGTGGATACTGTCCCATTTTTCCAAGTGGGTTACGAGAAAAAGAAGTGAACGGCCTTTGATTTTAGAGGCTTACACTTCTTTCCTATCAATCGCGTATTTGCAAAATGCATTAAATAAATTCTTGATATTAATATAGTTCTCAAAATTATCAAAGATCAAATACAGTAAAAACAATATGTTAAAATAAAATTAGTCCACAGCTCTATTCAGATGGGAAGATTCATGGTTCAAATCTCTCATGCCCAAACTATGGCTAGGATAAACAGATGCCACAGTTTATTGATTTCAAGAAAAGCAACAAGCTATAATCATATAGTTAACTTAAAGGCTGTCCCAGTTTTAGGACAGAAAATGTTGGAGAAACTTAAAACTACAAGAATGGGCATACCTTGTAGCTGATTGGAGGGCTTCAAAGCTGGAAACACGTTTCAAATTAGCTGCAAAAAGCATTGAGAGGATGGATGTAATTGATAATTAAAATATGAGATGTCAAATATGCACCGCTGAAGCATAATTTCAAGTTGGAAAATCAAAAACTAAAATTTCATTAAAAGAGGCTAAATTTGTTTATATCCAGGCCGTTGTTCAACATAAAAGAAAATCATGTGTCTCAAACATCCAAGTTTTGTCAAGGCTCTGCATCCTGTTATAAAGCTTTGTAGTTTATGTCACTTACCTCTGTCTTTCCTTTGAGAAGAAACACATTGTATAGATGTAAATATCTCTTGTGTGAACATGTATACACCACAATTTATAAGGTCACTAACCTGCATTGCAACGACTTGAGACTCATTAAAGAAGTAAGAAACTAGATCATGCCAGGATAGGAGATACTGTCAATAAAGTAAACTTGTTTTTCTTCCTAAATGTACAAAGAAGAAAGTGAATTTCAGTAAGATATAATTGCCAATTATCGAAAAGAAGATGTCATCTTTTTACATCGCAGAAAAAGCAGCGACTATGTGACTACCTATGCATGTACTTTTATATATACTTATATATGACTGTAAATACATGCATATACTTGTATTACTGGATTGCTGTTAAATCAAGTACAAAATTAACTATTTAAAATGAAAATAATATCATGGTATTTTGTCAAATGTTGAACTCACAAAAGTTTCTGGTTTCTCAGTGTAATGCAACAATTCATTGGTTGCTGGATCAGCTACCAACTCCCCAAATTGGCTGGCTGACTCAGCAGATACCTATGCAGAAGAAGCTTAATGAAGGTGAAATGTAGACAAATATTACAAGGGGATAAATCTAGACGAAGATTACAAAGAAACTATGGTCTGTGTAGACTTCCATATTTTTATATACAGAATCAACCAACCTTGATTACTAGGATAGTTTCCATTCCAAGATACCGCGTCTGTGGATAACATAGAAAAAAAAAAGACAAGCAAGGTTCATTGATGAAGAAAGAACTTGAAGAACTATCACTAAACTGATTAAGCTAAAAACTTGAATTCATCTCTAGAAAATTTGTAAAAATTTGAATTCGTAATTCCCTTTGTACATTCAAGACGGCCAACTCCTAAATGTCAAGGCAATGGTTTGAACACTTTCCATTTGACCAAAATGAATCAACAAAACCCCACTTAAACCAACAAATAAGCCTATATTAGGTCTGAGTGAAACCAACAATAAGTTCAGAAGCTTCTTCATGACAAGAATGACGGTATCATATACCTAGCATGTAGTGTACAAGAAAAATATGATACTTGGGTAGAACTTAGAGACAACAACACAAATCTGAAGATCACCATGGATAGGGCATGAGAACAGAGGAGCTTTTTAACATTTTTCCTGATCCTAGAGAAGTTAAAACTTCTCTAGCTAACAAGATCTCAGTACGGTTTGGTGTATTAACTTCATGTTATTCGAATCATTCCATGAACCTGATCATTCCAAAATGATTCAACTAATAGTCAATAGATCAAATAAGATTTTATTATCATAATTCTTTTCAATTTATTAGTAATTAAGCATTAACCTTTCTGATCCAGTTCAATTAGCAAGAGATTTGTTAGACAAACAACCTAAATACTATGCACAGATGGAAACCTCCCTGACAAGTACAAAATCACTAGTAACTCTGTTGAAATCACATGAACATGCCTTAATGCACGAAGAAACGCCTGCCCAGAGAAGATAAAATTTAAAAGAAATTTTGGCTTTTGAAGTCCAAGGAAAACATTAAAAACCTACCATTCACTCGATAACCATCACACATTCTCCTGAAGCTACGAACTTCACAATCATTACCTTAGGCGTCAATAATCTAATTCAGCCACAAAACTAAACACCACATACCAACATCAGAAAGCTAGACATGGACATAAATATAAGTTGTATCACCACCAAAGCCTAAACGTTCAAGAAATGTTTACCTTCTCAATAAGGACCCGATCACCGACGCTAATAATAGGGCTCATGGAAGAAGACGTGATGCATCGAATCTTAGAAAAAGTAGACCACAAAAGCTCCAGAACAAAAAGTTTCATAAACCCATCAAAGCCAGGCCATCGGAGAAACCCCCAACTCTGACACGACATCCATTGTACGGAAATGAAAGTCATAAGGAGATGAAGCAGCGCCGAAGGTCTCAGGCAACTCATTTACGGGTCTAAGCGGAGAAGGTAAGTCTTCAGGATACCAACTTTATAGATGAAAACCTTAGGGGCAGACTTAAAAGGAGGAGCTTCAGACGTGAAGTCGGTGTATTGAGGAGAAGGAATTGCCTCAAAGCACATGCGAGGCAGAGAGGAAAGTAAAGCGGGAAGCAAAATCAAAAGAAAGGGGGGGACATTGGCTTGGCTTAGGTGAATTCGAAGCCTAGACGTCGATGTTGGTTTTAAATAAAACGTCGACGTTTTTTAATGGTGGAACGGAAATAGGTACAGACGATCTGATGCCATATTTTCTAGTTTATATATCATCTAAAGGGTAGATTGATAGCCTATCCCATATCGCTAGTTTACTTTTGGCATTCCTTCTTTATATTGTCTCAAAAAAAACTCGACCGTTGGTATTCGAATAAAGGAGAGCTGGTTGACATCTCTCCTGACAAGAATAGAAGAAACGTACGGGTTTATCTGTTATCGACACAGTCGGTTAAGGCTCTCCACCTTTATGGTGGATCTATAATCAACCTTTTTTGCCCTTGGTCGGCGGAGATGGGTTTGTTATTCACTTATTCTTCTCCAAAATTGAAAATTTTGCTAACTTTCCCCTTTTCTATCCATGCAAGAAGCGAAATTAAGCTTGGGCTTTTCAACAGGTGAGTTTTTCGAATCATATGTCATGTGGCGACAAATACGTCGCAATTTTTGTTGAAACCCTAGAAGAAACAATGCAAAGTTACAATTTTTGTTAATCGTGTATACTGGGGTTTCATGGGTTTTGTCGGTGCTTGCTCCGTTTTTTTTCATTTATTTCTTTGTCTGTTGTTCTTGGTGTGGAAGTCGCAGGTTTATGGTTTTTAATCCTCTACCTCGATCATCTTCTAGTGATATGTGTGTATATATATATATATTTAGGAGTGTGTGTGTGTGTTCTGCTGCTGCTTCTCACAAAACTGTTCACTAGATCATCGTCTGGTAAGTTTTTTTTGATATGTGACAGTCGGAAAAATCCTTTTGTAGGATGTTTTCCTGTTCAGAGTCACTTGTTAACATACTTCTCTATTCCAGTCAGGTTGTCTGCCCCCTGATATAGTGGCTCTTAATTGTACTTCTCTGACAAAGACATTAGAAATCTTTAGCAAGGAATGAAATATCATGTACTTATTTGTTGACTTTATTTACTAATTGAATTTTTTTTCATATTATTGGAAAAATTGAACCAAGGAACAGTATGAATAGATCTATCTCACACCTACAGCATCTTCAGAATTTGTATTCTCAAGAGCTACAGTCATCACGTTTGACAATGATGTCAAAATTTGTGCTTCCAGCAATATAACTTACCTGTTGAAGCTTTTGAAATGAATATTAGTACGGTTAAATAGGATGAGTCATTTGTGGGTTTATTAATCCGCAGAGGGCAATTTATGAATGCTAGATATCTTATTTGTAGGGTAATAATTGCTGATGAGCTGGATTACTTAATTACCAAGGACCGGGCCCTCCTTCATGATTTATTCATGCTCACAACTCTACCATTTTCTTGATGTATTTTGATAGTTACTTTTTGCAGCAAGTATCTGATTAAGAAATCATTGCTCATTTATACAACAAGCTAATGTATGAATTATTCATATCTGCTTTTACAGGCATAGCAAACGCCATAGACCTAGCTGATAGATTTCTTCCTAAACTCCCGTCACTGAATTGTGAGTACATCACTTAGGGAGTATACATTGCTGGAATTGGCTTTTTAGCTTTACAAATTTTGCTTCCTTTCTTTGACCAACTAGATAATATCTTGAAATTGAACACTATAAATTTTGTTCACAGTTAGATTATCTTTTTACACCACCTTACATACTAGAGATTGGTTTGTCACCAAGTTCACTATTCTAATAACTTCTTTTTTTTTTGTGCTAGGCAGCCCAATCGTTATAACATTTAGGGCCTATTCTGCGGATCAAATTTTGACAATTCTCCAGGAGAGGATTATGGTAATTCTTTTTCTCAGTTCAGCTCTACGAGAATTGTATATTCCATTGATATAATATTTACCAATTCCTCGGCCAATAGAGCTCCCTTTGCCTTTACAATGTTGTTCTACTTTATGGAATACAGTTTGACATTATCCTGCTTATAAACAAGTATAGTTACTCTTGTTTTGGTTTACACGTTTAAGGAAGTGTTGCTTCGGAATGACCTAAAGCATGCAAAATTTAAGATTCATTCACTATTTGCTTTCTATTTTTCACTGATTATGAAGACTTTGAATCCTGGTAGGGGAGGATACAATTGCATTAAAGTTTCTAGTTATTGAAATATTGCCTTAGATCACACAATATTATGTCTTTGGTAATGAGTAAGTAAATTATTTCTTTTGCTTCAAGGAAAATAGTGGCTGCTAAATTATGTAAAAGACTTTCAATAGACCTAAGAACTTCTGTCATTCTTGTTAAGTGTTCCTGCACTTATGGGAAATCTTTTAAGGAATCTTCACTCTGAATTATGAACTTCGGTTCTTCACGTTTGTTGTATGGAAGTATGAACATTGTTTCTCATGGATGTTAGCTATGTGATTTTTGTCTTGGCAATCATGTTTTCTTCTTCTTCAGTTATAATTTTATGAATTGCGCTTGTAGACAATGGTTTTCCTGATACAATTTACTGATATATTTGTTTTTCTTGCTGTGGCTAGACTGATGGTAGTGTTCCTAACACTCTGGTGATTGCTAATTGTGAAGTTGTGAAGCCTAGAGTTGCTGCTGCAGAGCACATATCTCAGGTGATTACCTGTTACCAAAATCATTTCATTCTTTTACTCCTAATTTGTGGTCCTCTATTTGATACATAATTGTCTCATATTGCTAATTCTTATATATTCCAGTTCAATGAAGAAGCACGCTCTCCATTTGTACGAAAGCACAAAACTATCATACATCCTGGAGAGGTGAGAATCTCTTGATCAAAATATGTACAAACATGTTTCTGTTTCCTGCATCATTATAGTCATTTTACGTTTTAGCCGGCGAAATCCTTAGATATACCTTTTAATAGGTACAATGATTCTTCAATGTATGTTAAAAGGCCTGCCCTGCTGACTGCTAACCTGCTTCTTATGTGTCTTCCTTCTCCACACTTGTATATTATTTTCTTTTATATGGGCATTCCAAAAATTTATTCAACTTATTTTTTCAGGTAAACAGAATAAGGGAACTCCCTCAAAACAGCAGTATAGTGGCCACTCATACTGACAGCCCTGATGTGAGTTTCTTTTTTATGATTGTTTATATAGGGGGTAGGATTGTTTTGTTTTATTAAGATTCTTATTTCTGTTTGCATTGCAACTTAACTTCAGGTTCTCATATGGGACGTTGAAGCACAGCCTAACCGCCATGCTGTACTTGGAGCTGTAAATTCTCGCCCAGATTTGGTATACATTTGCATCATAAACGTGGCACTTATGTTGTTGATACTTTTGACAACAGTTTTGGAATTTCCCTATTACCGCTGGATAGATTCTTTTGTTACATTTTTTTTAATGCAGAAAGGAAATACATTGAAATCTGATGGGGTTTCATGATTCTGATCAGTCTTTTCCTTAAAGTGACTTCTTGCATGAATTGAGAACTTAGGATATTTGATTAGATGCATTTTCTCTGACCTTTTGATAAGTTTGTCGTCTAGCACTCTATTACAAAATAACTGTTACTTTAAGGCTTTTTTCTGAAACAACAATTCTTGCAGATTTTGACGGGACATCAGGATAATGCAGAATTTGCTCTTGCAATGTGCCGGACTGAACCTTTTGTGCTTTCTGGAGGTTGGACTGTTTGTTGTTTTCTATCTTTTACCATATGTTGTGATTTCTTAATCCTTTCTGTCTTCAATTATTGTAGCTCATTCAATAATTTTCTATTGTAGTGTCTTTGTTGGAATCTTCTTGGAATTTGTTTTTCTTCATTAAGACTTTACTCTCAGTTGCAAGGTTTTCATTGCAGGGAAAGACAAGTCTGTAGTTTTGTGGAATATCCATGACCACATCACATCATCTGCTACTGACATATCAGGAGCCAAGGGTTCAAGTGGATCTATAATTAAAAAGACTGGGGATGGTAATGATAAAAATGCTGATGGCCCTTCTATTGGACCACGAAGTGTTTACCATGGGCATGAGGATACGGTTGAAGATGTGACTTTCTGTCCATCTAGGTATCTTCAGTGACCTAGCTATGGTGTATGGATTAACATGGTGTTTGCTCACCGTTGTGTTTTTAGAATGCAAGTCTTAAGGTTTATCTAAATAAGCGAGCTTTCGGATGGTAGGCTATGGTGTTTCTGGAATGCAATTGACTTCTTTTTCTAATTTTAAAAGAGTAGGATGTTATTTTCACAGGAAATATATTTTCATACCTTCCTGATGATGGTTTCTTCTTGGAAGATGTTTTCTTGAGACCTATATTGTTGATATTGACAAACATTGGGTGGTATTATTAGCTTTACCCTATCTATGTCTTAAACGTAATGCCTGTAATAGAAATTTTTTTTAAAAAAGTCTTTGTCTTGCTTCCTAGACTTGTTTTATTTTATCTGACAAAACATGCATTCCTGGTGAAGCGCACAGGAGTTTTGTAGCGTAGGAGATGATTCATACCTTATATTATGGGATGCTCGAGTAGGCACCAGCCCAGTTATCAAGGTTATGTTCTTTTCTTCTGTTTCTTTAGTTTCTTGTTAAGATTCCAAATTAAAAGTTTGCCCTATATTGAAACTTTATACATTCTCTACAAAAAAATGTCATTCCTTGCATTTATGAGTCTGCAAATTATGTCAGACTTCCTTGATTGATACTTGCAGTATGCAAATTTGATCAAGTTGTTAGGGATTTTATTCTACCCCTTCAAAGGAAGTGATACGTGATGTTGATGCATCAGGACTTCTTCTTTCCTTTGGTCCTCAGCTACATAATTTTTACCTATCAAGAGATTTCCTTGATTCTGATCTGATGGTGTCCAGAATTAGAGATTTTTGTCTTAATTCTTGTTGAACAGATTAGTTTCTTCCTTTGAAAATATCTGATTGTCTTTTCTTTCACCCTTGTTCAGTGACATTAGATGAGGAAGTGTTGCATATTTTGCATGATTATTCATTACGTAATTCCCTATAAATTGTTTTTGTGAAGCTTTTTGCTAGAATCTCATGTTACCAACACATTTTCTGTTTTGTGTTGACAGGTTGAAAAGGCTCATGATGCTGATCTTCACTGTGTTGATTGGAATCCTCATGATGATAATCTTATTTTAACTGGGTGTGTGTTTAATTTATTCTCCTTTGGATTTGACAGTTTTCTTTCATGCCTTGGTATGTCATACACTTACCAAGGTTGTTTTTTGTATTTTATCTCCAGGTCTGCAGATAATTCTGTTCGCATGTTTGACCGACGCAATTTTACTTCTAATGGAGTTGGGTCACCTGTCCACAAATTCGAGGGCCACAAAGCTGCAGTACTTTGTGTACAGGTACTCTACACACCTGCACTTTTATTTTCCTTTAATTCTTTTCACATGCACCTGTAGCCTGAAAAGTGTTACTGGGAAGTCCTTTATATGAATTGTCCCTCTTTCCAGTGGTGTCCAGACAAGTCATCAGTGTTTGGGAGTTCTGCAGAGGATGGCCTTTTAAACATTTGGGATTATGAGAAGGTATGGATGTCGATATCTTCATAGCAAATACTTCTAAACTTGCCACATTGTAGACGCCTCCTTGACCGAAGTGACGAAGTATGTCTATAGTAGCAAACACTGATAAGGTTTCCCTTTTGTTGTGGCTGAATCTGTGTGTTCCTATTCGTGTGTGAAAAATGATGCATATGCATAATTAGGTAATAGATACTGAATATGTGAGGATCATATATATTTGCACCCATTTGTAGTGTCTATAATGGTGGTATCTAGCATTCGTATTTCACATTGAGTAATTGGCAAAATTGCTGACAGGCCCCAGTGGCTTTTCCCTTAGGATTTATACCTTTCTTTGCATCATGTTTGTGAAATATAGATGATCTTTCCTTTTAATCTATGAAAAGCAAGTGACCATAAGGTTATAAAACTGTGGCCTATTTGACGCATTGAACAACTGTAGACTGCAGCGTTGTCTCTCATTTGAAAAGTCTAGTTTAAATGTTTTGTTTGTCTGGTTTAGATGTGATTCTGGTTATTACCTGCTGCAGGTAGGTAAAAAGACTGAGCGTGGGGCTAGAGGCCCAAGTACCCCTCTAGGATTGTTTTTCCAGCATGCTGGGCACAGGTTCGTACCTGATTTGATCTGACTCTCATAGGTATCTCTCATGAAAATGCAAACTTGTTTCACTTTTGATCAGGGACAAAGTTGTTGATTTTCATTGGAACACATATGATCCTTGGACGGTTGTCAGCGTGTCTGATGATTGTGACACAACAGGTGGAGGAGGCACATTGCAGGTCTGTTATTTTTCCTTCCTACCCAAAATCGATTATATCCAATTGATGATGGAGATGATGATATCAAATGAAAAGGTTTTATTGGTAAATGCAGATATGGCGGATGAGTGATTTGCTCTATAGGCCAGAGGATGAGGTACTGAGCGAGCTGGAGAAGTTGAAGTCCCATGTTGTTGCATGTGGATCAAAGCCTTGAGTTGAGAGAGCGACAGAGAACCTAAAGGATCTATGCAAAAAGCTCTAGCAGTAACTTCATTATGTGATTTAGCTCTGTGGTGCTTACTTAAAAGGCACCCTTTTGTTTCAGATTGTTAACACAACAGTTTAGTTTTGACGAGACACAACACTTGTGCTCCGGCGTACTCTTTGACTATCTCCGCCTTCCCAATTTCAGCTGATCTGAAGTCTTACAAACATCTTTGTTCTTGTTTGCCCTTCCTTTGCAAACTGTTCCAACAACAACGGTGCAATGAAACGATTGCTGAGTAACAACTATTTAATTAAACATAACATATATATGTATACACATTTCCCGCCAAATTTGTGTGACTCCCTCTCTCTCTTACATCCACGTGGCATAAACCATGTATCACAATATCTATGAGTACGACCCACACAGCAACCACAGAGTACAAGTACAAATTCCATTTCAGATTCGGCTGTGAAGAGTCCACGGACGAAGGACGACATCGACGAGGTGGGTGAGGACACTGTGGCGTGGTTGTCGGTAGACGATCATACGGTGGCGGAGCTCATGAAGTTTCTAGGCGCCAGCTCGTCAGAAATGGCGTCCACCACCAGAGTAAAGTTCATAGACAACCCCTACTCCTACTTGTCCTTGACATTTCAGTCCTCTTCGTCATACATAACTATCAACGGCAATGAGGAGAGCTGCGGCTCTTCGGTCTCGGGCTCCGACTCGTCGATTGGCCAGCGTGGACATGGTAGGGATCGGGATGGTAGTGAGAGGTGTTTCGAGGGTAGCGCGTGAGGAGAAGAAAGATGGCGGGGAGGGAGTGGGTTTTGTCAACGACGACTAGGAATTTGACTGCCAGTGGGACGATGACTGTGTGATGAAGTTTTCGCAAGAAGACTTGTTTGCCATGGATCACACTGAATGGCTCATCAAGAACCTCCGTACACACAGGAAGGTAGGGGGTTTCGATTGGACGATTCTCTTTGGGGTTGCATGTTGGTTCCTCTGGTCCTAAAGAAACAGTACCCTCTTTGACGATCTGTTCTCCTAGTCGAGTTCTCCCGAACAACAAGTACTGGAATACGTTACCCACCTTCGTATGGCTGCAGTATGACAGCAAAGAGCACAATTGCGCATTGTCACGCGCCGGACACGCTTTGAAGGATGGAGCAAACCTACTCAGGACTGGGTGAAGCCCAATACAGATGGCGCTTCCAACTGCTCCACCAATTCGGCTTCAGCAGGTAGACTGTTGCGTGACAATTCAGGCGCTAAGCGCTTAGTTGAGTGGTTTCGTCCAGAACATTGGTAGATGTTCCAGTTTTCTTTCAGAATCACCAATATTGAGCACCCACCTAACGGATGCATACTTATCTTCTTAGAAGATGCGTCGGAAGTCTATCACCTAAAAATTACCTTGTAATACTTACTGTTATTCTCCTTTTATTAAAAAAAAAATTGGATATTGGATATTGTAAAGAGAAATCAGTACAGTGTAAGGACATTGCATTGTGTTTTTAGACTCATGCTTTAGTCTGTTCCAACTTTAGATACTCCTCTTGTTCCATTACCTACCCTGTTTTACATTCTCGCACAAGGGACAGGCTTTTAATGTATATTATGTACACTAAACCTATGCTCAATTATTTAATTTTCAATGAATTTTCCTGATTGTCAAAACAGAATGGGACGAGGATTCCGAGAGGCCTGGAAGAATGGACCGGACCACTGGACAATCTTAGCAAAAGACAAGCGGAACAGATCCTTTTCAGAGAGGGCTTTTTGTAATTCAAAAGTGGCAAAACTGGACTTGACCAAGGAGTCCAATTCTATGTGACTGTTTTTTTTTTTTTTTGACAAGAAATGGTAGGAACTATTATAGACTTTCTAGCCGAATAGAGTCAGAAATACACATAGGCGGTCGATGGGACCAAACCACCTTGTCCGTCGAGATGGTAACAGCTCGAGCAAGCCGATGAGCGATACCATTCGCAGACCGACAAACAAAGACTAAACTCACATCTCTAACTTCAGTGAGAAGGGATTTACAATCAAAAACTAGAAGTCTAAAAGCAGATTCATCCATATAATTGGGGTCAAGAATAGCCCGAACACAAGATTAGGCATCGGACTCCAATATAGTAGGCGACCACCCGACATCTTTAATCCAACTCAAGGCTTCGCGAAGGGCCATAATTTCGACAATATTGGCCGTAAAGTGACCCGGGACAGTTACCTGCATAGCACTAATAAAAGAGCCAAGAGTTGAAGATAAGGTTTCCTGGTTGCTATCATGTGCAGTGTTTCTGAACTCTGAAGATTCAATTGCCTCTGCTTCTTTCTAGGACTGTATATCCAAAGAGCAGACAATTAAAAGAATATATTCCATTCTCTTGAATTGTGTGGTCAACACCTTCTGTCAGCAACAATGAGTCGAAAGGTTTAGAAATTTTGGAACCTGCTGAATCAACTGAATCAACAATCTTTAAACTAATGCCTTGTTATTTCCTTCTGAGTTGTGACTTGTAAACCAAGATGATAAGTTACATAAATCAGTTGATATCTTCTCTTTAGACTTCATTGGTTATCAAGGGATAGTAAAGTTGTTCTCATTTAGTAAAGGAAAGAAAGGAATAAAGCATACGCACCTACTAATGCATCATTAGACTTTTAATCTAAGATTTGCACGAGACCCAAGTGTTGATCTCTCATTGGTTTATTAAAGATTTTGGGACATGGAGAAAAGAGGAATGCTGTCACCAAGTGGAATCTGATATGGTGATATCGATATCAAACCTTAGTTGACAAAAGATGATTGCAAATCCAACTGAATATAACTGAAAGTATGTTATCATAGTACAACATATCACAAGTTCCTTCGATGAAATTTAGCTTCTGAATATTGGTGAAAACTATCTTTTTACCTTCTCATAATAGTTTCTGCAGACTACTGTTCTCTAGAAGTCGTTTTTCAGTCAATGCTTGTTTCAGGCTCTACTGGGGATTTATCCCTGATGATGAACTTTAAAAGGGTTTGATATAACTTTACTTGGTTTAAGTGTATGCCTTTTGTTGAAATGAACCAAATTAACCCTCCACCAGAGTCAATCAAATGCTTGGAATCCCTGTCAACTTTAGCTACTTTAAAGATATGGGTGAATGATTATATGACTTTAATAGCTTAAGTGAGAAAGATTTCATGGAATTTGAGAGCATAAAAGAAACATATGAAAACTGCTTTGCAGCAATAAGAAATCGGATGTAATAATAAGATCTTGCACTAGCACCCTCCAAAAGGAAATCCACCAAATCAAAGAAGCTGAGTATTATGAGATTGATGATTGGTTAATGTCTCACAGCTATTCTGAAGCTGGGAAGCTGTGGGCTAGAAGGATAAATTGTTAGTTTGAGGCTACACTTGGGTTTCGTTTTTTGTTGGTAACAACTATTGACCTTTGATAATGATGATTATAGGTAAAACAAGGGTCCATGTAAATGATCATTAACATTTTTGGATTTATCTGCAGTGGTTAAGGTGGGATGAGGGATGGAGATTCTCGTTTAATTCTTTGATGAAAGAGACAACAAGGTGACAGATTGGTGTATGATATGAACAATCATCAAAGGTTGATTGAAGCCCACAAGAGGTGGAAAGAGACAGCAGGTGGGTCATTGCATGTTTTCTTCTTTTTTCCTCTGAGGGAAGAGCTTGGCAAATATCCCAATAATGGAGTCTTTATACATTAGCTCTATTGATTTGACCATACAGTGGTCTCAGACAAACACGACATAGTGTTAATCCACCAATAACACCAAGTTCAGAGGCTTTTTTGTTGTCACAGGAAACCTTGTCATTCAAGTTTCTCATTTGGTATTATGAAACACTCTATAAAGAGGATACAACAAGGATTCAATTATCAATAGCTTGTGGACCATTCTTGATGGTCAACTTTGATAGTTGTCCTCGATTGCTGCATCTTTTTGCAATGCGATTGAGATTTAAAGGCACTATCAGACAGACATATCTTGGGTATTTAGCATATAATGTGTTGTTTATGAACAGTCATTTTCTGTCTCTAGCGTACAGACTCAAGGATTTGGTATCTGCAGAGAGATATGATGGCACCAAGTGGGTAGGCCAAGTGTATTGCAGATGAAGAGCTAATTAGTTAACTGTCCTACTGTATTTTGGCACATTACGTATGCATGGAATTTGACCCATCATTCTTATTGGGTCCCCCTCAACACAGCTTTGGCACTAATGTTCAAAGCAAACCAGATGATTGTAAGCATCTCTACTTATGTCTCATTGTTAAGGACATCCTAGAAAGCAATCTGATTGATTAACATTGGCCCATTGTAGCTGCAATCTGATACAGAAACAAGTACCATATGGACACACAAGTTTGGTTTCTATCTATATTTTCATGTGAATAATATGACTTCTAGGTCAGTTCATTCATTGTCCCAATTTGTCTACTGGATTTCCACTGTAACTTACAAATTGTGTCTGAGCTACAAAGGGTTGGTTTGGGTTTTTGAGCACAGAGACAAGCTAAAGAACAAAAAAAAGAACTGATCAAGAAATTCCAGCTAGAAAGAGCCGGGTTCCTCGGATCCTGTCCATTGTGCATTGAAAGTTTTCTTGCCTTGTAATCTTCATTCTCAACATAATCCTAGTTAGTGTTTGCTACTTTGTGCATTGGAGATCAGTAAGCTCAAACAGTAGACCAAACTCACAAAACATGGTGATAGCAAATTGAGGAATTGGAAGAAGCTTCTTAAACCAGGCAATACATCTAAAAATTGGCCAAATCCCTCTCTAGTTTTCCCTTGTTTTCTTTCTTCTGTGCTCACTAGCATGAACTAAAAGAAAGAAAGATAGAAATACTTAGAAAACATATCATGAAAATATAATCCTGGAAAATAATAGTAGAGGGCAGTAAGTATCTAAACTCCAACACAATTATAATATTGAAGAAGTCTAGTGGCTTCCCTAAGACCACTAAAATAAGCACCGTGAGTGGTGGAGTAATGAGTTCTATGTGTGGCCTCCCCTGCAAATAGAACTTGGAGTGGTGGTGAACCAGCAGTTTCACAATTATCAATCATTGGCAATGGCTCTGCCAATGAATCCATATCCTCTCCACTTGATCCAACTGCTACATAACTGTAAGATCCCAGGAACAAAGGGTTAGTACCCCATTTGCTCCTCAAAACCTTCGTGAAAAGAATTTCACTTTTGTCTGTTCTTCCATCAGAATCAGCTTTCCAGGTTTTATAATTCACTTGATTGTGAAAATGCGGTAAGAAACTTGATACCGTTGCTGAAACCCCATTGATAATCTCTTCATCACTAAGGGACTCTAGCTCAAGAGCTTCTTCCCCAGCAAACCAAGATAGCAGAACGCTAGAATTCTTATAAATTGGACATAAAGAAGCTGTCTTTCTTATCCACCATGGTACCTTTTTATCTCTCAGTTCAGAGTCCGGCTTA
The DNA here is from genome assembly GCA_025434745.1 of Erythroxylum divaricatum. Taxonomy (NCBI): domain Eukaryota; kingdom Viridiplantae; phylum Streptophyta; class Magnoliopsida; order Malpighiales; family Erythroxylaceae; genus Erythroxylum; species Erythroxylum divaricatum. Next base: position 3,104,795 of record JANTPM010000008.1, read on the forward strand.
CGAAAAGCCATTTGCAGAAATGGGAACTTCTGCCCCTCCTCGCCCCTTGAATTTATTTGCAGAAACAACTTGTTAACTAACCCAAATCCAAGTCTTGATATGGCCTGAGTCTTGAAAGATGGAAGAGGAGGGCTGAACATACCTGAATCTTTGCTAATTTCAGCTTTAAGTACCCCAAGTGAGACTGTGACTATAACATGATCAGCTAACATAACCGAGCCGTCACAGAAATGTAGTTTCACTGGTTTACTAGCATGACCATTTTCAAGCGGTTGTTGAGCTCCAGATTGCCACTCTATTTTTGTGACCTTGCGGCCCAATTGGATGAGACCGTCCGGTAGAACAGAAGCTAGTGACTCAATCACACTCAGATAGCCTTTAGCAATGGTGATTTCTTCATCAGGACACATGATGTACTCCCTCTCTGCATGGAAATCTAGAGTTGAGAGATCGCCAGCAGATGTGTAAACCCTCTGAGTGGTCTCGTGAATACCAAATATGGCTTCTTCAAGCAACTTTCTGCTCCAATTCCCACAACTTTTGACGTCTTTCTGACCTCCCAGAGAATCCCAATAAGCATCTAGGCCTACCCTAAGGAAAGAACCAACACTAAGCTTACCACGAGCTCCACCATTGGCCATACTCTTGTAGGCTTTAGCTGCTAGTCCGTAGAAATCGAAAGTTTCGATCTTTTCACTACCTTCAATCAATTCTCCCCGAGCATAGTCCATGAGCTTCTTGAAAAGGGTAGATAAGGAGTCCACAATAGAAGGAATAGGTTGCAACCCACCTTCAGCCATGGTCAATGGTTCTTCCAAGAAACCATCCATGCACTCCCATGGCTGCTCAGACTGGAGTGAATGGATTTCTTGAGCAATCTTGTGTACTGGGCTGCCTCCAATGCCATGGATCCAAGTTGCACCCATCTCAATCCTGTCACCACCAAACTCTGAAGTGTTGATTCTGCCACCAATCCTTGTGCCACCTTCCACAACACACAGCTCAAAAATGTCTCTTGAGCTAGTGCAAGTGTAGAGCTTGTTTGCAGCTGTTAGACCAGCCATTCCTGCTCCAATTATGACCACTTTTGGCTTCTTGGCCACCATTTTTCACCTACTTGTCACTCCAAGGAAGAAAATTTAATCAAATCTAGTCACGCAGAGGAAATGATGATGAAGAAGAAGAAACAGTGAGGTAAGATGGAGTAATTGCAACGAATCAAGGACTTATAATAAAGTGTGTGTGGTTCTCTAGCTTCTTAAGAGTCACTTTATTTTTCTAGTATTAGATTTTATCCAATAAAGACAGATCCTTACTTTCTTTTCAGTAGTCTACTGTTAATCTAGTTCCTAGCCTCTTCTTGCTCAAAGCCATAGGTCCTTTTTATAGGAACAACTTGCCTACACATGTTTTTGTTCATAATTAGTATTCAGGACTTAAGAATGAGTACTCCTCCTCCTCTACCTCTTCTAATAAAACTTGAATCAAAAGTTGATCATCTCTTATCATTTAAATCTAACACGCGACAATACCTTTGTTGCATGTCGTGAAAAAGGTAATAAACGAAAAAATATAGAAAATATTTTATTTCAATTTTATAACTTCAAATAAGTTTTCTAAAATTGAAATGAGCGCGAACCTACTTTCATCATCACGGAAACTAATCATCAAAAAGCGATCAACAGTTTTATTAAAATATAAGCTCTCTTAACGAATCAAAAAATCCTTATATTTACGGATGATATGAGTATATAGCTTCTATATCAGGTTTTTCCATAACATACTTAATATGGATCCGGTCCATATTGATCAGGATCTATTTTTCACTTAGACTTTGATCTATTGATTTAGATCATTTGTTGGGCCACTTTATTATCTTTATCCAAATTAAATTACGTAATTTAATCGATAAGTTATTTAAAATTTCAAAAAATGCAATTAATTATTATCCAACTTTATAGGAAAAGTGAAAAATGTCCCACATTAAAAATCAAAATAATTGACAATATATAATTTGTAAAATTAAGCTTAAGTATGTTTATGTATGTAGTTTCATAATAAAATATCATATTTATAGAGTGCCTTTTGCGAAATTTATAACAATTATGAAAGTGTAAAATAATAAGTATTTAATTGAATTTATATTTTCGGTTAAATTTTGAGCTGTTTCGTTTATTATATAATTTACTTAAAAAATTTTATAAATACAATTTAAAATGAAAAAAATAAAAAGGTAGACGATGCCTTTCACCAACCTCACATGTAAATTTGCTGATGGACGGCCCACCAACTGAACAACTCACTCGTCCCCTTCTGTCCAAAAGTAATCATAAGATGGGTCAAAGACTCGTCCAATTACGTCACTCTGAAGACTTAACCTACAAATTACACAAAGTTAATCATAATTAAGCATAATAATTACACAACCTCCACTGTTATTACTAGTATCTTGTTCCCAAATCCAAAGTAATTAGACTGGTAGACAAAATATTGGCTTATCAAACAGGTGAATGGTCGTAAGTTTAGTGTTCTATTAAATGTACAATCTTACAAGAAAAGATAAACTCAATAATGTAATTTAAGAGACAAGCGAGAAGTGACTAGCTTTGATAGTTTAATAAGGTAGGAAAATGTGATTTAAGCCTTAGAAAAAGACATCTTTGCATATAGTAATCTGATACGAGAAGATTATTTGTAAATTTATTTGTAAAGACGGTAAGAGAAGAAAAAGAAGAGACAAGAAAATTTGAGGGAAGGGGTGATGTGAATTTACATGATCTTGTTAGAACTTACAGATAACTTAATTTTTAATAGAAAACTTTGATAAATTAGTATAGAAGTAGTCGTTCTCAAGTGAAAGATTCTTCTATTTCTTAAATCTTTCAAGCATTTTTCTTCGAATTTTGTGGCTTTTATTAGCATTAATAATTTTGTTTGTAGTGTTTTTGCTTTAGTTATCTAATTATCTTATTTATATATTTTTAATTTTTTTAATTTCTTGATTGTTTTATTTACTTATTTGTTTTTTTTATCTATTTGTTATTTATTTTCTTTTAATTTTTATTTTCATTTTTTCATTTATACATTCTATTTGTATTTATATTTGACTATTCTTTTTCTTCTAACTGTTTATAAAACCTTTTTTTTTTATATAAGTCAATCGAAAGTAATCTCTTTATTAGATAGAATTAAGGTTACATATTTTTTGGACCCTTCTAGATTATGTGTCTAAATAAAAATCTTACCAGAACGATGTTGTTATTATTGTATTTATTGTTATCGTAATATTTGAATAAGTATTAAGTAATTATAAATCACATTTCATATATTTCGTATTAATTACGTAATAAGCCTATTTGATTATATTTAAAAAAAGTCTATTTGATTATAAATTACCTACATGTTAATTATTTCATAAATTAACAGCTAAACTCAAAATCTTTTTTAATAACTAAAATTTAAAAATTCAAACATTTAATTCTTAAATTTACATACAAAATTACAAATCCAACCTAATATTTTAAAATTCAAATTTTTTCCAAATCACTGTATTTCAACAGTTCGGTTCAAAATCGGTCAATATCTAAAATTTTTCACAAAATAATTGGTTGGGTTGAATCAATCAACTTAATAACTAAATAATAAAATAATTTTTAATATAACCAAACCTCTAATTTAAATCCACCAACTGAATACTTATTAACTGTTTACCAAACGTCCCTGTTTGTTTTGCTGAAATCTGACGTCCTCAAAAATAACCAAAATAACTGTTACACCTTTTACCGGCACTTAGTGGACAAACCAAGTGCTTTGGTCGTCGTTTTGTCTTCGAGTGTGATCCTTAGATCCACACGTGGCACGCACGTTGATGTGAGATAAAGGCGACCTCGTGAATCTTATGACATTATATTAAACGACGTTATAGCTAACCTAAGCTTTTTCTGTTTTTTGTTATTACAAGACCATGACCCATTTTGTTTTTGATACTATTAGTATAATAAAACAATCTCATAGATTTTTATTTTTATTATAGAATATTTTACGACTTAACTTTAATGTAAATCTTCATCGAAAGGCGGCGAGGATATGTGATTATCATTTATCAAATATCACAATCATAGTTACCTTAAAAAAATGTCTTAAAGGTGCAAGATATTTTGGAGATATCCCCTTTTTCCAACCTAGTCAATTTCACTAAAATTGGATTGAGATTTTTGTTTGAAAGTAAGAATTCAAATGGATTACTCAGTCTGGTGCCCTTGATTGATTAATTAATCAAATGGGATTCAGACATTTTTAATCAAATAAATTGATACAATAATTACTAATATTCATAATATAAATCATGTTATTATTTATATCAATATTTTAAAAATTGTACCGGCAAAATATGAAGTTTAAAATTTAAATAGTTTAATCAGTATTAGACCGTTATTAAATGGACTAAAATTTGAATAAAATTAAAGAATTTAAAATATGATTAAAGATATTGTAATTACTCGTATAAAAATTTGAAATTTAATTAAAAAAAATTGTTAAATAAAAATCTATTTATTTATTTTAGTTTATAAGAATTTTTAATTTATAAAAATCAACCGATTAACTAATAAAATAAATGATTTTTAACAACAAGAGTTATTAAAATAAATCAAACTGAAAAGTTAAAAATTGAACCAAAAAATTAATTGCTTCAAAATTTTTCCGATTAAATAGATCGAATCGTTTGAATTTTTTAATCATTAATTTATGTTAACATTTATATGGGAGTTAAATTTTCTAAGTTGATGCATTTGAAATTGATGGGATTTGCTCTTGATGAGACACTAAAGAAGAAATTTTACTTTATTTTTCATTTGATAATTGCAACTTCCCTGAAAATTAACAAGTTACATGTTTCATTACTTCTCTTTATATTTAAATTTTTTAATAAATAAATCATATATTTCTATTTAAAATAAAAATAAAAAGTTAAATGACATTCTATTATATTACTATGAAAGAATTCTAAAATCATGAAACGTTTAATTGATTAAATATTATATAAATAGAGAATTTATATAATAATTAATGCCAATAAAATAATAAAAGAAATTGAGGGTGTGTTATCTTTATAACTAAAATTTAAAATTTTGGTGAATAATTCAAATTTAAACATAATTTTCTTTTAAATTTTTTTCAATTTAGTGCCAAAGTTTTAAAATTTCAACTAAGTGATTAATTCTTTAAAACTTTAACAATTCAATTCAAAATGTTAATCATGATCATAATATTTGTTGTTTATAATATGTAAGTATGAAAAAGCTCTAAGTCTAATTATGACTATTATAATTTTCAAGTGAATATTTACGTATTATGAATATAAAAGATTTCGTTAATTAAATTAACAAAGAATTACTGATTTGAAGTGAATTTTTAATGTTTTAAAAAATTAGTTATTCAATTGAAATTTTTAAAAGTTTAGATACTAAATTAAAAATGATAACAAATTGAACACTTAAAATTGGTCATCCCTAAAATAAAATGATATAAATCAAAAAATTTTAAAATATAAAATTATAACTGAATAGTAACAGAATTGTCCCATATGGCATGTGATGGATAAACTGTCACGGGAATGGGGGTGTGACACCAGTGTGTTGTAATCGAGATATGAAACCTTTTCCTCCCACGGCAGCTACTCGATGATAGTTGCTTTTTTTTTTTTTAATTTTTTCACAAGGTCTTCAGGGGAGATTTTGGTAGGAGAATATGCGTTTAAATCATTCATATTTATATTAATCCCTGCTTAAATTAGGTAGATCTTTTACAGAAAATAAAACTCTAATTTTAAATTTTAAACGGTTATATACATGAGGGTGAATTTGAATCTGCAACCTCACTTAAATAAAAAAAATCTCTTATTATTTATTAATTCACTTGCACCCTAGAGTTTACTTGTTGATGGTTTTATTGCCTCGGTGGAGAAATTATATATATTTTTATCACACGTTTTATTAACATCTTTATTTAGGAGATTGAGGATGGATTGTTTTTATCTTACTAAAATCATTGAACTAAATTAAAACATGCTTTAGATTACAATTTGGTGGGGCTAGGCCTACCAAGGATTTGTCGGGTCATTAGGCCTAAGAGGTCACGTACTAACATGTTGGGGCTTTATTGGTTCTTAGGGCTAGGCCTGATCGTGACCTTGTTACATATCCATCTTTCTTATTCTTATGCCCTGTTTCTTTTCTCATTATATTCTTACTATTTAAATATTATACATTAACAATTAAATTTTTCTTTAAAATATAAATTAATAATTAAACATTTTTAATTTTAATTTTATAAAACTAAAACTAAAACTAAAACTAAAATGAAAAATAAAAATTTAAAATTTAAAACCACGTGAAATTAAATAATTTTTAACTGTTTAAAAAGGAAAGAAATAAATAAAACAAACTGGTCCCAACATGAGGATCAAGTGGGGCTGAATTGGGAGCTCAAATACTAACAAAGGAGATTGTGTTTATGTGAATTTGGCCTTGACAGGTCCCACAATCTCAACCAAAATCAATTTGATAAATATTACAATTTTACCGTCAAAACTCAAAACGAAGAACGAAATTGGAGTTTTGTTATTAATAAGAATTAATTTTTTAATCGATGTTTTAAAAACTGAATAAGAATTTAAACTTGTAAAATAAAAGGTTTAAAATTTAAAAGATTCAATCGGTATTAGATCGTCATAAAATTGTTTAAAAAATAAATAAAATAAAAAAATTTAAAATATAATTTGAAAGAGATTGTCATTATCATTTGAATAATTTGAAATTTAATTAAAGAAAGAGATTGTTAAATGAAAATTTATTTATTTATTTTAATTTATAAGAACTTATTAATTTTAAAAAATTGATTGATTTTTAACAACAAGAATCAAACCGAAAAGTTTAAAATTGGACCGAAAATTTAGATGGTTTAATTTTTTTAAGGTTATATTTACCCAATTTTTGAATAATTTATTTTAATCAAAATTATGCTAAATTAAAATCACGAGTAATCATCTCGGTTTTGCTTTTACAATATTTTTTTTGCGTGGATTAACATGAACAAAGATTTATCTTAATGATGATGTTTAAGAGTAATCCTGATCCCATGAGATGATTGACAAGTTGATGGCGACTACTTTGTTTCTGGTTTTCCTTGCCCATGCACAGCTATCATAAGACCTTTACACCCGGCCCTTGCCTTGCCCATAAAGATTTTCAGCCACCATAACTGATCTGGAGAGGCGAGGAAAAGAGAGAGAAGACACTGGGACCTTTTGGCATCGAGGACATTCATGTCTTGTAGCCTAGAGACCAAGGTCCCTTCAGGATTTGCAAGCTCCGGTGAAAACTACCTGTGTTTGGACACATCCTACGTTACTGACAACTTATGCGATAATTTTTCGTCACGTCCCTGTCCATGTCTCTACCCTTCAACGCTTACAGGAGTGATTGGAAAGCCGCATACGTAGCTCGCCTCGTGATCGCAGAAAAAAGAAAAGGAAAACAGAGAAAGAAAGAAGGCTTTGCCAGCTTTGCCCCTTTTTATTTTTGGTTTATTCTTTAATTCTCTCTGTCAAATTGCATGGATAATATGATCTTGTGGTGATAATGTAGACAAAAGAAGCATTAAATGCTTCCTTCCTCTCCTCCTCATCGTGTCTGCTTCAGATACAAGAGACTGTGCACAAATGGCTAATTAGTAATTATTTGCTTCTTTTTGTTTGGAGCTCCACTTGGACAATTTTGTCTCACGTACAGGTATAAATGTGCCTTCATCGATAGCCAATCAGAACTTTGGATCAGAGCATATAGATAGGTTTTGTGAGTTGTACGTAGACACTGCAGATAAGTTTGAGTGATTAGTGTTTCCAATATTCTGTTCAAACGGATCATATTTGAAAAGTCCTTTTCTTTAATAGGGAACAAACTTCATTCCAAAAGCACAGCCACAATAAACATTAGAATAAAATTGATTACAACATACCTATGGAAACACAATAAGAAAAACACAATGTTCTCCAATAAAAGTAAGTTTAAGTTTCTAAATCTTAGAGATCATGTCCATGGACTCTTAATTTGTTAAGAATGATAGTGGTTATATAAAACTAATTAAGTTGGCCTCTAATAACAACTTAAATTATTGTGGTGAAATAATCAGTTAATATAATATCAGATTCTTTGTGACTAAGTGATCTTGAGTTCAAATCCTACCACCTACTTATTAACAAAGAAGAGCTAATAAGCAATACATGTTTTAACATCGTTATTAAAATTGAATTGAGATAAAGTTCTTTCAATGTATTCCAAGTTTAAAAGAAATTGTGAAAATTTTGATTACACTTGAAACTCTTTAGTTTGTAACTTGAATTTGATACTTTTTCATGGGTGAAACTATAGGAAGAATGGTAATCTTGGCACCAACCAACAAATTGATGATGAACTATCATTAATTATCGTGCTTCATCAACGATCTATTCGTTGTGGTGGAACTGTACACTGATCTTTGTCTGCACAAGCATTGAATGCATTTTGGCTATTACCACGGTGGGGATATGTTCGCCATGCAATTGCATTTCTCATGATCAGGACTAGTCTCTGCTTCCCTAAAAATATTCCTTCCATGGCCAGTTGCTTCGTTTATCGGCCCCAAAAGGGTCGTTCATTACATGAAAAATCAGGGTAAGTTAAAAGTTGTACGGTGCTCATCAACTGGAATTTACTGTCACCACACGATGAACAAGACGCTTCCCAACTTTTCCATGAATGGAAAGTGTTGCAAATTTCAACTTATTCTTTCCATCTCTCTCTCTTTCTTTTGACATGGGTTTAGCTTCATTTTCTGGTATATTACATGCAGCTTTCTTTTAGTCTTTATCTGTTTTGCCGGGATCCTGAGAAAACAGGTAAGGCTCCAGGGACCAGGGAGGGTCATGTTAGCCTCCACCGAGATAATTTTGACAGGATGGCTTGCCATGCATAGGTGAAGACAACTGAAACGGATTCACTGATCAGATTTGGATCCTTTTTCTGCAACGGTAAAGAGAAAGAGAATTGGCCCATTGTAACTAACTATACATTCATCAGTATGATCGATCATACTTTAGCTGCACTATTTTTCTTCACAAATACTAACGAACTGCTCTTCAAAACCTTCTGATCTTCATCTTCTTATATATAAAAGCCTGGCTGAGAGTTGAGAAGGTTCATTCTCGTTTTGTGGGCTTTTGTTGTTATCAGAGGTTGCGCTATTATATATCATCATCATCATCATCGTCATACTCTAAAATCTCGCAATGAAGCAGAAACTGAAAGAGTCTGATAGTACGCAAACTTATCCCTATATTGTAAAGAGACTGTTTCCAGTAAGTCCACATGTATAGGTGACATGATAATAGAAATGTAGGTTACAAAGAATAAATACCTAAAGACTGGTAGTAAATCCATATATATACCTGATGGTGACCATAATCTACTATTACCTTTCAACTAGCAAAGACCAGTTTTTCTCATTATTAGTTGCGCGGTGAGTCTTCCCTAATCAGTGTCCTGAGAATGCGGTAATCCTACGATTTTATACGTATCATCGTAGGAATCTCCCCCTACACAAAAAAAAGGGAGCTCTATGGTATGTCATATACCCTTATTCTATCACGCCAGACTTTTCTAATTTTAATCACTGCAGCGATGAGGGCCAACTCTGACATATCTCTCTTGATCACCTCCTTCCAGTTCTTATAAGGTCTCCCTTTTTTTCTCTTGTAGTTATTAAGGTTTATTCTCTCGTCGCGATGAACCGGAGCATCACAGGACATCTTGTTGGTATGCCCAAACCACCTAAACTTTTTCTATCTTAACTTGTCATTTATATTAGCTACATGTAGCCTAACTCTCACTGCCCTATTCTGCATTCTATCTCTTTTGATAATGTCACACATTCACCTAAGCATTCACATTTCTGTTACCAACAACTGTTGCGTATGTCTACGTTTAGTAGACTAGCACTATGTACCATATAACATGACTGGTCGAATCACCATTCTATAGAACTTCCCTTTGAGTCTTATAGGGACCTTTTTATCTCAAAGAACACCTAACACACTCTGTCATTTGATCCACCCAGATCTAATACAATATACTATATCGTTATCGATATTACTATCACTCTGAATGATAGATCCTAGGTACTTAAAACTCGTTTTCAGTGGTACGATATCAGTACCAATTACTACCACCACCTCTTGTACCATCTGGCTACTAAAAAAGGTGCATTCTAAATATTTCATGCATCTTCTAATTATTTGAATTTCCTTTTTATAAATTATTTGCCTTATAAAATTATATTTTATATCACAGGTAAAAATTCTTTATAACTTTTGGGTTATATATGGTAGGGGTTTATTAATAGAATGAAATATAATATAATATCATTGTTTAGAAATAGGGTTTATAATGAAATGAGATGAAAGAGGAAAGTTTCATATTACATATCATTCTATCCTAAATAATAAACATGAGAAATTTTTAATTTGAAAGGTTTAAGATGAAATGTAAAATAATAAATAATTTTTCAATATATTACATTATGAACATTTTCATCTTTTTCAAATAACATTTTTTTAATATTGCATCCATTTACATTTCATTCCATTATAAATCATTACATTCTATTCCATTCCATTAAAAATCTCACGTCTAACCAAACATACCTCAAGTTTTTTGAAAAATCTCTTCTTTTAGATTTCGTAAAAAAGTTGATGATAAAACACTGGCTATGAATACTATATGTAAACTAATCACATGCTATTTATATATAACGATACAACTTACCTCTCAAATTCTAACCCAACTAATTATATCCGGTCAAACTAATAATTTAGTATATTCTTAATTTAGGTAGAATTTAATTTTTTTAATTCAGATTTAAAAGTTGAGTTAAATTGTTATATTAGTTTTTTTAAAAATTAAATTATTATATTAGTGAATATTTAATTAATTTATGTCTAATATTTATATTGTGTATGTTTTATCGTTATTTTTTAAATATAAAAATAGAAAATTTTTATAAAATTTAAAAATTGGAAAGAGATGTTTAGAAAATTTTAAAGATATGTGATTTTTGTAAGATTTCTTCTGGGAAAGATATTTATCAAAGCAATACGATATTATTTTGGTATTTTTTATTAAATTTTCTTATGGGAAATAATGTAGTGATAAAAATAATTCTAAAAAGAGTAAATAAACAACATTTTTAAATTTTCAAAAATTATAATAAAAAATCCTATGTAATTTACCTTTACAATAAGTAGGGCTAAGACTAAAGAGAGGGTGAAGTTTTCAGCAGATAGGGTTTTCGTCATATGAGGCAGCAATCCCACACTCCTTTCGGTTTCTTTTGTCTCTACTTATATTGTTTTGTTCGACTCGTCGGAGGGTGTCATCAAGACACGTGAACTCATCTTATATCATTGCATGTTATGTGTATTAAATGATTGTTCTAAGCCTCTCCCTCTGCTTCCTTTATATGAATTTTTAACATACGATCCACAGCTCCGCCTTTCACTTTGTCTTCAAATTTTTTCTCTTCTTGTCTTGTCAAGAACAGTGCTTCTCCGCTGGCTTTGATCTCTTCCATGACTCCCAGTTACTACTCATCCTTTTCTCCTTTCCCGATAGACCTTAACGAAGATCAACCCCAAGAGCATTTCAGCCCTCAACATGTTACAGAAGCAACCTCTTCTTCTTCTTCACTGTTTTTATACCCTAATTTCATTTACCAACATGGAGAAGGAGGAGGGTACTTTGACAGGGAATCAGGGTCGTTGAAACTTGAAGAAGAGGTAGCTGTTGTGTCTCTTACTTTTTGTTTTAGCTTGTTCTTTAAGAGTATGATCATGACTTAGGTTTCAGAACAACTTGATCATGTGCTACTTGGCTGTTCCCTGATGATCTGTCTTTTTCTTTGTAATGAGTTTGGAGGACTTTTTTCATTTTGTGATCCGATCGCCGTTTCTCTTCCTTGATCTTGTAGGCTAACGATAAACGTCTGTCACATGGCGGATCGCTTGATCATGCAACATTGAAGAATGAAGAGAATGGAAATGTTCTCAAATTCTCTCTTTCGAAGAAAGAATATAAAGAAGAGAACCGCAGTGACACTAGTTCGTCGATTAAGTGGATGTCTTCAAAGATGAGGTTGATGAAGAAGATGATGAGCCCGGATCAGACTATCCCAAACACATCAGAAACCACTATAAGAAAATTCGGAGATAATAAGGAAAGATCACTTCCCTCAAACGCTGACAATAATAGCAGCAACAATACCTCCAACAACAGCAACAACACAGTTAGGGTTTGTTCTGACTGTAACACCACTAAGACCCCTCTTTGGAGGAGTGGTCCTAGAGGTCCCAAGGTACGTTCTGGTTACTTTTTTTCTTTTTTCCTTCAGGGATTGATCCTTATCTACGGATAGAATTATAGTTTTGTTTCCATATGGTTATTAATTTTGTGTTACTTGTGGTGCATGCAGTCTCTATGCAACGCCTGTGGGATTCGGCAGAGGAAGGCTAGACGGGCCATGGCGGCAGCCGGAGTTAATGGCACAGTTTTTACCACTAAACAATCAACCGCGAAAACTAAGGTGCAACACAAGGAGAAGAAAACCAACAACAGTCACCTTCCATTGAAGAAAAGGTGCAAATTCACCGCACAAAGTGGAGGTTCCAAGAAGCTTTGTTTTGAGGACTTATCGATCATCTTCAGCAAAAATTCAGCTTTTCATGGAGTTTTCCCCCAAGATGAGAAGGAAGCAGCGATCCTGCTAATGGCTCTATCACAAGGACTTGTTCGTGGTTGATCAGTTTCTAATAATACCATATGTGCACTCCATTTTAGTTCTTGACGATTCCATCCTTGTAGTTTAATTCAGTGGAGCTACCGAGAGATCATGAGTAGAGAGAAAGCATATTCGTGTGAGAGAATTCAGAGATAGTCGTGAGATCTTGTGAGGGAGAAACCATGATTAGATTTGAGTGAGAACCATAAACTAGTTGTTTGACATTAATAATGAGCTTATTAAGATGGGTATGAACAGGTTGATAACCACAAATCATGGGTCTCTTGTTCTACTACATCCTGTTTTGCTAGTATATATGTCAAGCCTTCATCAATAAAAAACAAATTGTCATCTTTTTTACTCAGAACTTTCCTCTCTGTATCGTTTAAATTTCCCCTCTGTTGATCGTTGACAAGTCACTTAATACCTTAAAGTGTTCAGGAATGAATTTAGATGCTACCAGACAGTAGAGTCACGAGACGACATTGGACACAAAAGGGCAGGCCATAGCAGGAATGTATTTTATCCATGATTGAATGGTCATGAGGATTGAGTGGTTCAGAGTCCTAGATAGCTAGATAGTGAGTTTTAAAAATCTGGGCTTTCAGGAAAAAGGGTGAACACAGGTTCGTTTTTGTGACTGAATATAGGTATTTTGACAATAATTCACCCAAACCTAATTTACCTTTGTTATACTCTTTCTTCTGACCTTTCAAGCTTTAGGGTTGCAGCTTTTTCTCTGAAGACTGAAAAATCACCTGGAGATTTCTACTTTTGTTGCAGGTGTTGTCTCGGTCCTACGAATGAATAGGCTTAATAGGGTAGGGAAACATGATGAACAAGTGGATGTGAAGTGAAGACCTATCCTTAGTTCATTTTTGATTGGCAAAACCCTATTCAGTGGGGTTCGTCCATCGGTTAGGACATGACTACTGAGTGTACCGGCAAAGCAATTCTGAAAAAACAATACGTCCTATTTACTAATATTATAAATTATAAAATATATAATTTAAACTAATTTTATTTAATAATAATAACTTTTGTACATTATCAATTATTAATCCCATAATTAGTCCCAAAATTGCTTTAACTTTTGACCCTTGATACTTATAATTAAAACATGTCAAGGATGTGAAGAGTCTTGAGAAGTTTAGAAATATATAGCATTAATTATTCTTAATTAATTAAAAATGTTTAAGATAAAAATTAATACTTAGATACTTATAATTAAATGCCATAATTATCATGAGAAATATGACATAGCAAACTTGTGATGATATTCGTTTGTGATTCTAAATTAAGGATTTTGAATCAATTTAGCTAAAAATGTTTGTTTTAAAAAAAACAAAGGAAACTTCATTAAGAAGCACGATCATCAGCTAAGGCTGAAGAAATATAAGCAGAGAAAGATAAATCCCAACAAACAAGACCTGACATAAAATTAACATTTCTCACAAAAGAATGAGTTGCATAGTTCGAAGATCTTTTACAGAAATCAAAATGAATATCATTTATGGAATTACAAATAAATAAGCAATCATTAATAATCAAATCAACATCAGCACTACAAGAAAAAGAGCATAATAAACGAATGCGTCGACACAATCAGACGGAAAACAAGATTTTTCCGGTGATATAAATTTCGTTGGAAAATAACGTCGGTACTTATGTTTGTAATTCATCGTCTACGAGTTGAAAGAAAATGACGTCGTTTAATTATCCCGAAACAGCGTCGTTTTGGATAACTTATCCAAACGATGTCATTTTGCGAATGAAGCTAAGACAGTTATAGCTTAACAAAAATGACGTCGTTTGGTTAAAATCCAAATGACGTTGTTTTGTAATTTTATAAGCATTTAAAACATTGGCAAAACGATGTCGTTTTGCTGAAACCAAAACAACGTCGTTTTCCACATGAAGCTATAACGTTAACAGCATAACAAAAACGACGTCATTTGATTAAAACCAAAACGACGTCGTTTTTCAATTAAGCTATAACGTTTATAACTTAACAAAAACGACGTCATTTAAACGATGTCGTTTTATGAAGTTATAAACGTTTAAAACATAACCAAAACGACGTCGACGTCGTTTTGGTTATGTTTTAAAGCTTCTCAAGTCCTACCCCCACCTAGTCCCTCGCGCACCCTAGGTCAACTGCCTTTCTTCCTCTCCTCTCCGTCGACTGTCGCCTCCGTCTCCTGCCATCACTGGCACTTGCTGTGTCGTCGTCATCGAGGCTTGCGTCGCCGGCATCCTCTGCTCCGGCGGTCTTAATCGAAAGTAATGTTGTTTTGGAAAACCTTCCTCTCCTTTCTCCGGTGAATGACACAATCGGTGGATTTTATTTTTGGTTCATATGGAGTTTTTGTTTGGTTTTAAATGTTAATTAGTGATTGT
>JANTPM010000008.1:3144728-3165368 GCA_025434745.1 Erythroxylum divaricatum
AAGTATTCTTTACGAGCCTCTTCAGGTCTCTACAATCAGTATTCTTTCACACTTAGCCTCTGCAGGCTATCTGCACTTCTTTCTCACTGAAAATGTTTTTGGAACTTGTTACAGTAAAAATAGCTCTCGGTTAATTTACACAGTATGCTCTTTACGATCACGTAGATGTAATTTAGCTAATTTTTCAATTCGACTAACTTTGCAATCTTTGACTTTGACTTGTATTTATAGCCTTCGTCTCCAACTGCTTCTTGATTCTTGTTTCTTGAATCTTTAAAAGAAACGGTTAATCAGTTGAGTTTTGTAACTAACTCGAACTGACTCCTGCGTCTTTTTATCGAATTCCGCGTCTGCTTTTCTCCGTCTGTATTTTTACGTCTGTGTTTCTGTGTCTGCATCTGCGTCTGCGTCTATTTTTTACTTTGCGTTTGCGTCTATTTTGCTTTTTTGTGTCTGTGTATGTATTTCTCTTTTGCATCTGCGTCTGTATTTCTGTTCGTCTGCGTCTATCTTTCTGTTCGTCTGCGTCTGCTTTTCTTATTCTGCGTCTGCATCTGCTTTTATGTTCGTCTGAGTCTATCTTTTTGTTCGTCTACGTCTACGTCTACGTTGCTTCTTCTGTATTGCTTCGTCTGCTTTTGTTTTTCTTTTATTTTTCTCTTTGTTATACATCAAAATTATATCTAGGTAAAGTCATTTTGACTTAACAGGGACTTCATTCATGACACCCTCATAGACACTGGGCTCCCCGGATCATTGATCTCTCTTATCATGAAGTGTGTCTCCTCTGTTTCCATGCAAGTCCAGTGGGGAGGGAGTCTTAGCGACCTTTTCACCCCCTCCCAGGGAATTCGCCAGGGGGACCCCTTATCGCCCTACCTCTTTGTGCTTTGTATGGAATGCTTGAGTCACTTAATTACTCAAGCGGTCTCCCAAGGCCGTTGGACTCCCATTCGCCTGAGTCGTCAAGGTCCTCCTTTAACGCATCTGTTCTTTTGCCGACGATCTTATTCTCTTTGCTGAAGCTTCTTCGGCTCACACTCGGATCATCCGCGACACGTTAAATCTCTTTTGTAAAGCCTCCGAGCTGAAGATCAGTTTCGCGAAATCTCGCTGCTACTTTTCCAAAAATGTCCCCTCTTCTGTCGCTCGCCAATTAAGCTGGGATTTGGGTTTTTAGCAAACCGCCGACTTAGGTCGATACCTCGGGGTCCCCTTACTGCATGAACGGGTGCACAAACATACATATAAATTCATCCTCGATAAAGTCTAGCAACGCCTGTCAGGTTGGGCCACACATATGTTATCGTTTGCAAGGCGTACCACTCTCATCCAGTTTGTTCTCTCCGCCCTTCCTACCTACACTATGCAAATGACCCGCCTCCCTCGCCTTCTCTGTGCTGACCTGGAGAAACTTACGCGTAATTTCTTATAGGGATCTTCTCCTGGCTAGTGTAAAATTCACCTTGTCAATTGGGATACGATCTGTCAACCGAAGGAGATGGGTCGGCTTGGCGTTCGCAAAATTCGAGCAACCAATGAGGCACTGCTCACTAAATTAGGTTGGGCCCTTATCTCAAAACATTCTGCACTTTGGGTGCGCGTTTTGATTGCTAAATACTGCCTCAATCTCACCTCACTACCCCCCACTTTGGCTGCAGGCGGTGGCTCTATGTTATGGAGGAGTATAACTACCATCTGGTCCCACGTATTATAAGGGAGTAAATGGACTCTTGGCGGTGGCACTACTGTCAGGTTCTGGCAAGATCCTTGGGTGGACGAATTGGGTCCTCTCATTGCGCACGCACTTGTGGACCCACCCTCAGCAGTCCTCAACCACCGCATTGCACATTATGTGGACCCTTCAGGTAATTGGCTTTGGAATGACTTTCAATTTTTACTTCCTCACACGGTCAGTCTTTTCATTGCAGGTATTCTACCGCCCCAACCCCTCCGTGGACCAGATCAGTTGACCTGGGGGAGATCGGGCTCCGGCCAGTTCACGACAGCTTCAGCTTACTCCATGATTATGGAACACACCCTTCCTGACAATGGGCACTCCTGGCATACTATTTGGTGTTGGGAGGGCCCTCACCGCATTCGTTCCTTTCTATGACTCCTTACCCAAGACCGCCTCCTGACCAACTTCCAGAGTCTACACCGTCACCTCGCCTCTTCGGCGGATTGTCCCCACTGTCGTGCGGAGGAAACCTCCATTCACGTCATCCGAGACTGTCCCAGGACATGCAGTCTTTGACATGCCTTTCCACTCCAGCTCATCTCTTCAAACTTTTTCTCACAGCACAACCATGACTGACTCCACACTAATCTTCAACAGCACTGCCTGGTTCACGGTCTGCCCTGGGCTAGTATATTTGGGGTTGCCTGTTGGTTTCTATGGACTTGGCGGAATAAAGCAGTTTTTGACACTCCCGATTTCTGACTGACTTCTCCCACTGCCAGCATTTTAGATTATGTTGCCTAGATACAGCGAGCCACTGCCACTTTATCCTGTGCCATTCCTGGCCTCCACTCCAGGCACGAGCGACTCATTGGCTGGTCCCATCCATCACCTGGTTGGGTCACGCTCAATACAGACGAAGCCTGTAAGCGCTCCCCTCCTTTCGCCTCGGCAGGAGGTCTTATCCGCGACAGCACTGGGCATTGGCAGGGTGGTTTTGTTCAGAACCTCGGATGGTGCTCCCCTCTTGCAGCAGAACTCTAGGGCGTCTTATCTGGGCTCAACCTGGCCTAGGAACTTGGTTATCGTCAGGTGGCGTTGGATATTGATTCTCAAGCGGTGGTTCACATCATTTCAGAATCCGCTCAACGCACTTCCTCACTGAACCCACTAATTACTAGCATTAATGAACTCCTCAATCGCAATTGGGTCATCCGCATTCGTCACATCTATCGGGAGGACAATCGGTGTGCCAACTGGCTCGCTCATTTTGCGGTTTCTTATAACTTAGGACTCACCACTTTTGTTAATGCCCCCTCTGGGTGCCTCCCCATCCTCTTCGAGGATAGTGTTGGGATTAGATTTCCTAGATTAATTCTGTAAGTCGTAATGTTCCTTCGTTTTTTAAAAAAAAGGATGCCATATCTTTAGAACAATTTAACCTTCAAAAGATATCTTCATAAATGATAAGTCTATTGACAGATTGTCAAAGTTGTCAAAATTAATTTCAATCATTAAATTCTTATATTAGTAATAGAACTAGGTAGAATCTTAAGAGAAGAAAAAACTAGCTTATTTAATTTTAATTAATAAAATAAAATGAGAGTTTATGATTGATTACCTAATAAACTAAATTTATCAAAGAACCAAAATAAATCAACTAAGTATTAGAATGAATAATTCAATACTGATTCAAAGGAAAGTTCTCATCTAATTGTAACTTTGATAATTAATCTAAGAAGAATAATTTTAATAATTTAATTAGTTAGTCCGAAATTTACTAGGATAATCATAATAAGTCTTAGTTTTTTCTAAATTAGTTGATTCAAACACTTAAACCTTACCATAAAGTAATTAAGTATGATATCATTCCATATCAATTAAATGATAACAATAAGTTTATAAAAAAGACTATATCCTAAATTAAATAATTGAGTTTTATTGCTTCTCATTAATTAAATATGCAATTTCATTTAACATATTTTCTATTTATACCAATCATTCATAACAATTACTAATCATTGAACTTATAGATAGCTATAGAATAATCAACATCAAAAAAATTTATTAGATCAATCAATATTAATTAGTCAAGAAATAAAAGAATATAAAACAAGAAATACTTTAATTGAAATAAAATATCTAAGTTAAGAACAAAATCTTACTAGATTACAGTTAGAGTTTTTATTCCCCTTGAATCATAAAATTTAGATTTAGTCACTCATGACTTTAGTTCTACCACAAAAATAAAAGAAAAGATAAAAGATGAAGAGAAAACACAAATAAAACAAAAAAAATTATAGAGAAGGTGTGCGATATGTTTTTCCTCTTCTTTTCCTACCCAAAATCTAACTTCTTCCATTTTTCAGAGATTAATTAATTAATTAATTAATTATATTTTGATTAATTAATTACATCTTAATTATATTTTAATTAATTAAATTTTATATTGATTAATTAATTAATTAATTATATTTTAATTAATTAATTAGAACTTATCTTAATTAATTTAATTATATTTTATATTTTAATTAATGACATTTTAATTATATTTAATTAAAAAATTAAAAAATATTAGCGATGATAGAAATCAAAACCATTCCTCCCACACATGAAAGGTATGGATTATTACCTAAAACTTAGGTATAAAAAAACTATTCAATCAGTAATTGCCATTTATTCCTTATCTGTTGATTTATTCTCACACCTTTTAACTAAGCACTCTTCAGAGTTTGATAAAGCATGTGAACATTGACAATCTTGATTAGTGTTCGACATGTGAAACAATAGAAAAATGAGCAATGTCAAGTATTAGCATGCATCAGTGCACATTAGTCGAAATCTTTTACGAAACGCAAGATTTAGATATGAGATCAAAAGAAGGTTAGAGATGAACATTAAGTAAAAATTTAGTTGGATCACACGCATGAAAGAAATATACGAGAATTCCAAGGTTAGTTAACAAGTAGGTTGATCGACAAGCATGGGACAAGGCTAAATTTTACTTTGATGAAGCTAAGTGAGATTGTAGTGTAAAAAAATTGGCATATCCTGTGTGACAAGTTCGTGCTTAAAGCTAAAACTATGTAACAGTATCCAAGTAATTACTCTCTCATTGTTCTAAGACGATTTGCATTTAACATGCAATCTTATACTAAAGAAATTGGAATTCAATCCAAAATTACCCGGTTCGGACTAAAATAAAGGTTGGCATTTTTGGCAATCAAATTTTCAGAGTTTTGAGTCAAATTTATATTTAAAAGTTTGATACTAGAATAAATAAAAAGAATTGATAGGTAAATTTTAAAAATTAAAAATCAACGTAAATTAATTAATTCATTTTTTTATATAACACCTTATTTATTAATTTTTAAATTAATAAATTTCTAATCATTAAAAGTCCCTATTAACTACTTGAATTTTTTATTTTTATTTCTTATTAAAATTTTAAGTTTAAATTTATTAAAAATATCATGTTTATCAAAAAAATAAAGAATTCATTCATTTTCCATTGACAATTTGACATCCTCAAGAATGTTTAGGGGTTAATACATTAACCTTCAACTAAATCTTAAAATACAAAAAATCATTAGAAAGGATAAAGTTGTATGAACTTGAAGCCGCCGATTCAGCCATAACCAAAGGTTCCTCAACCCAGAGAGGACATAAAACAAGGTTGGATAACGGGTCAACTGCTTGAAGTAAAGTACTACTGTCCAGTTACCAATCATAAACAATACTGTTTGTCGCAGTAGATACAGATGTGATTGTGTAATTTTGGACGTCTCCAGTTCGTACGATTGCCTTCTGTCAAAAACACGAACTTAGGAGTGGAGAAGCGCAGAGGAGAAGCGAAGAGGAGGTCTCTCTGCTTCTATAGTAATTTAGAACTTAAGCCCTCTTAATTTGGCCCCCTTTTGACCTCATGTAGTATTCAGCCTGTTTTGGCTCTTAATTTCAACTATCAACTCAATTCCCACGAAAAAGTTTCAATCTTTATATCTCTTTCATTGTGGGTGTTGAATTTTAGTAAATTCTATAGATGGCAGATGTTGTTCGATTCCCGTCCTCTCACTGGCCTCGCTTCTCGTCTTCTCTGATCACTGCGGTTACTTCCAACTCGAATCCTTATGTACCGGCTTTTCCAAGTCCACCTGCTTCTAGTGGTTTATATGGGAATATTTATCCTGTTCTTTGTTCATCAGCTAGAGGTGTTTCACGGTTGCCTTTCAGTCCCAGGAAGCAATCTCTCTCTTTCAAGGTACCAACTTTGCCTTTCAGTTCCTTTCTTTTCTTTTCCGGTCTGTTTCTTTGAAAATTAATTGAAATTTTGAGGGCCCTTTTCTTTTTGGTAAGAATGTCGAGGACCCTTTGGCTAACAGTTTCTGATTAATTGGTTCTTCGCAACAAGTAACGTTTCTACTTGCAGTTTTAGCTGATATAGTAAGCTTTGGTTTGGTTTGTAAGGGTGCGCTTGTTCACTTAGGGAATAATAATAGGAATTATAATGAATATAGCGAGGAAAGGAAATAAATATAACTTTCATTCTTTACTACGTTGAGAGTATGGAATATTGTCCCAAAAGGATATAAAAATACCATTTATCTAATCATAATATATTATCAACCATCTTTTTTCATTCCTTATCCATTCCTTTCGTATCATACCAACTAAATAAGCACTCCCTAAGTCTTTTCTAATTGTGTACTAGGAGCAAATTGTACATAATGTAGTTCATTAGAATTTACTATTTTGTGAGACAGTATCAAATTGATGTTATCTAATTTTGTGCATGAAAGTTCGACATTTGTTAAAGAGATATATCATTTCTGCTTAGCTACTATAAAGTGATTCTGTTTATTTTAACTTACTTTCAGCCATTTGGTTCTCTGTTACACAAATAACTTGGTAAACATCGTATGTAATCGCTTATTACCCTAAA
Organism: Erythroxylum divaricatum; assembly: GCA_025434745.1. Classification (NCBI taxonomy): domain Eukaryota; kingdom Viridiplantae; phylum Streptophyta; class Magnoliopsida; order Malpighiales; family Erythroxylaceae; genus Erythroxylum; species Erythroxylum divaricatum. The sequence goes on from JANTPM010000008.1 coordinate 3,151,352, forward strand.
TCTTTTGTTATACTGCAAATTTAGAAGTTTATTTTTATTGGCTTCTAGTGTTATAACGTTGTGTTTGCTTCTGGTCATTCGCTGTATTGGAGACTTGTGGCTTCACATACTTGAAAGGTATCCATGGAAGCTAAAGAGGCTAACGTCTTAGGAGTCTACCATTGTCAGCTTTCAGAAAATTTCCAGCAGTTAATTTTAGAGTTTACTGTTTTTAGCTATAAAGTTTAGTTGAAAGAATAAGAGTTTTCATTAGGAATAAAAAGCTTTAACTGTTGAGAATTTGGTTAAAGGAAGACGGTTATGAGGATACAGCGAAGGGGGTTGAGAGTATCTGATATCCGCAAACATTGAGTTGAAGACAATTATGAGCATACAGTGAAGGGGGTTGAGAGTATCTGATATCCGCAAACATTAAGTTGAATGCAAATATAAAAGTTGATAATATACTGGCTTGAATTCGTTAGGGCCAATTCAGATCAAGCTGTATTGTGTGCATTGAACTGTGTTGCAATTCAGATCAAGCTGTACTGTGTTTTTCCTTGAACTAGAATGATCATTTGTTTAAGAAATAATGTACTTTTTTATTGAATGTGTTAGAACATTGGGAATCATTTAAAACTTTTTCGCATCTATTTGGTAAAATCTATGTTATAAGTTGAATATGGACCCAAAAATCATATCTGGTGATGCAACTGAAAAAATCCTTGGCTTTCTTTGCTTTGAAGGCTTTTTCTTTACATATGCTCCCTAAAATCAATTTTCTTTTTCTCTTTATTTTTAGGTTATTCTTCTTGACAATTATAATGCATCAATGGAAATGCCTTTTGCATTTCAATTGCTTGTGAAATGTCTGCATTGTTTTGGGTTGTGACTTTTGCTAGTTGATTGCATCTTTGTGATATCTAGTTTGTTTCCTTAATTCTTTAGGTGATGATTTCTGAATTTTCGATTGCCTATAAGTTACATTTTCTGGATAGAATATTATATTTAGTTTGCTCTGTCCTATCAGTGCTATGTCCTATAAAGTACTTGCTTGGAGAGAGTTTGTCAGTTAATCTAAAATACTTGTCAAGAGAATCACACAATAAGCATCATACTGCTTTTGTGTTATTTGTTCAGAAAACTTTTTGCAATATGTGAGATGCCATTTAAAAGTAACTATTTTCTATTCTGCATCTTTGATCAAAAGATTTCTTTTTGGTTCATTTATAAATGGAACAAGCTAACGATCTTCAATGCTCTGTTACAGTTACATGCAACTGTTGCCGAAACAGAACAGCCAAAATGGTGGGAGAAAAGTACACCAAACATGATTGACATCCATTCCACCCAAGAATTTTTGAGTGCCTTAAGTCAAGCTGGAGATAGATTAGTGATTGTCGATTTCTATGGAACCTGGTGTGCTTCTTGTCGAGCATTGTATCCCAAGGTAATTTTGCTTCATTTAAGTTGCTCTTTGTCTGCAATGTCATCAAGGCTCAATTAACACTGTAAATTCATATTATTCATCTTCTAGTCAAGCTTGTTTTGGGCAATTTATGCAAGTTTCATGATACAGAAAAGGATCAGTCTCCTAGCGGCATAGTTTATTGTTCCTGCAGTTGTTTTCTTCTGAAGTGGATCAATATGCATTGGAAGTTCTTGGATTTTGAAGAATTCAAGGTCATCTATGTGGTCGTAATTACTTACTTATTACGCTTAGTTTGGCATTAGCTGTCTTGTATACTTCATTTTGTTATGAAATTTCCAGTATTCAGGATTAAAAACATGTTAAACCTTATGCATCTAATTCGGGTGGTGACAAACATAATGAATGTCCTAAGAACATCTTACCGTTTAGCATTCATTGATAACGGATATGGTAGCAAGGCACCAAGGTGCTTGTAGCTTTAGGACAGGAATTTATGCAGTCTAGTTGGCTAAGTGGTGAGGCTAAATGTTTCTGGTGCCATCATATAGATTGGATGTGCATTTATAAATTGGAAACCTTGGTTAAAGCAGTCTGAACCATGGAAGTACCTTATAGAAAGTGAGTGGATTTGGTGATAGCTATGGTGGTACCGGCATGAAAGATAAAAGATAGTCAATCCTTGTGGCCAAATGAGTTGAAATTATAATATTTGCCTGGATCCTTCCCTCAAGTACAACACAGGTGAAAAATTTTAGTCCAAGGTGCTAAATTTTTTCTTTCTTCAGTATTCTTGGTAGATTAGTGGCAAAATTCTCTTCAGATAAATTTCTTTGAAGCTCTATCGTTCAATAGAGTGTGATGGAGTATCACTGATTGAATATTGCTGGGAAATGTGTTAGACCAAAAATCCAGGGATATGACCGCTTAAATATTAAGCTATTTCCGGTAATCATGATGTTGACCTGTTTTATCGGTGAACTCATCTCACAGCTCTGCAGGACTGCTGAAGAGCATCCAGAAATTTTATTCTTGAAAGTGAATTTTGATGAGAATAAATCTATGTGCAAAAGTTTGAACGTTAAAGTGCTTCCTTTCTTCCATTTCTATCGTGGAGCTGATGGACAACTGGAGTCCTTCTCCTGCTCACTTGCCAAGGTTAGTATCTTCCAGTTCCATTTTTGCTCAGTGTTGAGTCCTAAAACATGTATGCGCTTCTCAACTGAAGTTCTTTTCCTATAGAACGCAAGTATACAAGCATGTTTAGTATAAAGTTAACCTGTTCTGGTGTAGTTTTCTTTTGAATCATCTTGAGAAGCAAACAAAATGATACTACTGTAGAATTCGGTGATGCGATTTGCCTGGTTCGATGTAAATCGACTTCATCATCCAAAGCTATGCACTCTTAGTCTCCTCATTAAACAGAAACCTCACAAGCCTTTTTCTAATGGGGAAAATCGACAATGGAATCTGTAACAACATAAGATTTTGATCCATTTAGGTAAAGGAAACACTTGATGAATCTGGCTGAATAACTGTCAATGCCTTGAGATTTTGCGTGTTTTAGCATTTTATCCTTAATACCGCTACTGATTCTGTTGCTTTTGGATTCCTCAAACCATCTGCAGTTTCAGAAGCTAAAAGATGCTATTGAAAGGCACAACTCAGCACGATGCAGCATCGGACCGCCCAAGGTAGTCGGAGAACTTACTCTTGAATCCATCATTGCTTCCAAGGACAATTCATCTGGGACAACACAAGCATAGGATTGCTAAACTGAAGCCTTATTCTGTTCTGTATACCTATAGTGATGTGCTCTTATTCTGTATATTTGCTTAGTCGTTCTTTTGATTAAACAGGCAGTAATTGTCTATCCGAGTACTCTCATTCTTTATGATTGATCTGTCTCCAATCTTTGTAACTTCAAACACTGATTACAGTAAGTGTAGCATGTTAGAACTTTGTTTACACTGGTTGAAGTAAATACTACTGGATTATATTAATAAATATCATCAATATAACGTTTATCAGTGTACAAGATTCTTTGTTTTGCAATGATCAGGGGAGAGTCATCAATCTACGTAACCTCGACTTAAAATTAGAAGTAAGCATGTTTTACTCTCAAATTTAACGGGGTGGACAATGAGATACTATTTTGAACGACAAAGAGAAAATGTGTTTATGTGTTACATATAATTAAAAGTAACTAATTTAGTGAAGACTGTATTTAATTTAATAAAATCTAATTAATTTTGGCTAATTTCCGTGGAGGTTGAGCTCTCAAAAAGATGTAACAAAAAGGAAAAGCAGTGTTGAAATGAGGTTAGGAGAGAACAAGGATGGCACCAAGAGAGCCGGCAAGGATATCAAGTTATCTATGGACGAAATATGCAGATTACGTGCATAGCAGATGGGAGAAAACGTTTCTATGGGATATGATTCAGCCGTATAGGAGACCCAGATCCTTCACTCCTCTCGTCACTGTCTATATAGGCGCTTTCTACACTGGCGTTGTTGCAGCCGCCATCACCGAGCAACTTTACAAGGTCCACATTGGCTCTTATCTTTTCCTCAGCTTTTCCTTTTGATTTTCTGTGTTCCCCAGTAGACTTTCTAACTGGGTCTTCCCTATTACGAATAGTCATGGTTTTGTTGAAAGATTGGGTTTGAGGGAACTTACTGTCGGGTTTGGGTGAGATAAAGGTAGCATCTTTACGTGTCCTTTTGAAACTAATCCTTCAATCTGTGAGCTTTTTCGAGATGGGTTTTCTCTCTCTTTTTGTTTGCTATGAATAATTGTTGTAATACCTGAGAGATGTTAGCGTCCTTAATGAAATGGGGATAAGGCTGCAGAGATGGTGCAGCCACGGATGATTGATAACTCGTGCACTTGACGTGTTTGAGAAAATTTTCAAGTCTTATGCCCTCGCCATTCAGATTGATGGGCTTTTAAACAGAACTTTATCACATGATTGAGAAGAGCTGCAAGCATATTCGATTAAGTTTGTGAAACTTTGACATAACCTTGAAAGTTAAATTGATTATTATGATCTCAAGTTATTAGTGCCTTGCTCTACTCTGGAGAAGAACAGCAGCATGATCTGTGCTTGTTCTTAGACATATTGATTCTGTATCTTCATGGCAATTTCTTTTGTTCTTGTAAGTGACTTGTGTGTAGTTCTTGTTGGATTTTGTGTTTTGGGTTAACCATTCACCTTCTGACATCTCTATGACTTAGGAGATGTTATTTCTAATGCTTGATTTTGCCTTTACGCGAGATGAGGTTATGGTTGCTTACCTTATCGAAAGTTTTCGAAAGCATGATTCTTTGAAAGTTTAGTGATTTTAAGGTCATTCAAAGTATTCCTTCTGTGTGTTTTGAGAAATGGAGTTTCTTGAGTCTAATTGAAGATTCTTTGCCTTTGGTGTTGAGCAGGAGAAGTTCTGGGAAGATCACCCTGGTGAAGCAGTGCCTCTTATGCGACCGAAATTCTATGGTGGCCCTTGGAAGGTTGATAGAGGACAGGTCCCTCCAACCTATGAGGCAAAACCATAGTAACCATTTAAAGATATTCATTTCATGTAGAAATGTCAAGCCTTTGATCATTTCTAGAACACAAGAATGTACCTTTAGTCCATATTACCTGTAATTGCCATGCTTTTCCACACGTATATGCATGAAATTATGCCTTGTTGATTATGTGGACATGGTTATATGGTAATCTTCCGCATGCCAAGGGCAAGAGTCATCCAGTTACAGATGGCAAAACTAGTTCGTTCCGGCCAAAACTTAAGGGATCAAGTTTATTTTGATTGGTTTTGGTAGATTTGAATCTCAGATGACAAAGCAAACCAAAATTCTCTCTTTTTTTATTGTAATAATCGATTGAAAGAGTAAAGCTTTCAAGTTTCAGCTTTTAGTCAAAACAAAATTGGCGTTTCAAGTTGATCGAACTGTGTATGTCCAATGTTGCAGTTCTTACAATTTTTAGAGGAATCATTTATATGTTATTTCTACCATTAGACCATACCCATAAATGCATGAGCCCATCGAAACAACCAGAGTTTCCTTAAAGCTTAGCAGGGGATAGACAGACCATGGTCATGGAATCATCATGTGGTGGTAAGGGACACACGTTCTTGCGCAATCCTGAACAAATGGCAAAGCCTGCTTGTAATGTACACAGAGTTGAGAGAGTCCAAATAAAGCATATAAAATATGGCCAATTTTCTCGGACTGGCTTTCCCACAAAAACTGACCGTCTTAGGAAGCATTGGAACTTATTCTCGCTCATCTCGTCAGACAACGATTATTCCTGTATGTTGTGTTAATTCTGTCTCTACTCTTTCCACGAATGCACATAGGAAGCGAAACTACGAACTTAAAGCACCTCGTAGGCTGGTAATTGCTCTAGGTGCTTCAGTTTGGGCACAGTTCATGAATATGTCTGGTGGGGTTGCTGGCAAATCCTTCATTGCTTCCGCAAGGCAAAAGAGCTCCGTTGAAGAGGTAAAGTTCCGATCTTAATGGGTTGGGAATCATGATCTGCCTTTGATGACTTCGGATTTGCGATTGGAGCAGATTTTCTTACTTGGGTTTTGGAATTTTTGATTCTTGGCGATAGTTTTGCTGTCAATTACTACGAGTGTGGAAATTTTTTATAAAAAAAAACACTTCTTTTCTTCTGTTTTTAGTTATCTTTCAATCTTCCCTCCTCATAGGTATTGAAGAATGTTGACTGGCCAGAGCAATTTCCCTTCAAGGAAGAGGATTTCCAACGTTTTGATGAGTAAAGACTCTTGCTAGTTTCTGTTGGTTGCAACGTGTTCCCTGTTTGATCTTCCAACTGTTATTCATTTGCTTTCATTATGATTTCCATTCTCGTTTGCAAGTTTTCCTTGAATTAACTAGCCATTAAATGTGGCTTATTGTTCATTCCTAAGGATAAAATGACAGTAAAGCTAAGATGGGAGAATTTTCTATTGATGATCAGCTTGAGAAACTCTGTTCAGATCTTTTAGATCTGAAACCCTAAAGATTATACCTTTTAGGTCCCCAGATTCCTCGTTCTATGAAAGTCCAAGGTTTGTGACACACATCGATGATCCAGCCATTGCTGCTCTGACCAAATATTACTCCGAGGTTTTTCCTCCCAGCAACACTCCGGGAGTAAGCATCCTGGACATGTGTAGCAGTTGGGTACGTAAGATGTTTAGCTCTTCCTGGTTGTGTTGAATCAAATGATAGTATTTAACAGAACAGGAGCACTCTTTCTGTTTGGTGTTTTTAGGTCAGCCATTTTCCAAAGGGATACAAACAAGATCGTATAGTTGGACTAGGCATGAACGAAGAAGAGCTCAAGCGAAACCCTGTAGTATTCTACTCTGTTACATAGTATTATTCTCTTTCATTCAGACCTCCTTTGAGTTTCTTACATTCAAGCTTGTTCGGGACGGTACAGGTTTTGACGGAATACGCCGTGCAAGACTTAAACGTGAATCCTAAACTTCCATTTGAAGATGACTCCTTCGATGTCATAACCAATGTGGTATGTATCACTCCTAGCTTTTAATGTGATTTGCTCTAACTTGCATGTAATACTGTAGAAATTGCCATTTTTTGCTTGTGATCAAGCATGAACTTGAGCTAGAATCTGGCAAAATATTTCACAGGTCAGTGTTGATTATCTTACAAAACCGCTAGATATTTTCAAGGAAATGAGTCGGATACTTAAGTCTGGTGGATTGGCTATTATGAGGTAATGCTTTTGTGCATTTACATTGAAGATTCATGTTTCTGCATTCAACCCAATCTTAATTTCACTAATTGCCTTTGTACACTAGTTTTTCCAATCGTTGCTTCTGGACAAAAGCTATCTCTATATGGACATCGACTGGTGATGCTGACCATGCCTTGATTGTTGGATCATACTTCCATTATGCCGGAGGATTTGAAGCTCCTCAGGTAACTGGGAGCCTTTTTTTTCACTGACATCTTCTTGAACAAAAAAAGCACTCAATCCATCCGTAGCTAATTAGGATAATAAATCATAAAAGTTCTAAATTCTTTTTTTTTTTTCATTTGTAATATTAATGTAGCACCAACTTTCATAATAATCCTTATTATTCGTGGTTTGATACCAACTTATCAACTAATTTTTTCTTGGAAGTTGAAATACGTTTCTTGTTTTGCAGGCTGTAGATATATCTCCAAACCCAGGTCGTTCAGATCCGATGTACATCGTATACTCGAGAAAGGCATCTACTGCTTGAGAGGAAAAGTGGTGTGCAGGATAGGGACTCAGAGCTAACGGTCATGCTTCTTCAGATATTGTTGACTATTTCCATTTATATTAGCTACAAAGATCTATGTGTAGAAGAACATTTAACACCAGGAACATAAGCCCAGTTCAGGATAAACTGTCTAGTCTTAATCATGGAGAGCAAGAAAGGTCTTTGCTAGTTTCAACACACATCATAAGTTGAGGTTGCCACAGGCAGTTCGTTCTTCAGCAAATTTAAAAAGAATACACACTGATCACAGAGCTACAACATAAGAGTCTAACTTGGGAAAGTGCTTGATAAGGAAAGTGCAAAAGGAATGTACAGAACTGCATTGGAAACTGAAAATGAGAACAAAGAAACAACTTGGGAAATGAGTATGTAATGAGAGACGGAATCAAACCCATCCACGCTTGTAACGACGGAAGAGATCTTCGGTTTGGGCGTTCCTCAGGGCACTACAAGCGATAAGATAGACCCATATGAGCACCACCACTGCAACTATCAGAATTATATTGGCTTTCCTCCATTCTTTTCTCAGGTTTCCAAGCAAACCAGCCTTGCATGAATTGCAGTTATAGCACAGCTGGTTCTGGTCATTGTTCCACGAGTAACAGTCAGGATCTGCAGTTGGGTTTGCTGGGTTTGTCCATACTGTTGGGTTCATGTAAGTGTACCCGCATACAGTTGGAGGCTTGCAACATCCTGACTGCAACATATGATCGTCCATCGAAAGTTTTTAAAGGCACCAAAAAGAGAATCTCATGAAGACCACTTAATTACTTTCAAATGACTGGAAGAATTAAAGAAAACAACCCACCAACAACAAAAGACAACTTGCACGAAGGTTGCTATGGGATCGAAAAATTATGAGTTCTTAGAAAGAAAACTGAAAGGGAAGCAACTGTCTATAGTAATCAACTAGGCGTGAATCATGACAGTAGACATTTAACAGAAAGAGAACCATTAACTTGCCTGGAGAGGAGAGAGATGAGCGGAGAAGAACTGGTCGGCGGTGAAGTAGTTCTGATTCAACTTGGCACAAACATCACTCTCCGCGAGGCAAGCTCTGATCTTTACCCAATTCTTGGAATTCACTGTATGATCTCTCAACCAAGAAGAGAACCCCTCAAGCCTGTAATCTCGGTAACCTCTCCCCGCCACATCGTACCCACCGTCGGACCTCGTCACAACGAACGCGAAAACCAGCAGAATTAAGAGAAGCACGATGAGAATGGCCATGCAACAAAGATAGAATGCCAAGAGCGTTTCTTTATACCAGTAGGCTCCGAGGAAGCCCGAGAGTGAGACCAAGAGGATGAGGATTCCGATGATGACAATCGGCCACCGGAAGTACTGGATGCACTCATTGTCGGGTTTGGATGCCAGCCAAATCCCGGTGGCAATTATGGGTACTGAGCAGAGGAAGGCTACGAAGTTTAGAACTGCTGTTATGTTGTTGGCCACCCCCATGGATAAGTTGCAGTGAGAGTAAAGACGCAGAAAGACTGAAGAGAGTTCGTGATTGGTAAAGATAAGGAGTGCTTTTAAGTATCAGACCTAACTGGTACTGTGTGTGCGTGTGAATATGCTTTTGGGGAATAGAGATGTGGTAAATTGTCTTTGTGTAACATTCTAAAGTTACGAGGTTATGTTACTTCGAGGAAGAAAACTGGAAACGCAGTCCAATATCTGGGAATCGAAGATCTTCGGCCCTACACTCCACATTCCATGTCAGAAACAAGAAACTACTGCGCTCTTTTATTGTAAATGTTTTAAACTTTATTTAATTTTAAAATATTATTCAAAAACAAATTTATACATGAAAAGAAAAGAAAACTTGATACAAATTACATTACTAATCTTAGGAAACAAATCTCTTACGTATTTTCTAATAGGATTGAAAGGCACCCTATGGGTGTATTTTTTCAAAAATTGCTCCCCTAGCTCAAACTGTGCTGCAAAATGAGTAAGTCACTCTGCACACCGGTTGTTTTATTTGTAAATGTGTTACTGTAGAACTATCCAGTGCCGAATAAATAGCTCATTAATGCCTAGGACGAGGGGATTAAAGGACATTGATCGTGTAGATGGGGATGCTTGAATATTAATCACCGCTAGCGAATCCACTTCTAATTCTTTATTTGCAAAAATAATTTATCATTAAGTTATATGCTCGTTGAAGTGGTGAGTTCTGTCATATTAGTATTTTGATGACGTGATTATTATTTGTATTATATTTAGTTTTAATTATTTAATAAATGAAAATTATAAAAATCCTAAAATAATATAGACTCCTTCATATAGTTTATTTCATAATATTTTTATTTTATTTAATAATAAATTTCAGATGTGACAGTCAAATAATAATAATATTAATTTAATGTGAATTGTAATCTCATCTACATTAATAAAGAATTTAACGTAAAATTATCTTCTTAAAAATTGAAAATTATGAGCATTTTAATATTATTTTTTAAAATTTGGTTAGTATTTAAAATTTAAAATCATTTTATAATTAAATATAAATTAAATTAGATGATAAATTTTACTTTCAAAACTATTTTAAAATTAGCAAATTGAAAGGAAGATTTAAATTGTAATTTGAATATAAAACTTTTGAATTTATAAACAACTAAAAGTCAATAAACCTCTCCTTTAAAGTTTGAAGGCTTTTTTTTTGGTTTCGCTTATGTTGATTTGTATATGAAATGTACTATAAAATGTAACTCCACCAACTATTACTCTTAACACTTGAGCCTTTTGTAATTATAACATTTATTAAATATTTATTAAATATATTTAATTAACAATCATTACTATCGAATAACTTAGTTCTTACGTTTGACCCTACTTTCAACGTCGTAATTTGGGCAAATTGGAAAGGACAAATCCTTACTAGCCACGTGTACCTGTTTTGGATAAGATTCGCAGAGGTAATGACGATGAGGTGGTCAATGTTGGTACAATTTGTTCCCCATTATTACGAGCACAGGGTGGCTGTTCCCACCTGTGGTCACCCTCGTCTACTTCTCATCCATCTATTCATTAATTTGTTGCTTATTATTAGGCAATAAAGATTGGCTGATTGATTGATTTGGCAAATAATTTGATTGATTGATTGATTCGTTTTCTCAACTCATTATTTAACAGTAACTCTTTTTTAAAATATTTTTAATACTAATTAATAAATAAAATATGATTAATTAATTAATTAAAATATAATTAATTAATATAATATGATTAATTAAAATATAATTCATTAATTAATTAAAATATTTTAATAAATATTTTAATTAATTAATTTATTATATTATATTATAATTAACTAAAATGTAATTAATTAATTACACTAAAATATTGTAATTAAGTGTAATTAATTAATTACGATATAATTAATTAAAATATTATTATTATTTATCTACATTAAAATTATTAAAATATTATTATTAATTAAAATTTCACTACTTAAAATATAATTATTAATTAATTAAAATATTATAATTAAATAATTAAAATATTTTTATTAATTAATAAATTAATTAGTTGTAATCTAATTAATTAAAATATAATTCATTAATTAATTAAAATATTATAATTATTGTAATTGATTAATTATCTATTATAATTATAAGGATAATATCCATTCTCATTCCTCACTATATTTATTCCTATTCTTATTATCATTCACCTAAAATAACAAACCGTCCCCTAAATTAATGGATAGAGAACTAAGAGTAGGCACATGATAACACATAAAAACATGAACACAAAATTTGATCCTCATTATTATATATCTGTTGATAAGATTCGAATAACTACTTTATTATTTTCAATATAATACTCTTTATTTCAGTTAATTAATTACTACCCTATTTTATAAAATCTGTATTTATTTGAAATTCACACAAATATGTACTCAGAATTCAGTAGTGTAGGGTTGAAACTTGAAACACCCCAGCTAAATCAGGGTGCTCCAACCCAGTATTCCCACCATTAATGTTAAAATCAACGCACCTTTCCTGCTGTACTCCATAAACTGAGGATTCGCCAGGAAAATGAACTGTAAGTACACGAGAGGCTATGATTGGTTTAGAAGTTTCGGATACTCTGTAACCGGTGCCCTGTACCTGATATCCTCTTTTAATTTTGTTTTGTGTTAAAAATAACATCGTTTTATATCTATTTACTACCCATGCAGTTTCCTTTGTTTGATTACAAAAAAAAAACAACGATTGTTTTAGTGGATTTCAGATCTTTTATACTTAATACCCTTACCCTATCACGAGCAGCTGCCTGTCTCTGCCCAGGGTTGACACTGTACCTTATTTTAATCATATTTTACACTAAAAATTACATAATTTTATGTCTATTTATAATATAAAAAAAAGATGCCATTTTTTTCTCAAAACAAAGTTAAAATAGAATATTTAATACAGAAGATCTTAATGCGGCTTTAAAGAGAGTTTGATTTGCAAAATTATTGAGAAGGGCTCCACTTTGTTCGACAATCGATATCCCTAGACTGTAAAAGTGCACATTTTTAAGAGTTATGTTATTTGGAATTAAGTATATGAATTTATTAAATATTTTAATAATAATACATAATTTATAATTTTATAAATAAAATCATTAATTATTTCTCATTTACTTACCTAATTTGAGCATCAATGAGTGATGAATTTAAAAAGTTTTTCATTTTTTAAATCTTAAAATTTTATTAATATAACTAATAAAATATGTTAATTAATATTTAGAAATTTTATAAAACTTTTGAACTTTATCAATGTAATTTTTTAATTCCATGAGATAGATAAATTTACAGTTATATATATATATATATAATTTAGTTATTTGATACATAAAATATCACTTAACTTATAATTACAGTAATATGCCAATTATATATTAGCCTATTGTTCTTAGTACTAAATATTAACAATCTTGATTCGAAAATGAAGCAATCGTTTAAAAATATAATAAAATTTAAAAATTTTGAAATATAATTAAAAGAAGCTATCTTTATCCATAAAAAAATTTTAAATTTTAATGAAAAAATAAGATTATTAAATATAAATAAATAAATTTATTTTAATTGATAAAATCAATTAATTTATAAAAATTGCCAGATCGCTTAACAAAATTAATCAAATTTTAAACAATCATTCAATTTTTATATTAAAATTAATTAAATTTTCTTTTTTTAATTCCATGAGATAGATAAATTAATAATTATATAAAAAATAAAAATTAATTATTTGATACATAACATATCACATAACTTATAATTTATGTAATATGCCAATTATATATTAACCTGTTGTTCTTAGTACTAAAATAACTAAATATTAATAATCTTAATTTGAAAATGAAGCAATCGTTTAAAAATATAATAAAATTTTAAAAATTGAAATATAATTGAAAAAAATTGTCCGATTTATCAAAAAATTTAAAATTTAATTAAAAATAAATTTATTAAATATAAATAAATTTATTTATTTTAATTGATAAAATCAATTAATTTATAAAAATTGCCAGATTGCTTAACAAAATTAATCAAATTTTAAACAATATCAATTTTTATATTAAAATTAATTAATTTTTCAAGCAATCAGTTTGGTTTATAATAAACACTATTAAAATAGATTAACTAAAAATTAAAAATTAACAAATTTAAAATTTGTATAATTAAAATGTCAGTCGAAATTTTCGGCTCGACTTGTCGGTGGCAACAAGTGGCTCACCGTGAAACCGTACTTCAAGGCCACGTGGAAACCACGTGTCACATAAATCAAGTTACTTCAGTGATGTGGAATACGACAGGAAATGAGCCGCTACCGGTCTTTTGGCACTAAAAGTCCCCGTGGTTTTAATTTACGGCATAAGTTTCCCTGTCGTTATAATTTCGGCAGAAAAGGTCCCTATGGTTTCAATTAAGGTCAGGGTAAGTCCTTTTAACCTGCTATAGCAGGTTCAATCGGTTATTGGCTGTGTCAATTAGTTTTTATCAATTAGTTATTGGCTTAATAATAATTTTTTAACACTTGAATCACCGTATACTCCTCCAAAACAACAATCACCGTATGCTTTAGCAGGTTGAGATTTTTTCCACGCCGCGCCAACACCATCATCATCTTCCACCATTTCTTCCACGTCGCGCCAACACCGTCGTCATCGTCCACCATTTCTTCCACGCCGCGCCAACACCGTCGTCATCGTCCACCATTTCTTCCACGCCGCGTCGTCATCCTCCACCATTTCCAGGTTTTTTCTTCCACCATTTCTTGTTCGTTTTTTGTTCGTTTTTTGTCAGAACCGTTGCTCTTC
>JANTPM010000008.1:3176730-3186984 GCA_025434745.1 Erythroxylum divaricatum
GTGCTATAATTCATCTGCCTAACTCTAGAGGAAGGGAGTTGATAATGAACTGTACCAGAAAGGACTCACTCACATCCATACCTATAGATTTCAGCTTTGCAGCAAGGTTTGACATATGAGTTACATGATTGTGAATGGGATGTGACCAATTAAACTTTTTGGTCGTCAACTCACTCATTAAAGTCCCTACTATGGACTTGTCAGCTATGTCAGATTAGGAGTATTCTTTAAGCTTCAACATAAACTCCTTTGCATTGTTCGTTTTAGGCATTGACGATTTTACATTTTCTGCGATCATCATTCGCACAAATTCAAACTTAGCCTGTTAGACCATTCCCAAGCCTCATAATAAGACTTGTTAGCTTCAAAACTAGTCTCAGTTATGGCTGTGGGCCTTACGTCTGAAACTATGGTCAAGTCTAAATCCATTACACCCAGTTGGAATTGGATTTGTTCAAATCAGTCCCCATAGTTCAGACTATTGAACTTGATCAAGCCATTTCCTAAGGCAAACAAATTAGTAGATGCTGCACTGACAACATGTAGCCCACTCATTAATGCTTTGAGTAAACCTAAATGGATTGAAACTAACTAATACACTTTGATTATGCATTTAATTCTCCTTTGGGTGAAATTTATATACATAGTAATAACTTATTTTGATGCATATATATAATTTACTATAATAGATAATCAATCATATTCTAATTAATATGCATGTTATCTTTGGACATACAATCGTATTGACCAAATATATTGACAAAGTCCGATTAATGTCATTAATTATAAGCAATGGTCCACCTTTGGATGACCTCCTAGCGTTATAATTAATAATCTAAATTGTTCAGTTCAACCTTTATGTCATTTTAGCATTATATCACATTGTACAATTGAACAAATCACAGTTAAATGTTTAATATTTTTCAAGCTAGGCCACTTTGGTGACTAACAAGCTTTCCATGCAATAAATATTTAATTGGATAATTATCATACATGACAAAATTTAATTTAATTAGTTTGGTCACTTTAGTGACTAACAAATTAGTCTAAATTTCAATTATGTCATGTATTACATTCAACATATAATAGGACAATTTAATTCTAAACAGTGCATAATATAAAATATTTAAAGTACCAAATAAAACATATAATATGGCACTAATTTACAAAATTATATTATGCATAGAAAATAAAATGATAATGAATTAAATAATTCCTTATGTTCCATCCTAAAATTGTTTTTCCTTGGGATTAAAGTCCATAATATTTACTAACTCAATATGACCCTTAATGGCCCAAAGACTCAAAAAATCAGTCCAGAAGCCAGCGTCTGATGCAACATCTAGCGCGTGCAGTGCACGCACCAGACACTGCACCATCATCTTCCTACAACGCTTCTAGTTTGGTTTTTTTTACGCACCAGACGTTGCACCATCGTCTTCCTGTGACGCTTCTAGTTTGTTTTTTTTACTATTCTAACGTTTCTTTCTTGCATGGATTCTTCTCAGCAATTCCTATCTAGAATCCTCTCTTGCTTGAACCAACATGAATGTAATCCACCATTGTCTTCCTCGTTACATGAAACAAAACTCATTTATTTTCTCACTCTAAACCATCCAACCTTACGTAGAGTATCTTTGGCCATCATGATAATCACAGAGGATACGAAAACTATCTTGTGTTTGGTTTCTCTTCATATCAACTTTCGGTTGTAGATTAACATCCATGCATAACGTGTTTGGTTTTTCTTTATAACAAAAAAAATTCGGTTTTATATTGACATCTATACATGACGCGTTTGGTTTATATTTTCATTCTCTCTTCTGTGTATTACACTTAATCTAAATCATCCATCCAAAATTATTATGTTTCGGTTAAATATTCAGCCTGCTATTAACATCAAAAAATCATTAAAATGAAAATCATCAAGAGTTGCGGTTTCTTTTACTATGTCTGTGTGTTTTCTATATTTCTTTCATGAATGACATGACAAATACAAAAACAAAAAACAAAAAACAAAATAAAACCAAACAAACAACACAATCATACAACATTATCATCACAAATAGAATAAAGCAACCATGATGTAAGGCAATAAACAATAAGGCAGCATCCATGGCTCTGATACTAATTGTAAAACGATTTATGGATAGATTGATTTTTGACATACCTGCATGCATGATTGTTTTTGTAAGATGTTAATTTATTCCCTTTATGCTTCTCTTTTTTAATGTATTTCTTTAATGATTCAGAATAATTGAGATTACAAACATAAGTTTTTGTTTATAAAACTTATATACTCAATCACCAACTATCATGATGTTTCAGGTATGAAAGAGAGAGAGAAAAAGTCTTTTACCCATTTGAGTTTCATCATTTAATATCCAATAATTATTATCTTGGATACTTTCTATAATACTCAAATCTATAAATCACGTGGTAAACTGACATGAGAAGTGAATAAAGAAAATAATGACACGAAAGATCCTAATAATTACATGGTCGAAAAGTGGAGTTCAAGTTTCAGGTCTTGACAGGCATGCAGTGAGGCAACTGCGTAATGTAACGTAAATTGCGTACGGGCATACATTACGCAGTGCTGAACACAACCTGAACAAAGCTTTCTTTACAGTTTTTACTCTCGCGGGCCAGAGAGGCACACTTCTATGGCATGCCCATATTTCATGGCTTACGGGCAACCATACATGATGCCATAGCCATATTGCCCAAAATAGGAGTTCGTTACCCTTTTCCAGAGCCTGATAAAGACAAAATCATCGTGCTAGGTAATTAAATAAACTTCTTATTTTATTTTTTACCTTCAGATCAAGCGATTGAGTCGCAATTGCCTGATGGGATTAAGATTTGCTGTTAATTTGTACGTGAATGGTGTTGGGTTTGGGTCCACTCCTAAGTGGAGCCCAAGCCTAACATATAAAGGGTGTTAAAACCCTAAAGAAATAAGGTGAAGAGTGTGCAGCCGGTAGAGAAGAAGAGAGGAAGAGAGAGGAAGAGAGAGGAAGAGAGAGGGAAGAGAGAGAAATTTTCGTTTTTTTTTCTTATTTTGCGCAGTAATCTTCTAGCCTTCGATCGGATGGTGATTTCTTGTCGGATCGACCTGAAATTTTAACCAGAGGTTCTTCTCTCGTTATTCTTCATTCTGAACGGTGGAGATCGGATTTGGAGGTCTCCAAGGTGCCCTGATCTTCAGTCGAAGTTGCTGAAATTTTAAGGGTGATATTGTTCTCAACTCTTTGATTTTTCATCTTGTTGATGATTATTGTTGTATTTTGAGTTGAGTAGTGATTCTAGTTGTATCTAGAGGTGAAAAACTCTGTAACTTGATTGATTATAGTGAAGTTTTTCTTTACTGGACTAGGTCCCGTGGTTTTTTCTTTCTCACATTGAGGGAGGTTTTTCACGTAAAAAGTTGCCTGTGTTATTTATTTCTTACTGCTTAATTTCGTGTATTGGTGAGTTTGTTGGCTGTTGTTTTTCTTTTGGATTGACTATGATTGTTCACACAGGAAAAGATTTATTGGTTCTAGTTTGTTGCCGCTGCGTGACCGACACCTCCTTTCCCAACAAAATAAGGTGTATAGACCAGAAGAGAAACACCATAAACGACTTGAAAAGGTGTAATGTTAGTGGACGAATGAAAAGTGGTGTTATGCTAGTATTCAGCGAATGGTAACCAACGACTCCACTTAGCCGGACATTAAGAAGTCATACAACAATGATAGGTTTCAATGATGCGGTTTAGGACCTCTATTTGACCATCACTCCAAGGATGATAGACTATGAAAAACCGAAGTTAAACACCCTGCAGCTGGAATAACTCACGCCAAAAATGGCTGGTAAAAACAAGATCACTGTCACTCTCTATAGTCTGGGCCATCCTATGTAATTTGAAGATATTGTCCATGAAGGGTTTAGCAACCTTTTAAGTGGGCATACTTGCTTAAACGATCAATAACAGAGCACATAACTGTAAAACCATCAGAAATCGACAAACCTTCTATAAAATCCATGCTTAAATCAGTCCATACTTGTTGGGGAATGGGTAAAGGCTGCAATAACTTAAGTGAGGCAACTGTTTCATGTTTATTACGTTGACATACGTCACAATGACGAATAAAATCCCGAACATCTTTTTGTAGCCTGCGCAAAAAAAAAAAACACTCATCCGTTTATATGTGCCTAACCAACCCAAATGCCCACTAAGTGAAGAAACATGGAAAATCTTAATCAATTTATGCCTTAGAACACTCGAATTGCCCACGACAATGTGCCCTTTTCATTGAAGGATATCATTTGTTCTGAACATACGACGCCATTATATTATTTGTCCATGAATACACGACGCCTTTATACTCTCCAATTTATTTGTTATTCTTAATATCATAATCTAGGTTATTCTTGTACCTACATTGAAAATAAAAATTAATGATTATTTAAAATATATTTTATGGATGTTACATACTCATTCTTATGTTTTCATTATTAGTTGCCAAACTTACCCATAAAGTAGAAAAGAGTTTGTAAGAGAACTTCGTTTTCATGAATTCTGGTTCCCAAAACATGCGATTCCCACCCTTTCTTTTTATGTAAAGAGTTATTGAGTGCCATTATGCAAAAATAGGCTCAAAACCATCTTGAGAAGCCATTGGATAAATTTGTTTAATGATGTCAATTTTGATCCGACCCAATTTTAACCTGAGTTGACCGAGGTCGTAGGTCGAAATGGGGCCTACCCAGCCTAGCCCATGGCCCACCGTTGCTTCAAAAATGATGTCGTTGTTTATATTAAAAAAATTATAAGATGAGACAAGCCACAGATCGGTCAACTGATAGTTGAGCCACGAGTTAACCTATTCTAACCGTTAAATCACAAGCCACCTTAACCTATATGCTCGGTCTTGACCTGACCTGATTTTGACCCGAGTTGACCGGGGCCATAGTTCGAAGTTAGGCCTGCCCAGCCTAGCTCATGGTCCACCGTTGTTTCAAAAATGACGTCGTTGTTTATATTAAAAAAATATAAGATGGGACAAGCCATAGGTCAGTCAACTGATAGTTGAATCACGGGTTAACCTATTCTAACTGTCAAATCACGGGTCACCTTAACCTATGTACTCGGTCTTGGCTTTGACTCGATTTTGACCCGAGTTGACCGGGGTCGTAAGTAGAAATCGGGCTTGCCCAGCTCAGCTCATGGTCCGATTGTTGCTGCAAAAATGACGACATATTAAAAGAATTATAAGATGGGATAGGCCACAGGTCGGTCAACTGATAGTTGAGCCACGAGTTGACCCATTCCAACCGTCAAGTCACGGGCCACCTTAACCTATGTGCTCGGCTTCAACCTTACCCATTAATATTTCTAATTTATTTTGTGTTACGACCGCTAAAGAATACTTGTGTTTTTTTCTGAAGATGGGTTGAATTTTTTTTCTTTCATATATAAATATGTAATGTCATTTGTTACTATTTAAATGTACAATAAGTAAATATTAGTGTTGTATTTTTGCCGATGTTTCTCTTTTTAATCATATAATTAGTTATACAACTGTTGCAACTTTCAAGATATGGTTAAAAATAAGTATCTGCGTCTATATAATTTCGTAAATATTTGAAAAGGGATAATAAATTAAATAATTTAATTTTAAAGAATTTCCCAATAAGTACCAATCAGCGACTAATGTTTTAAAATTGGCATAAATCAAGTTAAATTGTTATTTCTACTGATCTGACGTGTCTATCAATAGATGTCCATCTGATAGTTATATTAATAAAACAATACTTTGACTTGATTTATATAAATTTTAAAATGTTAATACATTTTAAATTTATTATCTCTTTGAAAAATCCATTATTCAATCACCATTCAAAAATATTTCAATGATTTGTTATTAATATTTTCAAAGTAAAAAAAATTTATTATAAATTGATTCCGAACTTACCAATAAATTTATATCACTTGTCAACCTTGAGTTAATTTTCTTAAAGATATCAAAAAAGAAATGAATTATGACAATATTAATTTACATTAAAAAAATGTCTTAATCTAGTAAAAAGTACGATAGTTATTTATAAACTAAAAAGTCAAAATTATCCTACAACACATAACTCCTTTCTTTTTAAGAATTTAAAGAGAATCATAATATATGCAATCTTACCTTAATAACTGATAAGATTGCTCAACGACTCGGCCTTACAAATACAAATCTCTTGATGGGTTTTAAATATTATTTAAAAGATAATAGACATATAAATTTTAAATAATTGTTAAATCTCAACTTTGGATTCCAATTCAAAACCTCAAGACACTTATTAAGAATGTCGTGATATAGATTTGCCCCGCTTATTAAATTTGATTTCACGTACTTTTAGCTTAAACAGTCGCATTCCATCGTCAACAATTAAGTTTGATTCATTGCCGAAATCAAACGCTTTAAACGCCAGTCGATTACAGAGATTGATAGGACGTGTGATTTATTAGCCCCCGCACACATGTCCACCCCCCCGACTTCATGATTGGTCTGAAAATCAATTCAACGTTCGTACCGAACCAAATTAAACGAAAAGTGAAAGAAAAAGAAAAAGGTGACGCAAACGTCTTCAACGACATACGTTAGCCAACGAACAACTCATATGCCCGCCAAGATTGATACGAAAGAAAAACCATCCTATTCTGTATTCATTTTGATTTGGTCGGTCGTATATTTTTATTATTTTTATAGGTATTTCTTAATTAAAATCAATTGAGTTTATGAATTCAAACAATGACGTCTAGCTTCAACAAAATCAGATTGAACTATATTCAATACATAATTTGTATGTTGTATCACCGTATGATTAGTTTTTAGTTGAAACTGAATTTCTTGATGAATGCCTTTGCCTCACTAATCAAGCATCCTCCAAGAGAATTAACT
Source organism: Erythroxylum divaricatum (assembly GCA_025434745.1). Lineage (NCBI taxonomy): Eukaryota > Viridiplantae > Streptophyta > Magnoliopsida > Malpighiales > Erythroxylaceae > Erythroxylum > Erythroxylum divaricatum. The sequence continues at coordinate 3,183,666 of JANTPM010000008.1, forward strand.
TTGGCTTACCAAGGTGGTCGTGAAGCCAAATAGCCTCGTGGCAAATTTTGATTGGTCGTCAAAAAGTTGCTTGAACATATTCTTAAGAGGATTTTCGGTAATCATTTGCGTTTTTACTGAAAATTAGGTTAAATATGGATTTTTTGAAGAATCTCGTGTAGACCGAACCAATTTGAGCACTCTTCAGGCATCATAAGATATTTTGACTCCAGCTGTTATGATACAGATCAACGGTCCTGATTTCAAAATGAATGTTCTATGCGTTATGCCTGGATACATTGTATGAATGGCGGATATCTTGGTGGGATTCTCTCTCTGCTGCGTGACGGGTAATGTTTGTGCTTAGAGGATAATATCGTAATTGCGAGTTTATATTTCTCGTTTTCTAAGGTTGATAGGGTTAAATCAGTTAATGCACTTTTCTTTTTCTTCTTCACCACCTGGAAGCACCATTTCTGTGTTGGCCCCACGCCCCAGTAACCGTCGCGCTACGGTTGGCTTACCTTCGTGGGTGGAGCTCCGACCACCAATCATTTCTTCTATCACTTCATATTCTTATTTTACTGTTTCATCCATTCTCTGAGTGGAACTCCGGCGATGAGACTGGTTCTGACTGTGGCTTTCATTTATGCCTTTCTTCTCTGTATCGCGTCTGCCGACGACTCAGCGGACAATGCAACCGTAGATTCGAATGTGACTAGATCCAGAGAGGATAGCTTCGCCGACATGATCGATCGCGCTCTGGAGAAGGAGTTCAACGAGACTGACCAGAGTGAAGGTCTCTACTAGATCTGAACTCCTCTATCTTTTCTCTCCGCGTATCTGAAATTTTCTCTCTTTACGCAACTCATCTCATTTTGGTACCAAAAACCAGGGTTCTAGGTAGCTCTTTTTTTTTTCCCCCCCTCCTTCAGTTTCTACATTCTTATCTATGGTTTCTTTTTTTTTTTCCCCCAAAATATGGAATTAACTTGATAACTATTGCGCTTCCCATTTTTTCGACTAGTATAGATTCAGTTGAACTTTTTATTTTCGGTTCTTGGGTGGTTACGAGAAATTTGAAGCTGTTTCCATAAGCTTCACTTCACAAAACTAAAGCAATAGAGAACTAATTTGAAAGAACGTAAATTAGGGAAGTTTTTCTACAGGTTTTTGAATTACACTGCTTCCCTTTATCTTGCAGCCACTGATCCTGGTAGCTTCAATAACAGTGTTGCCGGAGAACAGGTTGGTAACTTCTTTAAGTTGCTGCTCTATTCGGTTATGTTTAATCTGTTGATTTGCTTCTCTTAGGATCTAAATTGCGATTGTCAAACAAGGGCAGTCATTTTAATTGAGATCTTAACTGATCTGTACCGCCAATTGGTGGAAAGTATCAAGGCTGTTGCAATTTCTGTTAAGCTAACTACTTGGGCCCTCAGCATTCGAGTTACTAACTACTAAGTCCAATACTCCTCTCTCATAACCTTGAGCGCATCATCTTGAAGAGGTGTTAGAGAATACATCTCCTTTTTTTTTTTTTGCGAAGGATAGTTGATGGATATTGGCTTTGTCTGAGCAATAACATATAAGGTTGAGATGCAAGTTTTCTGGACTTATGATGAGAGTTGTTCAATGTATTTGTTTGGCAATATTCTTAAATGATTATAATGCTTTTACTGCACTTGTATTGGCCCTATCCAAGAAGGCCATGATTTTCCATATCTTTTTCCTCTGGCTAGTTATAACGTTTTGGAAATGGAATCTGAATTTAATTTGTTGGGGTTGATTCTTGAAAGATGATGCAATAGATCTCAGGTTACTTTCTAGGTTGATTTATTGTGATGTAGTCTGGAATTGCTATTGACAAGTTGGATGGCCTTTCAAGTTGGAATGACTTGCATTCCATCCAAGGGGAATGAGAATATTTGCCAGTTACCGCTAATGAATGATTTCATGAGGATGGGATTTATTTGTTCACGCATTTATTTACTTTTATTCATGTTCTTCATATTATTTCAAGAAACTTCTTGACCTTGGCTGAAAGGTTATGTTTGATATTACCAGGCAGTCTTGGAAACTGTTGCCAGAGTAAAGTCGAAGAAAAATGAAACTAAGGAGGATAAGTATGTATTCTGTCTGAAATTAGACATTTTGATTTCTGCTTTTCCTAAATGTGATTTACATAAATCCAGTTAAAGAGTTGCTGAGCAGGTTGTGAATCTTCTGTTAGGTCCTTTCAGTTTCATGATGTTTTCCATCTGGAAAATGATAATGGTGCAGAAGAGACACCTACTTTAATTGATCGAAAGGTACTTTAGGAACATGTCATTACTTATTCTCATCTATTTGGCTCGATTAATCTATCGTAGATTGACAGCCAATTACATGCTTGTTCTATCATATTAATCATATCGATGTAAAATTTGGTGGTGCTGGAACTTTCCTCTCCAGGACAATGTTTTTATCATATCAAACCCAAAGTCAAAATACCCTGTTCTACAACTCGACTTAAGGTGACTGTTGATTGTTATTCTTTCTCTTTTCTTAATTTTATGGATGACTGTTCCTACTTAATCTAATAAAGATAATTGCAGATTGATATCGGATCTAGTAGTTGTAATTGTTTCTGCGACTTGTGGTGGAATTGCATTTGCTTGTGCTGGACAACCGGTGAGCATTATTTCATCTATCACATCTGTAATAAATGCTAAGTTATAGATTCGAACTTCTTTTTCATTATTTGTGCTGCCCGAGAAATTATTAGCATTTGGGATGGCTTTATCTTCTTATTCTTTTTGAATTTACACCTTGGTGCTTGACACTGATTTTTAGTGATCATCATGTTGTTCCTAATGTGTTATCTTTAATCTTATGTCTTAGGTAATTACTGGATACCTTCTGGCAGGATCAATTATTGGGCCTGGGGGGCTGAGTTTTGTTAGTGAAATGGTTCAAGTATGTCTACATGTCTCTATTGAATGCAGTTACGGTGCACTATTTTTTTTTTCATCTGTATAAAAAATCAAGTGGAATTCAAATATTTAATAAAATACGCTCTTCATTTACAAAACTAACATATATATATTTTTATTCAATTTTATGGATTCAAATCTTAGTGGATAAATAGTGTTAATATGTGATAATTGGACAATAAGATCAGACTAATTCATATCAGTTCTTTTACTACATAGATTTTGGTTTTTCTCTTGTGAAATTAGCTTTTATTAATAAGAAATTTCTATTTGAAATGTGTTTGCAGGTTGAAACAGTTGCTCAATTTGGGGTTATTTTTCTTCTTTTTGCATTAGGCTTGGAGTTTTCGACAACAAAGGTTTGC
>JANTPM010000008.1:3188047-3203238 GCA_025434745.1 Erythroxylum divaricatum
TATTCAAAGGAATCTCTCTAACAGATGCTGATGCTTCATGTGATGATAATGACTGTTCCTTTAAGAGAGGTTGCTGAATATTCCTAACAATCACATGAATCAAAATTCATAATTAACTTTTCAATATTCCTTTTTCAATATGCTTATGTCATAACATTTAACTGCCATTGTGTTAAACAAGTTCCTCCTGACTTATTGTAGCTGACGTGATTTTGTTCTTCTAAATTAGAGTCATGTACTTTTTTCGTCTGGATTGGAGTCCCAACAGTTTGGTACTGTAACTAGACCATGTTTTGTTGGATTTGCCACAGGTTTTGAAATTTTTGATGGAAAGGAATAGCATAAATGCCCTTCATGGTCAGGTCACTATTGGTACCCTGATCTTGCAGGTATTTATTGCCGATACTTGAGCAATCAATAAAATCTGAGATTATTTTCCAGGCCAGATTCTTCTGTTAAGGATAACTATTGCATCGATCTTTTATCTAAAATTTGAGCTTTTATACCCTGTCAGGATTGTGCAGTGGGTCTGCTGTTTGCTTTGCTTCCCATTCTTGGTGGCACTTCAGGGATTCTTCAGGGAGTAATGTCCATGACGAAATCGTAAGAATCTGAAGACTGTTCTCCTTTGAGTTCGATGTGAAGTTCATTTAAGTAATACTTGTGTACTCCATAGATGAGACAAAAAACTCAACCATTTATGCAATTGATACTATTAGTTCTAAAGTATCTGTCTAAATGTCAGATTTCATCATCTCTATCTTTCTGTTTTCTTTTTATCTTGCTTTACTTTACCAGTGGTGTCTATATTGCTTAATGGATATTGCTTCAACTCATCTAAACTCAGTGTTATTCTCAGTCTAGTCTAGTTAGGGTCCAATACATAGATCATTTTTCTCTAACATGGGTATTCTCATCAAGGTTCAACATAATGTACTCATAGTTGGAATAATGTGAAACATCAACCTTGATTTGATACTGGCATTATGAACTGTCTTTACTGGATTCTTAAAGGTTGCACAATTATTGAGTGCCTTTTCAGGGATTCACATATTCATATGTCATGATTCATGGCATTGCCATGTTAAGTCACTTCACTATGTGTCATATTCATTCTGTGGTGGTGTGAGATCTCAAAATAATTAACCAACATAATTATGAGATTCTTTTTTTCATACTCACAGACTATATCCATGTTTTTCCAGGATGGTGCTGTTGGTTGCCTTTTTGGCCATTCTGACCATGTTGTCTCGTAATTGTGTACCATGGTTTTTGAAACTTATGATAAAGTTATCTTCACCGGTAAAACTAGTCTATTCGCTTCATCTTTATGCTTTATGATGGTAAACTTCTACTTAAGAGTTACTTTTATGCAGACTAATGAGCTCTATCAGTTGGCATCAGTGGCATTCTGCTTACTTGTTGCTTGGGTAAGCCTTGTTTCAGAATTTGTTTTTTGTTTTAATGATGCATTTATTATGCTACTCAGAATGTATATCGAAGAGTTGAACTTTTTCAGCCACCATGACTAATTTGAATTTAGTTTGTTAAAAACAAGAAATCCAAATCAGATACAAGATGAATCTCACCGCACCAGCCAATCACTTACTTTTCCCGGAATTGTAGATGCTATATTATAAATTGCTTTCATGTTTCAGTGTAGTGATAAGCTGGGCCTTAGCCTTGAACTGGGATCTTTTGCTGCGGGAGTGATGATATCAACAACTGATCTTGCTCAACATACACTTGAACAAGTAAGGCTTTTGTTTGTTCTGATTTGAAGGTGCATATTGATACATCTATCATCGTAATTATGGAAGTTCTTGTGACATGAGAGAATGAATTGCCTATGAACTACCCTTTCTTATAAATCCTGTGCTGTTCTCTTTACCCTTCATTTTATTTTCTTCTAATTCTGCCATTTCTAGGGGAAGTTTCCAGTCTTCTGCTCTCACTATAATTGTTTAATTTGCAGGTTGAACCTATCCGTAATTTCTTTGCTGCTCTATTTCTATCCAGCATCGGGATGTTAATACATGTTCACTTCCTTTGGAATCATGTGGACATTTTAGTGGCAGCTGTATTGTTGGTTATCTGTATAAAAACTATTTTGGTTGCTGCTGTTGTAAAGGGATTTGGATATGGCAATAAAACTTCCCTTCTCGTAAGAATTTGTAGAAATGCTAGCACATTTTTGTCTGGGCTGTTTTAAATTTCCCACCTGTAGACGATCCTTACTTTATTTTAATGTGTAGGTTGGAATGTCTCTGGCACAAATAGGGGAATTTGCTTTTGTTCTACTAAGCCGTGCCTCTAATCTTCATCTAATTGAGGTTGGTACTTAATTTTCCATTCAAAAAATGTGGTTTTCTTTCTTTTCTGAATTACCATTTTCTTAAAAGAATATGGTAGATCTGTGAACACAATTATGGTGTGAAGGGAGGACGTATAAACAAGAGTTAAATGATCATGTTTGGTTTATCTTCTTTCTACAATCATATACTCTATCTCATGGAACGCATTCTATGCATTCACTACAAAAAAATCCTTCTCTTTAGAGCTTGAAAAATAGAGAGGGACGAGAAATGTTAGAATTGAACTCTAAAAGAAAGATCTTAGAACTTCTCTTTCTCTTACTCTCACACATACACAGTTGGGTGCACCATTCACTGTCTTTAATCTACAATGAACTGAAAGTTCGGCGCCTGTTACAGGGTAAACTGTATCTACTTCTACTTGGCACAACAGCTTTAAGTCTGGTATGTTCTCAAGCATCTTCTTACATGTTTCTAGACAATGTGGCATTTATAGTTTTAGGAGCACTCGATGTTAGGAATTCTTGGGTTCTTGTTTATGTTCTTGACGAGGTTTGTGATAAGATAGACTTGGACTACGCTTAGTTTCATGCAACTTTTTTATGGGTTATTAAAAACATTGATTAAGTTTAAACTTTAGGATTTAACAAAACAAGATCCAAAAGTATGGTAGAAAGAAATATACAATCTTTCCTGTAATGACTGTTGCAAAAATATTTCTTTTCTTTCTTACACATTCTCCTTCTAGATGAATTTAGAAAAATACCCTTAAGTTTCTTTGCTTGCTCCCAGAGGACATCAATTTTTTGTATGTATAGCATTTCTGGTTATTGAACTATGCTCACAAAGTCCCAGTACAGGTGACTACACCATTGCTTTTCAAATTGATTCCTGCGGTTGTGCATCTTGGGGTGCTTTTGAGATGGTTTTCCCCTGATAGTTCTAGTGAGGTAATGCCTTGCATAATGTATACACTTACCTAGCTTCTCAGAAGGAAATGGTGCTTTGTTGAATATGTTTTACTTGATTCCGATCAGAGCAAGTTTGTTGAGGTGTTTGCTTGTGATTTCTACTTCCAGATTGGATTTAAAGGAGATAGCTTTCGGACAGAGAGTGCTAAGCGTATAACTTTGGTGGTCCAAGGCCCTCATGATTCATGATATTAAATGATTTCACGTATCCGAAACTTGCAGTTTACAGCATTTCACCTCATTGCCTTATTACAATACTAGGGATGACAGGTGCTCAAGACTGGATAAGAGATTGACTGATTGAAATAATTTTGACATGCTAAGCCGTTTTCTGCTTTGGTCTTGAACCTCTTAACACAGTCAAGTAAAAGATTGCGCACCACGGAGATTGAAATCAAGAGCTCAGAAGATCTAATCCATTCGCCAATGTTCACCTAACTTTGAAGGTCGGATCGTTTCCCCACTTTCCAAGATAGCCTTCTTTCTGTAATATAATGTCCATACCGCACATTCAGAGCACAATTTTCTTTGACGTATAACTCATTTTCAATATATAGCAAATTTATTGGGCTTGGATTATTCACTTAATTATTCGTTTTATGGCTTGACGTAGGCGATAGACATGTAAATTTTTTGACAATATGTACTGATAACTGTTGAGTTTTTCTAATTTTACTACTTGTTTGCAGTTTGTGAAAGATAATTTGTTTCTAAAATGCAATGAATTGAATAGAATGTTTTTGAACTATTAGTCTTGTGGACAAAGTTATGGACAATTTGCAGAAAAAGGCCGTTAATGACTATTAATCCCATCTCACATATTGATGGTATCAATAGTTGTAAAACTCTCCATTCCACTCATATATCGGTAACGTTTGCGGAGAAAGTTGGTTTTTTTTTTTTTTTTTTCTGCAGGCTATTTTAAGCTACGTGTCTTGGGTAGATTAAACTCCATTGATTTGAAATATGAACAGTATATATGTTCAGTACAAAAATCACTTGCACACGGAAGAGGAAGTATTGGAGAAACCTGAAAGCAAGTTCTTCCATCCTCCCAGAGTTTGTGTCATCATTTTGGTTTCAGTTAAAAGACATGATTTAGAGAAAAGCAACAACTTTGCTCAATGATGTAATATTTGTGCTCTTTTCTTTTGGTTGTCCTTATAGCGTTAATAATAAGCTCTCATGGAAGTCACTTGTTATAGTCATCACCTATCATTGATTTCTTTTGTTACATCATTGTCTCAAGCTGACTGATTTTCTCAGCTTTTAGTATGTCTGCTTTCATATGTATGAACCTGTGAATAAGATAAACAGATTCATCTTCTTCTAGCTTCTTCACTTGCATTGTATTGTATGTGCTTCTGGTGATGTCTCATCAACGCGGGTACAAGCTACACAGGCTATGATGAGTAGAATACATAATCACTGCCTCCAAGAAATTGGAAAAGAGATTGTCGATAAGACCAATCACTCGATGGAAGAAAGATGTACTACTCGTCTGGTTCTTGCCTTGCCTCTATTAATAATATAATCAAACAATTCACTGTACAGCTTTAATCTAGAGAGTGTCAGAAGGTAAAGTTTGTCAATATTATACTTGAGTTTGTACTAACTTTATATAATTTAAAAAGATTTTTAAATTTTTAAATTTTAATTCATATTAAGAAAAAAATCAAAATTATTGTATTTAAAGACTGAAAAAAAAGATTAAAAAATTATAGAAGGTGATAAGAAATAATATAGTTCTTTTACATATGTATTTCTCTTTTTATAGGTTAACTTTTTTTTTTCTGAATTTTGTGTCTTTTAATTAATCTTAATATTTTTGTTTGTAACACTTAGTTATTTTATTTATTTATTTCATATTTTTTTGATTTTTTTATTAACTTAGTTTTTTATTTCTTATTTGCTTATTTAGTTACTTACTTTTAACTTTATTTTTATATCCACTTTAAATATTTTATTTTATTTTATCTTTTATACAACTATTTGTTTATGTATTTATTTATTGTTTTCTTCTAAATGTTTTCTTTTTTTATGTGAATTTATGATAACTAACCTCTCTATTAGTTAAGAATAAGGCTATATTTAGACTTCTTCAGACTCTACATCTCAGCAGAATTATTACTCGAATGTTATTGATATTGTATAATTTATATTAAATATATCAAAATCTAACTAATGTTAACATTATATTTATAATACAAAATTCTTAAGAAATTATATTTTCAACAATAAAACATGACATAATAAAAGACTACATGACAAATTCATGATTACGAAAAGATTGAAGTGAAAATAATTTTTGTAATTTTTAATTTTAATTAAATATTTATATCTGATTGTATTGATTAATATAAATTTTGTGATATATTCAAATACAACAATCCGATAGAGTACAACCCATCTTTGTGAAAACAAAAAACACAATATTATCTGAAAGTATAATATTCTAAAGAATCGAAAATCAGTAAAAACAACTATTATGACGAGCTCTCGAGTCCTCTTTTGATATTTTATTTTTGAGAATCTTAACTTTTGTTATATACTCTCTATTATATACACTCTTGTCAGGTTGGTAAGGATAGGAACGACACTCATCTAGAATTTGTTCTTAAATTGTTCATATTTTATTTAATTTTGTTTTTTTACGAGGGACTCACTCTTGGCATTCGTAAAAAACAATAAGAAATAAAATATATTTTTTTATACTTTGATCAGGCCTATAAAATATTTAAAATAAGTTTGATATACTTACTCCTTGGCTATTGTAGATATAAAATAAAATAAAAGTTCAAGAAATAGTGTTTTTTTTTTAAAACTTTTGTGAGGTTCTTATAAAAGAAATTAGTAGTGGAAACAAAGAAAAAACAAATGGAATGGGATAACATAGTAGATGGGGTTGGTTAGAAAACAAAGTGGTATCCTCCACAAGATTTATGTGAACATCCAAATGGATATGTAAAGGGTACGATATATCTGTAGGTGTTATTTGACACCTCAATGAGACACCAACAGCTTGCAAATAAGACAAGCAAATTGGTTGAAAGGTCGCTTTCGCTGAAAAGCGATCATAAATGTGACCAATCATATGGATTCTACCAGGCAATATTAGTATTGAAAGGGAAGCTATACGTATCAGAAGACAATATTTTGTAGAATCCCTGAATTTGTTCCTTCTTTTGTTCTTTCACCATGCTACTTTTGAATAGTCATTTCTTCTTTGGACAATTAAAACACACATGTTATAAGAGAAAAAAAAAAGAAAAAAAATGAATCTAATAGTAACTAGAAACCCTAGTTTGTAGTGGGGGGCCGATCCTGATGTTTTATAAGCTCTGGGTAAATAAAGAAGGTTTTTATTTTACTTTTTTTCTTTTGTTGTTCTTTATAAAAATTAAAATTTTTATAAAAAATAAAATTTTCATAAAAAATAAAATAAAATAAAATAAAATTCTTTTTGTTGCCGATTTTATTCTTCATGAGACTGAATTCTAGACAGATATCTTGCCTGTTCTTGCCCAAAAACCGACCCTACCAGGAGTTCCCCTGCTTCCTTATCTCCAAAACAATGTCGAAAAGAAAGGAGATGTGCCAATTTTGTAGTCACTCGTTATATTCCCTTGCAACTTTTGGCACGGTATAGCATCTTTGAAATGACACAAATAGACCACTAAACAAAGAAAAGTAGATGCGAAAACTTAACTATTGAGTAATCGGCAAGGAAATGCTAATTAAGTACATATATTGGTTAGCTTGTTAATTAATCTTTCGAATATTTTGATTATTAGGGACTCGTTTAGTTCTATTGATTTTCAGTTTTAATTTTTCTTTTAAATAAAAAATTTTGTTTGCTTGTTAATATTAAAGTGTTTATATTTTTATTACTAATAATAATTATATATTGGATAAAACTTAAAAAGTAAATTGTTTTTGATTAAATTAATTTATTTTAATATCTTATTTGTTAATTATTTTTAAATTTAGTTTATATTAAGTAAAATTAAGTTATTTATAGTTCTTATTAATAATTAATTTTAATTAATTAAATATAATATATTAAATTAAATTATTCATAATTTTTATTAGATAATAATATATTAAATAATAGATATTTAGCATATACTAAATCATATTATGAAAAAAGGGTTAACTACAAAAATTCTCAAACTTTACTTAATTTTACAATTACAGTCTGAATTTATAAAAGTAGCAACTGAGTACTCAAACTTTTAATTTTTTTCAATTTTAGTGCGACCTTAGTATTTCTGTTAATATTGTTGACGTGACTTGCCCCATAAGATAAAGATTCTAAACACCTATACACATCAGAATTAATTAAGTTTAACTAATTAAATTTAACCAGATTGAGTCAATTTGAGATTGAAATCCCTAAATCAGACTCTATCATGCCCGTGCAAGATGACAATGATATTTTGTCATACTGGTGTGAGACAATAACAACGCAATTTCTAACAATCTAGATGAAATTTTAATTTGTCATCCTAGAACTTCTTTTTATCTGTGTGAGAACGACCTGATTTAGGGTTCTCAATTCAAGAGATTTAAGTAACAATTTTGATTTAAGGATTTCAATCTTAAAGAGATAGAATCTCGTTGTTTTCTTGGGAAAATGGATTAAGCAGCAAAGAATCGAGTTAGAGTTTAAGCCAAATATGTGTGTATAGAAGTGGATTTATAGATATAGATATACAGGATCATCACTTGTTCTCCAGAAAGAACTATGGCTGATCAGTCGTTTTCTCGAGAAAATTAGGACCAGAGAGATGGGTCCCAGTTTCAAAATTTCATAGATCTTCAACCATTGAAGCATCGACACAGAGACGACAATGGCAGTGGCGTGATGGTCCAGTCCTTTGAAGCGAGGACAAACTAGGGCAGAAATGCCTGTACCTGTATTTATTCTGCCACGTCAGTTTTTATCATATGCTTTTCATGCAAAAAGCTCGGTCCTTTCATGAACATTTTGCTGTTTTGAGTGAACCAGGGATGGTACATATGAGATTAATTAGTCTTATGTATATGCATAATTGATTGATTCTTGTGAATGAAGTCGATAAGGAAGGTAAAACGAAATTGTTCCCGACGTTCTGGGATTGGTTTTTTTCAGTTCCAGTACACAAGCAATTTTTGACTGGTAAGAGAACTCATTCCTGTAGAAGTGATGATGAAGAAACGATTTCATTCTATTACATGCATGTGTAATTAAAGGAGGAAGAGGAGGAGGTACTACACGGCCCTCCATGTTACACAACTGCTTTCTTGAGACCTTCAACTGCCATAGATAGATCTGAACAATTTGTTATCAAAAAAAGCTACCAATTTGATAAGTCCATCACTAGTGTATCTGATGTTAAGAAAATTTCTATGGAGTTTTGAGAGATCGAACCAACCCACCCTCTATGCAAGTGACGGATCTTTCTTCTTGTTTCTCTTCACCTTTCTTGGTTCGATCAAGTTACGAGACTCTGATAGGTCTGATTATAAGGGAGCTTGAGGATGGTTTACTGCTTCCTTCCAAAGATGTTGGACCAGCAAGAGTGAGCTCCAAATCAGGTGCTACAGGTCTTGAAGGCATTGTTTTCCTGGGCAGCGAATCAATAGGTTCATGTAGTTGCCAAAATCCAGTGGAATGATGATGATGACAAGAAGCTAACTGATGAGGATTGTCAGTTCCATGAATGTCTGCTTGCCTGAAGCTTTGTTCAGAGGTATTAAGACCCGGCAGACTAGTCTCATGGCTCGTTGTGTACTGAGACTTACTTGTCCTGAAATATGGAGTCGGAACAGGATATCGAGGGTGCTTTGAACTATGACCACTAACCTACATGTCCAAATGGCTAGAGTAAGAATCCGAGTTGAGATAAATACTGTTTAATGACACAGGAGTTGGCTTAATTACCATGTCAAATAGACTAGAACGTCGCTTCTTCGTCTTCTTGAGGCTTGCTTGACGAAGAAAGTATTTCTGGGCATGACTAGCAACTTGAGTTGGAGTTCTGGTGGTCACAAAGTTTTTGGAGATGCCTCTCCAGTCTCCTTTTCCAAGCTTTTCAAGCCCTATTAAGAATGTTCTATGCTCATCTTCTGTCCAGGGAACTCCTGATTAAATGAACAGTCAATCTAGTGTTAAATAAATACAGACAGCAAAAACCTGGAAAAAGTTTTCTGTGAGATTCTATTCATGGTCCGCCACCATCAAGTCTCAAGAAAACAAAAGCAAGGAGAAGAAGAAGAAAGACACAATTTATGTTTCTGCTGCAGACTCAAAATTAAGGACACAACAATCAGGACTCACCCTTCTTTCTCTCCTGGGGACGACCAATGAGACCGTCCGACTGATAACCATTGTGAATGGGTACCTTGTCTGAATCTTCATCGATGGAAACTCTAGACGAACACAAAGAAGAAGCAGGTGACGAAGACGACAGGGAATCCATGCTGAAACTCTTTTGCATAGGAACACAAGAGACTGATGAAGAAAAGTCCCCAAGTTGCACCCCGAAAAGCCTGAGTCCTGAAGAGCCAGAAGCAACTATGCTCCCTCTGAAACCGGTGCAAGTCCTTGAATTATGTCCCATGTTCCTACAATGTGAGCACTTCCTGCCCATTCTCACCAAACAAAGCCTCAACTTCCTAAGACCTTAGAAAACATAAGCTAACTTCCACTACCTACGAACAAATAACAACCTCATCACACACACACACATATAGATAAAGGGGGAGAGAGAGACAAAGAGAAAGTAGCTAGTAGCTAGTTTGGTGGATTTTATGATGATGGTGGTGAGGGTGGGGTTGATGAAAATGAATGCACAGGAGGAGAAGATGACTGGATATGCATCTATAGTTTTGTTGGATATTTTTACCACTTGTCTTATAAAGAAAATCAACTATCCACTGTCTTTCTCTATATATGCAGTTCCAAGGTAAGGGAAGAGTCTATAAAGATATTCTTGAGAGAGTAGATTTCATCAAAAGCTGACAGATTTTCCAGTTGGATTGTTGCCTCTGGTCAAAACCTTGTGAAGTCCATTGGCATATTTCGGTTCCCTTCAACCTGCTCAAACCCAAAACCAGAAATTGACCTGAACCATATATGTCGAGTGTCATATTATCTTCAATGACGTTACCTAAACTGTCATGCCATGTTTATTAGATAATTAAAAGGAGAACCTAAATACTTCAACACTCAACTTGACAAAAATATTAATTAGCATTAATCCAATTTTGATACTTTATTAAATAAGTCTAATCTGGAGTTATCATGCAAAGGAATCTTCACTAACATACTTATTTAATTCTGATTGACTGAGATTGAATTGCATATTCAGTTCTCAAACAACTTACAAGAGGCTCTTGCCTTTCGCTTTTCATTTAATCTTTTAATTTAACAATACAAATTGTAGTTTGATATATGTTAATTATGTCAGCCTGGAATTTATATGAACTTGGCCTTACACTCACCAACCTTATGTGATGTCTTGTACGTATATATCTGTAGATACGGCCGTAAGACTTATTATTATATAATTTCAAGAGAGAGGGCTGACTTGGGAATTGTTGGTAGCAGAGTAAAATGGTTGACTTCCAAACTCACAGTTTCAAGCTAGAATGAAGCAAGACCTGTTTTATCCAAACTGATCACGAACAGCACTGAAATTGCAGCTTATTCTGAACTCTTTCTACTAAAGGAGAAACGCCTTATACGGCACAAATGAAAACATATAAACTTGATATTCCCTTTTCAATCATGTGTTGGTTCGATTTCAATTTTGTAAAATTAGAATCTTAATGCATGAAAGACAAAATGCAGACTATTCTGACAAAAGGGTTCGCAGTTTGGGCATTCATGGGACCAAATCAGAGGCCTCCTAGTCCCCCATTCATTAAAAAGCAAATGTATCTTGTATTGATTAGTTAAGTTAAGAATTTCCTGTATTAACAAAAGGGCATTCACCAAAAAGCACCTGAAGGTTATGGTGATTAAGCAAAAGTGTCTGATCTGGGTAGAGCATGGGATGGGCAGGGAACAACGTATTGCAAGTTGGAATGAAGAAAAAGGAAGGAAGGAGCAGTGCAGTGGAATGGTATAATACACCACACATGTCCTTTTCATATAAAGGATCTGAACCACTAACTTTTCCATGGCTGTCTCCTCTTTTCCCTTCTTTTGAGATATGACCGTAAAGTTACAGTTGTAGCCATAACTCCAGGTGGTCACAATATTGTAAAGCTGAGTAAAAATTTAAATTTGGGCTCAGAAAAGCTCAAACAAGGAGAAGAACAAAGCCGAAACGATATTTTTTAACTCCGGAGTCAAGTGAGTTGGTAAAAAGGTTTTTTTTATTTTATTTAAGTGAGATTGTGAGTTCGAATCTTCTCATATATGCAATCATTTAAAATTTGAAGTTAAAGTTTTGTCTATCGTAAAAAATCTATTCGATTTGAGTGAAAATTAGTTTGAGTGTAGATGACTTAAAAATACCCTTCTATAATTAAGATACGCTTAAAATATTTCGTGAGAAAAAAAAGTGATATTCTTTTATTTTAATATATTAACTTAAAAAAATGCCCCTCAAAAAAAAAACTTAAAAAAAGTATAAAGAGAGGGTAGGGGGGCCTTGAGGGCGATTATAATTCACCTTACGAAAGACGTTGTCAACTATAAATAGTTACACGTGGACGCACGATGCCCGCAGGCGAGCTCCAGTACCCCTCACCATCTCCACTCAATACGCCGACCGGTATCTCAACCGACGAAGATGAGGCCTGGCTGTGGGCGCAGATCAAGGCGGAGTGCCGCCGCGACGCCGAAGCCGAGCCGGCTCTCGCAAGCTACCTCTATTCCACAATCCTTTCTCACTCTTCACTGGAGCGTTCTCTTGCGTTTCATTTAGGCAACAAGCTGTGCTCCTCCACCCTCCTCTCTACTCTCCTCTACGACCTCTTCCTCAACACTTTCTCCTCCGACCCTTCTCTTCGCGCCGCCGTCGTCGCCGATCTTCGAGCCGCCCGTGTTCGTGACCCTGCTTGCGTGTCTTTCTCTCACTGCCTTCTTAATTATAAGGGATTCTTGGCTTGTCAGGTGTGTAATTGGAATTTCAGATAGTTCCCTTTCCTTTTGCTTGTTTTCGTTCATCTATTTCATCTAAACTTAACCCGGCGTACTTGTTTTGATTGGCCGAATTGATACTGTTATCTTGACGTGATTCTCGTTCTCTGCCTGGAAGTAATATTGATCTTTAATAGCCATCGGTAGGAAACTATCGGTTGTTAACCTGGATTTTGCTTCTTTGTTGGTAAACATTTGTTCTTTCAATGCTTACGGTTGTCTAAGTATATGTAATTGCATTAGGGTTTTTCGGGTCTTGATTTTGGTGTATAAAAAGCTAAATGATTGTGTGTGTACTGTAAATGAATGTCTTGGTCTTGACAAGTTACCGCCTGGATTTAGGAAGAGGCGGCAGTTAGGCATTTGTTTGATTGATTTGCTCAATTATCTGAATGTAACCTCAACTGCAAAAAGAATGAATGTAACATGTGAATATCTTGAAACGTCCATGTCCTTGTCTGTTTTAGAACTTCTGCTAAGAATGTAAGACACCCTATGATTTGTGTTGATGAATTCCTTGACGACTGTCACTAAAAGGTGGAGCATTTCAACTTATACTTTTGTTTTAAGTTGTCCATAGGCTCATCGAGTTGCGCACAAGTTATGGACTCAGTCTCGGAGGCCATTGGCACTGGCATTACACTCTCGAATCGCTGATGTATTTGCTGTTGATATACACCCTGCTGCGAGGATTGGGAAGGGCATACTGTTTGATCATGCTACTGGTGTGGTAATTGGTGAAACTGCAGTGATTGGAAACAATGTGTCGATACTTCACCATGTCACGCTTGGAGGAACTGGGAAGGTAAGTGGGGATCGTCACCCCAAGATTGGGGATGGAGTGTTGATTGGAGCAGGTGCTACCATTTTGGGGAATGTGAAGATTGGGGAAGGAGCAAAGATAGGAGCAGGATCGGTAGTGCTGATTGATGTACCTCCTCGGACAACAGCAGTCGGAAACCCTGCAAGGTTGGTTGGAGGGAAGCAAAGGCCAGCAAGGAACGAGGAATGTCCAGGAGAGTCGATGGATCATACTTCTTTTATCTCAGAATGGTCCGATTATATTATTTGACTGCAGCAATTGAGCTGTCATGTGGCTTATATTACAGTTTGTACCATTAAAGAAGCCCCTCGTTTCTTCTTCTGGTTGGTCTTCAACCAAATTACGGTCTAAAACAGGAGGATATGTATTTGGTTGTGTAAGTCATCTCGTATCTTGTTTCTATGAGGAATTGATGACAGATTTCAAAATTAATAAGTTGTTAATGATAATCCATCAGAATCCTTGAGGTTCTTCTATTTCTTGATCAGAATGAATTAAGTTATAATCTATATAAATGAATACGGTTACACAGATGACAGAAAAACTTTTAGTACATTATCTTGATTCTGCCCAACTTATTATCTGATTACATATGAGTTCATTTCAACCTTTTGTTGATGGAGTTATGGGATTCAGATACTCTTTAAGATCAGAAGTATGGTTAAATTTTGTTGAAACCTTTGTATCTTTAAATTTAATAATTTTTTTGGTTTATGTGTTTATTTATTTATTTTATCTTTTATTTTATTAATATCATGTTTTATATGCACCATACCTAAATGTATTACATGGGTGACTATGAGAACTAGTCCCAAGGATAAAGACTAATTATTACTCCCTTCTATTTAAAATGAATGTTGTTTTAGAGAGATTTTAATTATTAAAAAAAATTGTTCGTAACTTTTCATGTATATTTATAATTTTATTTTCAAAATTATCCTTTAATTTCTTTCACATCTTGATTATACAGATTGTATTTTCAAAGCAGTTTAACATACAATTTCTTTCACATAAATAATATTATTAATAAGGTTATATCAAACATGTCATTAATTTTCTTAATAAGTATGCATGTTTCTAAAACAATTTTTATTTTGAACAGAAGGAATTACTCAAATTTTATATACCTTGCGCTTTAATGCTTCTATCACTGGCCGGTGGTGGTCTTCTTGCTGTTGTTTTAATTATGTTAACTTCTGTTATAAATCTTAATTTTAAACTTTTAAAACGATGATGTGTAATATCATGGGTAAAATATTACGACGTTTTGGAATATTAACTAGAGTTTTTAATAAAATTAATGATAAGATGGACGATTGTTACAAAATTAAACTATAAGAGGATTATTATTAATTTTTGAAAGTTAAAGAAGTACATTTATAATCTATTAAACATTTAAACTATAAAAATATCTAATTTATCAAAATTGTTACCGATTCTTCTTTAATTACATATTATTGTCTACTCTGTTTAGACTTTAGAGCCTTTTTAAGTCCTTGACATTTTATGGGCGAGCAAAGTAAAACAAAAAAATACTTTAATAAATTGACAATATATAAATATGTAAATTTTAAAACCATATTTTTATCTATTAAAATTTAATATTCATATATCAGTGACTCAATTTATAAGTCCACATACTCAATAAAATATTAAATAATCATAACATCAGCTAACAATATCTTACAAATGATAGTAACAATAAAATCACTAAAAATAAAAGTAGTAACAACAAAATAACAGTAGCAGTAGCAGTAACAACAAAATAGTAATAACAGCAATCGAACAACAATATTAGAGTGTAAAATACTAAGAGAATTGCACTAACGAGCACACAAATAATCATCATTTACCATAAAAATTTATTGAAACGCCCCAAAGTAGGGGTTAGAATATTAATGACATTTAGTACGAAATATGCCTACTATTGGAATATGTATTAAATT
>JANTPM010000008.1:3214457-3227259 GCA_025434745.1 Erythroxylum divaricatum
GTGAAGGTTTGACCCAATAAACCAGCAACAGACCCGCATACTAATTTCACTGCAATATGTTTCTTATTCTCCTCTGGAACATGGCGTTTCATCTCCTCATAGAAGTAAAATTTCAAGCCAGCATAAGGGAAGATCCCATAAAGCGATGGAGCTGACAATAATGTTTAGTTGTTAATAGAAACTCCCAAGAGCTCAAAGTAGGCAATTAAACATATAAGAGCATTAGAACTTGAAGTTAATTACAAATGAGAACTTACCTACACCTCGATAGAGACCTCTAAACCCAGAGTCTTTGAAAGTCCTGGAGAAACAATCAGCAATTCCTCTATAAACTTGTTCATTACTAGCTAAACCACTTATATTCACCTTTGCTGAACCAACAACCTGCAGCATTAGAGAAAGTGTAGCTAAATGAATTTCACATGATCTTTTTGTTGGGGAAGGGTTGCAGAAAGGAAATTCCACTTGCTGTGCAGCTTTTACAGGGGAGGAACTAAGCCCACTGTAATGCAGTGGAGTCCAGAATGCTGTTTTGGTACCTGCCAAATGAGTTTGGCATAACTCCTTGGAACTACAGTGCAGTTCAACAAGTATATTTGTTGGCTTGCATGTGGTGCATGTGTACAAAGGGGGTGAAGGTAGAGATGGGAGGGGAAGGGGAGGGAGGGAGAGGGAAATGGGGGAGAAAAATTTTAGTAACAATACCTGGTACGCCAACTTAGTTCGCACTAAATCAAGGGGATAAGTAAAAAGCACAGCTGTCCCTCCAGCAAATGAACCAGCTACAAGATCAAGTACAGGACCCCTCCCAATATCAGGAAAGGTAAGTATGATCCATCTCCGATATTGTTCATACGTCATGTAATGTAGGGCAGCATAGGGAACAATTCGAGCAACACTAGCTCCATTCCCTCTGGAAACAACATATATGGTATAAATGATGCAGCAACAAAAACAGAATGAAAACTTTGCAGAAAACAGGCATTGACTACTGGTTCCACCTATAGAAACCCATGAGCCCTTCTGTCTTTGCAATTTTTCTGAAAGAGCCAAATAACCCTATAGTCTTGAATTCGTTTCTTCTTGTCTGAAAGGGAAAAATAAATCAGGTTCATTTCATCCTTATGAAATTCATCTCAAATAGGTTATTGCAACCTTTGAGGTAGGGAAAATGTGATTCCATAACCGTCATACCAGACAAAATGAATGATGCGAAAATGTTACCCAGTACTGGATGGAAAGATTAATTCTTCAACTAATATCTAATCTGGATAAGTTTCCCTGATATCTAACCTAACCCTGCTACCAGGTTAAACCAATAGGAGATCTTCGACAAGTACGAGACATTTTCATACTCATATAACAGTTCAATAATCTCAAGAAATGCCCGGTTCTTGTCATACCAAGACTTTTGATATAATAATACCACTACAAAAGCATTCTTCAGTTATTTTGACAAGAAGAGAAATATAAGCCGTTTAGACCAAGCCACAAGGAAGCTAAAAGAATACCCAAGAATATACAGGAAAACTTTAAGTTCTCACTCATGGGAAGTTTAGTTTGACAATTCACAGGCAATGGTTTCAATTCTGTTCGGTTTGGTGGTTATCCATGTCATTAATTCCTGACACATAAATAAGCATTACCCAATTCCTTTACCAATATGCCATGGAATATGAATTAGTGTATCCCAATTCTTTTTATCGAAATCCAATAACTTCCAATTACTCACACCCAATGTATGTATGCTTCATCATTTACATACATTTTACACATATCATAAATCAAGGAATGACATTTTCGGAGAATGTTAATCATTCGGATGGAATCCACCATAAGAAACAAAAGCACCTATGCTCAAGTAATCGCTCCGAAACAAGCAAAAAAGAGAAACAAAAGAGGCAAGTTCACCTAAAGAATCAAGTAAACCAACTTGGCTATGCCTACATCAGCAAGTCAAGGATGATTTTCAGGAAAATCGCTAGTATAGGAAATTGTGTGAATAGAAATAGGTTTAGGAAGTTCTTTCACAGTTTATTATTCCCATCATGTGGCCACATCCATATTGAAAGTCTCGCTCCATTTCTCCAATATCAAAGATACTACACACCATTCCCGTCGTTGATCATAGAGAAAGCAAGTTATACGAACACTTTATGTCAGTTTCAAGCTTTTATACAAGGAGACAAAAAAATCACGGTTTGCGATTATCTGCCTGGTTTCTCACTTTTCTGAATATTTGGGAAACTAATGCAAAATACTTGGGAAGGCCAAACCGGGTCAGAGATTTCCAGAAGTGATAATAATATCAAGTGAGGCTGCAATTCATTCCAAGAATTCTCAAAGGAAAAGCCTGATCTCAACTTGTCTAACTATTAACACTATCTATTTCTTAACAGCAACTACTGAGATGACAAACCACAACCTATTTCAAAAGGACCCAGAACAACAAAAACCACCATCATGAATCACAGCAGTGCACAAAACCGAGAAGAAAACAACGGGAAATAATACCTGAAACAAAATCTTGACTCGTTCAAGCGGAGCGACGACGGTCTTTGCAAAGCCCCCAGCGACACCCCCAGCAATCAACTCCTTAGCAAACACGGGCATGCCCTCTATGATCCCATCCAATAGCATACCCACCTCTCTCTCCTCTCTCTTCTTCGACATTATGGGTACACTTAAAACAAAGAGAGAGAAGAAAGGAGCTTGCTTTAACGCTTCAATGCCAGCAATCAATGATCTTTGATTGAATGTTGGCAAGAAGGAAGAGTTGGGGGAATGGCTGGAGGGTCAAAGACGAATGAATTGAAGAATTGAAACGTGTCTTCAAGAAAAGTTGTGGTCTTAATATGTTTCGGGCAATGAGACGAGTCAAGGGGAATGGTCACATTTCGGATCTCGGAGTTCGGTGTCTTGAGAGTTAAGCAGAGGAAGAGTCCAATCGCCCCACGAGCTCTATAGCTTTGTTACTTGTAGCAATTGACTACCATTTAGCTTTATATAAT
Organism: Erythroxylum divaricatum; assembly: GCA_025434745.1. Taxonomy (NCBI): domain Eukaryota; kingdom Viridiplantae; phylum Streptophyta; class Magnoliopsida; order Malpighiales; family Erythroxylaceae; genus Erythroxylum; species Erythroxylum divaricatum. The sequence continues at coordinate 3,217,469 of JANTPM010000008.1, forward strand.
AAAGTTTTAAAAAAGTAATTTTTTGCGTGATTTTAATATTTTTATTTTGGAATCAAATAGTATTGAAATTAATTTTCGATTTTTAAATATATTTTTAGTAATTTTGTTTAATTTATTATTAATTTTAATTTATTCGAATCAGATATAAAAGTTAATTAAGTAATACTTAATTGATTTGTAACACAATTTTTAACTTATAAGTTTAAATTTAGTTATTTTTAATAAGCTGATCTATAAGTCAGATTTAGATTTAGACTTAGTCTCGAATAAACCTGAAGTTAAGCAATTCATACTTAAATTTAATTAATAAAAAGAGTTATTTTATATTTTAAATTTTAAAAAAATAAGGAAAGGCTGACCGTAGTCAGCGCATTGCTACCCATAATTGACTTTTGGCAGAAGTAGAAGTATTATTTATAATCATGAGCTTGGAATCTTTAACAATGAAAATGGTCTGAAGACGTGGATTGTGACTTTGGTTACCGTTTTGGGTCAAGATTGGCTTCTACAAACTGCAACACTAAACAAGAGTTGTCAAATTCACCATAGAAAAAGTATAAAAAGAAAAACTAATTCACAATAATTCAAATATTAAGTATTTGCAAAAATAAAATAAAATCGAACATTATCATTTTATTTAAGAGATTTCGAACCTAATTTATTATAATATTTTGTAATCTACTAAATATTTCTCATATAAGATTATTACTTTCAGTCAGTTCAATCGTAAAAATTTTGAATCGTTCAATTTTTTAGTTTAATTTTTAACTTTTCATTTAGATTCAATTTAATAACTTTTATTGTAAAAATGATTAATTAATGGTTAGCTTTTATAAATTAATAAATTCTTATAAATTAAAATTAATTAATTAATTTTTATTTAATAATTTTTAATTAAATTTTAAATTCTTTGATAAATAAATACGATACTTTTCAATAACATTTCAAATTCTTTAATGATTTAATCTTTAAATAATTTTATAACGATTTAATACCGGTTAAATCTCTTGTCGTAAACCGGTTTAACTTCCGATATGATTTTTGAAACGTTATTCTTATTGGTCTTAGAAAACTAAAATAACCATAGACTTATTGCTTTATAATGTGAACACCGTTACTGAAAGGAATAAAAGTAAAGAACTACGTTTAACCATTGCATACTAAACCTTTTTGTAATAGGAAACGTTTAACCATTGCATACTAAACCTTTGTGTAATAGGAAGACAAAATAGTTTTGTTGTTCAATACAGACCAGGATGTTTGTTCATATAAGTAAGAATCTTCTGCTACTTAATACAAGACTAGTTATACTTACAAGCTGAGGAAGATAAATGGTCTGATCCCAAACATTGATCAAATATTAACGAACAGACAGACCTAAAGACTTGATGCATCATTAGCCGAAATCTTACTTTGTGTCTGATGAATGCAACTGATTGGAATTCCCACCTCTGATGTCTTCTACTGCAGAGATGGTGTTGATTAGGTATAGAAGGATCTTCTCAAGTTCCTCCCCGTTGGTCCATTCATGAACTGCTGCCTTGACAAGAGCTGGATTGATGCGAATGCGATCCCACAGAGGATAATTCTTTCTCGGCAGCACAAAATCGCCTTCACCAAGTCGGAGAGACGGGCAGTAATCACCTTTTCCATCTCCAACGTAGATGAATCGTTTTCTCTCGTTTTGAAGGGATGCACATATGCTGTCAATCACCAAGCCCTACTTGGAAGCAACAAATAGAAAGCTTCAGCATGTGGCTAACTAATCTTCGTAAATGCCATGAGATTTTACTGAAAGAACTGTTCTTTTTGATTGCTCCTAAGGTAAACCGAACACGCAAGAAACATTAGAACCGAAAAGCATTGTATCCATGCCAAATATGGTCTAGGAAAGTTACGATAAAGGCATGGTACATAGAACTCAAACAAGGAAATAGAACAGAGACTGCAGTTCAATGTAGAGCCAGGATGACCCAAATTTGGGCAGAAATGGAGAATTTCAACAAATTTGCCAATACTAAGAAAGCATCCGAACATATTGCTTGATAGCAAAAGAGAAAAATAGCATGTTTGTACAGAAAGTAAGAATCCAACCTTCAATATAATGAAACCCAAATATGAGAAACAGACATCTTTGTTAAACAAATTAAGCTAAACCGTCAAACAACCAATCCAATACACCTGAAGCAGATAGTTATCATTCACAAACTAGGATGTTAGGATGATTGATATAAGTTATTCCACATACCTTGCACATATTTGAAGGGCATAATCTGCAACCATGGGGAGGTAAGCTTGAATCATGATAAGGGAAAATCCTAAGCCTCCCTTCACTATCTATGGAGGTTGGATTCGTGCTGATCTGCGAAAAGCATCCCAACAATCCATGACTTTCCAAAATCCTCTCAATGAAAAACTGATTTGCATCACTAATAATCCTCAAGTCACATCTGAAACAAAAATCATTTACCGTGACCTTTAATCAGCAACCCTCCAATGGAAGCAGCAGAACTTGGTCAATAATAGACTTCGATGACAATGGTAAACAAGACACTACCCAAGGGAACGGGCCGATTTTATGGCGGCAATAATTCGCGGACTCAGCGGACATAGGCTCAAACACTTTGCAATATCATCAGTTGTTTTACCTTGTGTATGGAGCTCCTTCATCATCGTATCCTAACAATATCCAGCAACAATAAAGTAAAATAGTTTCTCAGAGACTCATACTGAAAATCATGTTCCGTACCTAACTTGAATCCAAGCAAGAATCAAATTCAATATCTTTCAATGAATGGTTTCGAAAGAAAAATTACAAAAATAAGATTTTGAACAGTCAAAGCCAATGTCCATGACAACAACCTTAAACATTCACCACTTCAAACATTCGAAAAAGTTTATAAAAAAAAAAAGGCATCCGTCGATCAAATAGGCTAACCAAAAGTCGAGAGCGCAAACCATGAGAGAGTTCCAGGGCACAGTGTACAGAAGTCGATTGAACAAGTTGGTGAGATCCATTTGGGTCACCACCCAATTGTCACTATCGCCGTCGATGAGCGTCCGGTCGAAGTCGAAAATCACCACTATGTCCGCCATCTCCGCCACCGAACGCGTCGACGCCGAATCTCTCTGCTGTCAAAAAAGCCGTAACAAATGGAACCTTTTTTGTTTTTGTTCGGCGCTTTAATATTCTACTCATGGCCTCCAAAGGAAAAAGGACGCGTCCTTCAACTTTCAATAAAACTTTATTTTTTTAATTTAATAAGTATTTTTGAGCGGGTGTCACTTTGCATGCTTCACGGGTAACGTCCTTCGCGATTATTATTATTAGTATTTATTATGATTATGATTATTTTTTATTAAGTTTCTTATTAATTTTATTATTATTATTATATATTTTTTATATTTGTATCTTTATTATTTATATTAAATAGTTTTTTATATTATTATTATTTATGATTTATTATTTTTACTTTCTTTTTATTTATTATTATTTGTGATTTATTATTTTTATTTTCGTTTTATTATTTGTATTAAGTAGTTTTTTTTATATTATTATTATTATTTGTGATTTATTATTCTTACTTGCTTTTACTTATTTATTCTGTTAACTGAATCATTATTTTCATGTCATATTTATTTATTGGCCTACCAAAAATAACCTCTATTATATAAATATAAGATTACATATTATAAGACCTCTTTAAATTTTACTTTAATGCGAAAGATGTAATGATAATAATAATGATTAAAATTAAATTTTATTTAATATATTTACTAAATATTACCTAAATATTTATTTATTAATCAAATAATATATATGAATTTTAAAAATTAATTTAGTATTAAATTTTTTAAAATTAAAAAACATAAATCACTTCCATACGCATCAAAATGACAACACAAGGGCAGAGAAAAAGCAGAAGTATTGCAATGATGATATATAATGAGTTCATCTCTGTTATTGGCAGTCACTGTGAACAAATATTTCAGGTCCTTAGAATTTACACACAGCTCAGCTCAATGACTACTAGTCCACCTTAATCCTTATGAACCACTACAAAAGAATAAATGCATGTCATCTTCTTCCTCCTATTCACTTCATTTCCTTATCTACATCACTTCGACCTGCTTCCTTCTACCCTTCTTACATAAATTAAACAAAAAAGAAACACAAAATTTTAAAAGAATTCAAGAATTTCCTCCTTTGACTCTACATGTCCTCCGATTAAACTTCAAGTGAAATGCGGGTTTTTATTGGTTTAAGCTTCAAACCCATGCTTTCGGGGGAGAGGAGCTCCGGTGAGATGCAAGATGGACTGAGAGGACTCCTTGGACTGTCACTGAGCTGGCATGGCCTGTAAAATCCAAACCCCATCAAGAAATACTCCATTGGTATCAACATTGCATGTGGCTGTTCCTCCGTTACCATTGATCCACAAGCCTGGACCTGCACAAGCATCAGAATAGATTACGTCACCATTTCATTTCATTTCAGAAAAATAATCCTAAGAACTCTTCCGTACACACCTCAACCAGCGCACTATATCTTCTGTCCAACTTGGAGATCATGTAGAGAGCCTCGGAATGAAAGGGAGAATTATCCCCAACAAACACAAGCGTTCGGCATCTTAGACTCTTCAATCCACTAGTAATGTCAGGTCTCCTGTAGGTGGGCACAACAAAGATTCCGAGTTTTGTGGAGTTAAGTATGCCAAAATTTTCGTAGTAATAAAAGCAATATCAGATATTAGACACTACTGGAAGGCTGGAAGAAGTCCTCACTTATTAAGTGCCTGAAGAAATCGTAAGATGTTTATACTCTGTCTCTCGTCAAGTAACTGCAGAAAAAAGCATTTAACTATAATCAACATTATGTCACCACCAATTTAAATCGACTACAGAAAAACGTCGAATGTGAAAGCCTAGCGCAAGTGGAGCACTATTACGGGCAAATAAGAAATGAATACTGATTAAACATCAACTACTAACTCTTCTGCATGCTTGGACTATATCCGACTCGGCAACTTCTGCACTACCGCGAACTTCCTGTTGCAATATATAACTTTTCATTTGATAATCCAAAGTGTATACCTAAAAGAGTAAAATTATTCGAAATGTTCGAGGAATGAAGTTATACATCACCTTGCTAAAGTACCTCTGAAGCAAAAACTCCTTGAGCAATCCACACATTCCATAAAAATATAACAAATTTGACATCACCTGCACGATGCAAATGAACATTATCACAACCCATGAGAGTAAAACTGCACCAGATGCAAGAATCCTTTTTTGGAGAAAGAAGCAGGATCAGCAAAAAGAACCTTGTTATACAACCATTCAGTCCATGATGGTGCTTTGCATAAAGGTGATACAAGAATCAAACCAATCACTCGTTCTCTATATTTCATCTGTAGTGACATATACAAGTCAGGCCAAGGACATAGGATTTGCCTACAAAATACTGTTCAAAGCAATCCTTTAAGGGACTTACAGCAAATAATGTCAGGATGTAAGCACCAGCTGTCACTCCCATGCACATAACTTTGCCAAGCCTGAGACAGATTTTTATGCCACAATAAAGTCAGCATATCCAATATATCAATAGATCATTCAGAATAGTAGACCTTTTCCATGTACTTTATAGGAAGAGGCACAAGGACAAACATTGTTACTTGGCACTCCAAACACAATATGAAAACATAGATCTTCTGCCAAACTTACTTGAAATAGTTAAGAACTTCAATAATCTGATCTGTTAAATCATCAACAGAAGGCACAGGACCATCGGGACAAAGTGAAGCAGCTCCTAACTGCAAGAACTCTTGTGGAAGTGCAAAATTATGTGAATATTTGTCTCTAATGAGATGCAAATAAGGTTAAAAGAATGAGAACCCCATGCAAATTAAAAGAAACCAAGAATCTGAACTCAAGTCAACTAATTCACTGACCTCATGCCCAGGAGGACTAATGTGGTAAATGCAAAAGTTGTGTAGTAACAAAGAAGCTGCTTCGGGGCAAAAGAACAGTCCTTGGAAACAAGACATATCTGAGCAAGAAGTACACAAAGATGAATATGACAATATTGTCAGGACTTGGAATTGAACTTACTCAAAAGAACAGAAGATTATATCTAGGAATGAATTTGTGTGTAAAATCATTCAGCACGCCACTTGGCCTTAATCAATAATGGAGAAAGCAAGCCCTATTATGACGAATTAATGATAAACTAGTTGGAAAAAAAAAAAAGAAAGTGAAATTTGCGCAAGCACGTGATGTCTCAATAATAAAGCTTTTATGTACACAATAAATGTAAAGAATAGTTAGAAATTGCATCTACAAACTTACGATTTAGAGCCAAATCAGGATAGGTAATTAGTGCCGGCTTGTCTTGGTCCCCATAGACTATAACAGACACAGAACCACGGCCAGTCCTTACATGGTGTTCCTGAGATTTTCACAAACAAAAAGAATTAAGAGAAAGATACAAGCAAATAGAAAATTAAGGCTAGATTTTCCTAAAATGATTAGCAAACACAGGTGAAAAGCATTTAACTGTAGCAACTTTCATCAAAATTAATATGTTTGTCAAACTAGAAAGGACATCATTTCTTCTTTTCATTCTATCTACATTCAACAAAGTAACTTCAGCTTTATCCAAAGTAATTTACTCCCAAGAAAAGCTTCTCCATGTGCACGAATTCACTTTTGTGGGTAGAAAACAAAAAAAACATGTTTGTACAAACCCACAGATAAGAAGACAAAAGAAGTAGGTTCTCCATTCCAATCATAATCATTGCATCTACAAAGAAATAGTGTGAACGGAAACCTTATTTACTTATGAACATTTAACTGGGACTGATAATGAGACAAATTAAAGCGAGGGGGCAGAACAGCTAGACTTCTAAGTATCTTAATATGAAAAAAACAAAGACGAAACAAGACAAGGAAACAAAGTAAGGGTAAGTTTCTTCAGTCGACTGCACTTAGCTTTAAAAAATATAATATCACGAGGAACCACCACCTTTCCCCCGCAGGAAAAACAGAAGAAAAACTATACAAGCAAACTAACAAATTAAAAGATCTGAACAATCGGACAGATTTCAGCAGAAAACAAAAACAACAAAGGGAACTTAGACAGGAACATCACGAGATATCCAATGTCAAAAAATTACTCTCAATCCAAAAAATAACGAAAGAAAATTTGTAAACCGATGAATCTAAATCTGGGACATTTAGTCCCCGTACATCCATGATTCATCGCATGTTAACGTGTCACAGCCAAGATTAGCACCTTCAAGAACAACCATTCGAAGAAAGAGACCATTCTTAAAGAATAATATCATAATTACCCCAAAATCAAAATCTCGGGAACTAGATGATTAAAAACCCGAATCGAAAATTGCAACAAGAAAACAGAACTGAAGAATGATAGTTTCATTCATTAGAACGCATCAAATTGAAGGATAAAAAGATGAAGAGCAAAGGCCAAAGAGTGACTTCTTCTTGGGTTACCAAGATACAAACAGCCAATCAAGAATTCTCAACAAACATAAAATCACCAGAAAGGACTTGAATCAGCTATTACTCCAGCTTTCAAGAAAACCATTGACCCAAAAAGTGCTGTTCAGAAATCCAATTAGTAGACTAAAATGCGTCACACGACACGATATAAGCTAACGGTAAAAAAAAAAAAATCAAAACCGAGCGTTTTCGACACCCAAACACTTTATACAAATTCAAAGAAACGAATGGTTAGAGAACCGGAAGAATATGTGCATTGACGGAGTAAATATCCAAACTTCAACACCAAGCCACAACGAAGCAATGAACAATCAACGAAAAAGGTCATCAATAAAAAGGCCCAAACAAATGCATGCACTCACAAAAACAACCAGACCCAGAAAGAAAAACCCAACCTTCCCACCGAGATAGATCGTCTCCATATCGACGGAAACAGAATCGTTTGACTCTGCCATGGCCGCAGCTCTGTCTATCTCTCTCTAGCTCTCTTATCCTTTCTCAGGTAAACCCAGTCAATCCCCTACTCTTCTCTCCGCCGTATCTCCGACGATGTCTCTCTCTTTCTCTCTTCAACCTCGTCTTCTCTCTCTCTCTCCAACACACTCTTTATCTTACCTATTTATCTGGCTTCCACAAATTTAGGCCTTTAGCTCTGTCTCTCTATTATGGCTTATACACAAAGCGATCTCGCTCATTCCCTCTACTGCTAATTTAGACAATATTTTCCTTTTTTTTTTAACCTCCACCGACGCTTTTATCAGTTTTTTTTTTTTTTTTACCTCCCACCGACGGTCTCTGACTGCTTGTGAACTTCCTTACCTACCGAGTCTTATTTTTACCTGTTCACACAATTTTTTTTTCACCGTCAGTCAAAAGATGAGTCATCTACACCACGACGCCGTTTCGCTCTGCTTTTTCCCCCTTTCTTAATAAAAACATAATTCTTGTAATTTAGAAATTTTGGTGATTTAAATTAATTATTAAATTCAACTCAAATAAATTAAATTTAATATAAATTAATCATTTAAAAAATACTAAATCATTAACTTAAGTCAAATTTTATTAACTAAGTTCACATTTAAAATAATATATCAGTGTCAACTTTCCTTTACATTTTTACAAAGAAATTATTTCTGTAATTTAATTATTATATAAATAGAAATAATTTCTTATTATATAAATATCATTTAATTAGTACATGATCTTTATAATTTAAGTATTTTGTTATTATTTTTAATTAAATTTTAATTAAAAATTATAAAATTATAAGAAGTATTATGATAATTTCACAGATGATATAATTTTTTATTTTTTATTTTTAAAATTTTATCTTTTACTTTTATTTTTCAATTTTGTTTAAGCCTACTTAATTTGTTTTTTCTCTTACAGGAAGAGAGAGAGAGACGTTTTACCCGCGGAGTTAGGAGTTGGAGTTGGAGTTGGTTTTTAACTTTATTGACTAAATTAAAGAGATTTCATTTATTTAATAATAAAGCAAGCAAAGCAAATTTGATGAGTAAGGCATATGGCACCTATCATTCGTTTTGACTGATGTTGTCCTTTTAATGTTCCCTATATACGTGTACAGCTGTCATTGGGTACCGACCTTTTCGGCGGGTCCCATGATTTTGGCCCCCATGCCTTGGGATGTAGAGATGGGGAGTTGACATTGACACGTCATCTTTTGTGTATGTTTTATACAACTATTTATGGTTTTAAACCCAAAAAAAAAAAAAAAAGTAGACTGACTGGTGGTTGCTTGCCTTTCATTTAACTCTATTGATATCATCATATATGCCCGTACCAATCATGCTTTATATGTGATTAGAAATTTCAAAAATTAACCATAAACACATTGGAATTTATAGAAAATAAAGTAAATTCTTAATTAGTTAGCTAATTAAACAAAATTAGTAACCCTGTGTTTGGTTACTGTCTTCAAGGGTGAGGACAGTAGACAAGGACATAAAAGTCCTGTCCTTAAAGATGTTTGGTTGCTGTCCTCCTTAATTCCTGTCATGTCTTCAGTGGGTTTGGACAGAAATTTATGTCCAACCCCAAAGTGTGGTACAAAGAGCCCCGTCCATAGGACAAGAACGATAAAGACGTTCTTCTCCCTATTCGCAGTCTCCAGTAAAACATAGAAATGTGATGTTATTCTGAATATGTATGCTTATTGGATATTACTTTAATTTAAATCTTAAGTATTACTGTTTTGGTAAATTTAAATTATGAGTAAATTTAATAATAATAACAATTATAATAAT
>JANTPM010000008.1:3229892-3251336 GCA_025434745.1 Erythroxylum divaricatum
TAGCATTTCTGTCAATGCTCAATGGTTGGGTTTAACATTATTTCAGGGGATACATGTTTCTGTACGTTCATGAATGGTTGTGATATTTTACATTGGCAGGTACATCACTATGGCCAGATACAGCTTTTATGTTGTCTTCGTTGGACGACAAGTGGGAATATTCACTAATTGGGACGACGTGAAATTGCAAACTCAGGGCTTCCCAAACGCTAGATTTAAGGGGTATCGGACCTTGGAAGAAGCGGAAACTGCTTATGCCAGGGATCAACATGTGCGCAGTCGTCCAAACAACCAAATTCAGCCTACCCCCACTGAACCGGCCAATGCACCCGCAGCAAACCTGCTCCCACCATCACTGCCAACAACGTCACAACCAATCGCAGTTGTCCCAACCGAACAACCAATCGCAGTTGCAACATTGGAGGAACAAATGGCATGTACTCGTGACTTGTTACTAATTGCTGTTGGGGTCATTTTGGGATTCATCATTAAGGAGATTCTAGCTAAATTTATGTAAATTATTATGTATTTGAATTTCTTGGTTGTCAAACTTATTTGAACCTATTATGTAATGTTCAGATGTTTTATGTAATTTGTTTGTCCTAACTAATGTTTATTATTATAATCATAATAAGAAGAAGAATCCAGGTAATTGCGTTTAATTACAAACTATTAATAATTAGTTTAATTTTTATAAACTAATAATAACAAATAATAACGTTGCATTACAATTATTAGTAATACTAATAATTATTCTTGTTATTTGATTACATAATTTAGAATAAATCTCACTAATAATAACAATAATTAATCACAATAATAATATTACTTATAATAACATAACTAATTTTGTTTAACAAATATCATACTAAAATTAATAACATTAACAAATAGAAGTCATAATAGGTATAATAATAATAATAATAATAATAATAATAATAATAATAATAATAATAATAATAATAATAATAATAATAATAATAATTTGATAAATTTGAATAATTATAAATTTTATTACAGCTACAAGTGGGTAATAGCATAATTAAATATTGTAATGTAAATAATTATACAATGATAAAATAATAAATGAATTACAACAACTCTTCTTATTATACTACAAGGGCATTTTTGTCATTAACACTGTTTCTTGTTCTGTCTCATGCAACCAAACACATTTCTGTCCTCAGGACAAGGACAATATTTTCTGTCCTGTCCACTGCAACCAAACATCTTACTGTCTTCAGTTCTTGTCCTGTCCCGTCCAACTCTGTCCTGTCTCGTCCTGTCTCTACCTGTTGCAGACACTAACCAAACGCAGAGTAAGTCCTAACCCAAAGATCACCATAACCTTATAAAAACTTTATGGGAAAATTTTAAAAATCTAATTATTAATGATTATTAAATTAAATATTTTATTTAAATTGTTTTTTATTTAGTTATAATATTAATGTCTATTAATTGATGAATTTCAATTTTTTAATTAAGAAAATCAAAGGAAAATTACAAAAGTTAAAAGGTAATAAGTAAGGATACTGAAGTTTCTCTTGAGCTTATGGGCCAAAGCCCATAAATCACACGATCTGTTTGCCCCCAATATTGTTCAACTTGCAGGTTTAGGTGGGCTTTCTCTTTATGGAGGGAGCAAAATCCTACACATATTCTTATTACAGTTGTACAAATTGTTCTTACACTTCATGAAAAAAAAGAGGAAATGTTTGCTACAGTCACGATATCTTTTCTCGACACTGCTTAGACAACGTATCAAAATGTTATTATTAGCACTCTGTTGACAATGCTCAAAAGCGGAAGTGTCATCTTGACTATAGTGCCTGATTTCAACATCAGGTTGGATGATACTACTTTGTCTGAACAATTACAAGTTCAGATCCAGATCACCGAAGTAGATCAAGATCCTACAACCATCATGGCTGCTCTACATCACCAGATGATCTATCATCTATAAAATCATACTTTGGACTTTAATTTCCTTAATTTCACTTCGAATACATTATATATGATCGCTGATTTATCTAATGATCAAACTATAATCATTCAAATCCTAAAATAACTACCAACACAGGAGTTTGAAAGGTTGATACCTATTAAATGGATCACTAACTATCAGAAGGTGTTCTAAGTACCTCATCGACACTTTGTTCATACGGCGATTCTTCCAATTTTAAAGACCTTGAGAGATGAAATTGTAAAGTCCATCTATGTATGGCTTAATAAAGATACATTTGGACCTTCAACATTTAAGACAATCCTTATAATTTCGCCCGTATATTCTCGTACAAAAGGTAAATCTGGTCTTTTTATTAATTACTTTAAATCTAATGAAAATTCAATCTATGTCAATTATTATCGTGAATATTTTATATGGGACGTCGACTCATTTATATGTAAACCAGATCGTAAGATTTGTCTCAATCTTGAGTCAGACAGTGAAGATGAGATGATCAAAACCGATGAATCCTAATTCAAACGACGTCGTTACTTAGGGTTCGTTCATTCAAGTGAAACTCACGCCAAAGGGAAAGCCCTCCAACCAAATAACTATACGTGTTATCTTCCATGCTATTGGTCGACAAAATGTGGGCCCGCCAGTCACCAGCCAATCAGAAATCGCGAAACACGTATGGTTTTATGTATATATATAGTCAAAAACATTATTTGAAGTTGGTTGCAGCGGGCAAATTGTTTTAGGGTCGTAAGAGTTGCAATAGACCTGGTACTGTGTTGTGTTCTTTGAGTTGTGTTTTGTGAAAGAGGCGTTATGGGAAAGATCAGACTAGTGTTGGTTGCAATAGTGGCAGTGCTAATATTGTTGAGTTGGTTGCCAGTTTTGTATGTTGCTGCTAAGAAACCTGTCACAAGTGCAAGAAAAGAGGACATACCCTTTATCAAATGCCAAGTTTGTGAAAAGCTTGCGGCCGAGTTGTACCAGCAAGTTCAAAAGAAGCAGTCTCAGATCGCCCCCAAAAAGGTCGCTTTTTAACAACTGGTTTGATTTGGTTTTGATTGGTCTTGGTTGGTTTTGCGGGAATTGGTTGTTGATCTTTTTGTTCATTTTCTTATTGGTTGTGTTAGATCTCTGAGTATCAAATTATCGAAATTGCGGAGAATGTTTGCAATTTGAAAAAGGAGGAAGCTGATTGGATTCTGAAGATTGATATAGTGGAGCAAGGGGATAAGTTGGAGGTTAGATAGTTGTATCTTTGTCTTTTATCCTTTTATTGGGTTCTGCTAGTTGTTTCCATGAATATTTTTTAAACCCTATTTTGAGGTAGAGAATGATTGATGAAAGAAACTTGTGCTTAATAGCAAATGGAGTTCGTTATTATGCCATTGGCCTGTTAATTCCTAAAAATTTTACTTTTCAGCTGGTGGAACAAGACTCTGAAGGGCAATGCAATTCAGAATGCAAGACAATCGAGAAGGCTTGCCAGGAGGTGAGATATTCGACTGCCTTTATTGCTGTAACATAGACTTTTTAGATGGCAAGTTAACTCTGTTTTGTCTGCTGGAATACGGTTGTGATCATATTATTGCCTAATGTTTGATTTTAGAAATTCTTTCAATCTGTGTTTATCTGGTGTTCCTAGTTCAGCGGAGATATTACTCCTACTGTACAATTGTCTTATAAGTTGGTAATTTTGCAGATTATGGGGTATTCGGATACAGATATTGCAGAATTTATATATGCTTCCAAGCCTGATACTGAATCATTGGTAAATTATCTTTGCAAAGATCTGACAAAAGCATGCAGTAAGAGGCCACCTCCAGTCCCTAAGGTAACTGCTATTAGCCCATCTTAAGGGCTTGAGTTCTGAAATATTATGGCTGTCAATTATTATGTTAAGTAAATCCCCTGTTGTTATTGCCTGTTTTTCTCTGGCAAAAAGTAGATTCCTGAAAAAATTGTTTATCTTCTGGACCCATCTAATGGGGTTTATGGGCAGAAAAAAATGACCCGAAGAATTCTAACACTTGTGATGAATGTGATTGCTTGATTCCCCCGAATTAGATGTCATGTGTCTTTGCAACCTATCTTGTGCTCCTTCAAGACAAAAGTTGAATATCTTGTGCATTTGAATTCTGAAGTAGTGGAATCATTGTCCTGGTTTCTTCTTTCAAATCTGCAATGTTGTATGAGAAATCTTTATGAATATTACCAACAATACGGATGCACTTCAGAAGGACATTTATTATGATTGGGAAGTTGTTGACTAGATATAGTGTCCTTTTTATAGTTGTTTGTTGCTATTTTGAGATCAAATCTTGAAATGATTGTGGACAAATCCATATTTTTAAGAGCTAAGCTAATTTTTATCCATAATTCACAATCACATTATGTGAGATATCATGGATCACAACCTGGATTTATCTTTATGCAAATTTGTATGTTGGTACATTGCTGATTGATATCCCAGTTTCAGACTATGATCTCATCTTTCATTCAAGGACTTTAAAAATAACAATGTGATCTGTAGTCAATTCTTCAGTTGTGCTTGTATCATATTTTTGTAGCCTTTCCTTAAGATGCAAGGAGTGCATGAATGGAAGTTATATTACTTCATCCAAGTGTAAAAGATGAATCCACTCTTCTCATTGAATGATATTTTCATTTTTCATTACCTCCCTCAATTTTACCTTGCATCTATACGTTGGGGAGTAGAAAGAACACTATTGCATATTGGGGAAAAGAAAATTATTGCATAATAGGGAATACAACTGTGCCTGATGTTTATGATGCTATGCTGCAATTTATCAGTTTTGTTTTGGGGGTCATGTGAAAATAAGCAAGTTCAACACAAATCCCTGTTAATGAGTATTGTTCTTTCATCTCAGGATAGGATTCCTGGAGAACCATTTATTCCTAAACCATCCAAAGAGGCTGAAATGGATAAGATTATGAGATCCATGGAGGTAGTCCTTTCTTCTCTTACTCAAACCGTGTCTATGCATTCTTGTTGTACGTTCTGCTCCTTATAAAATATGTCTCTTTACTCTAGGGCATGCCAGGGGCACCTAACATGAAAATGTATTCAAGGGAGGATTTGATGAGGAACAATTTCGGTGACGAGGATGCCGATGAAGACGAAGACGAAGACGAGGCAAACTTTCCCACAAATTTGGTAATAAATTTTGTGAAAACAAATTCTTTTTCCCTTTTAAGTCATCATTGTTCCACTGATTCATTTGCTGGTATATTCCAGGGAAATCTTCTAAGGGAAAAAGAAAACAAAAAGGGTGATTGGACACAGAAAATCACAAAAGGAATGTTAAACACTGGCGAGACTTTGAAAAGACATGCAAGGAAGGTCTCCAGCAGGATACAGAATTGGTGGCAAGGTAGAAAAGCCGCAAGTGGAAAGAATTCTAAAACTGGCAAATCAGAGCTTTAAAATTGTAACAATGACTTTTTGCACATTTTGTTCGATGCATGAACATGACCTTTCGGGATTTAGTGTTAGAAAAACAGAGGTTTGAAGTCAGGAATGAAGTACATACCATCCTTTCTCGAGCAATGGCTTCCTGGAAAGCCTATTTCACACTAATATTGTTCTTTCTAAATGCCATTATTAGCTGAACACTGAAACAGCAATGTATGGAGAGAAATTTTCGAGATTAAGATTAAAATGTCAGCATTACACTAACGCTAATAAACAAATTTAACCAACAAGCTTTGCTTAATTCAAAAGAAATTAATATAACTCTCTTGAGCAGAGGGAAGCAATACTTGGCTATACTGTGAAGGGGCTGATGGAAGATGGTTTAGCATCATTTTCTGCCATCAATACTTGCAGTTAAGGGGTAAACATGGATGCATGTCATCTCATCTTGTAATGTTGAGTTCTCGATACCACACAATTCAGCGAGTACTTGAGCATTATATCTACATCACGGGGGTTCTTGTTTGGTGCCACGGTCAAGCTGCCAGTCATTGCCTCCCCTTCACATATGGTCAGGACATCATCTCCTAGGTACAAAACCGTCTGCTTCCAGTGTGTAGCCCGTGATCTTGGCCCTGCATTACACGTGAACTTGTGACAGATTCAAATTTCACTAGATTGCTCCCTGCGACCAGAAAAATTGGTTTCTTCAAGATCATTCTGACAAACTAGTTTCAAACAATTCATACAAGTTTGACGTCCAATTGACTTGTATTCAAGATGAGTCAAACTTAACAAAGACTACTGGTTCTGCCTGATTCTGATGAGGCAGGACGCTGCTGTTTGGATCCATGAGATTAGTTGTCTTTAGCAAGAGAATACCTGCAAAACAGCACAAGGCACGCCGGAGGTTGATAGCCGGCAGGCCCCTCCGACGTTCAAGTTAGTTTTTGTGAGAGCTTTTTTTTTATAGCTAGTGAATAGTAAAAGTAAAGTTATGGAAATCGTACCTTTTCATAATGAGATAATAAATTTATATGATTGGATTGATAGCCGGCAGACCCTTCCGACGCTCAAGTTAGTTTTTGTGAGAGCTTTTTTTTTATAGCTAGTGAATAGTAAAAGTAAAGCTATGGAACTCGTATCTTTTCATAATTAGATAATGAATTTATATGATTGTTACTTTGAGTAATTAGGTCAATCCCCAAAACATGGGCCGATCGACCTATGTACCGTTCTATGTCTAAACTTAAGCCTAACACGACCAGCCCAATCAACTACAATGTCAGACTCAGGAGTCGAGCTAGCACTTCAGTCCCAGTTGTTCATCATACGGTCTCAATAATTCTTCAACTTTTGTCATGTAGAACGTGTAGACGCATCTAGGATATTAATGTCATGGCTTCAACAGCAGAAGATTCACTTTAACTATTTTATCCTAACATGGAAAAGTACACAAACATAAACATTTTAAGAGCCATGAAAAACTATGAAGCTCCTTCATGACCTAATTTCACAACTTTATAATCAGGGAAACATATAGTGCAAAAAACTAAATATGGTTAAAATTAAATTATATTTTAAAAATAATTAAATAAAATTTATAATTATTTATAATATTAAATTCATTGACATAATTTTAAAAATAATTTTTTAATATTAATCAAAATAATTCATAACTTAATATTTTAAAATTTAAAAAATTATCACCTTAATTTTTATATTAAATCAATCAAAATATAAATCACGTCTCTAACAATTTACATAAAATCTAAATAAATTATTGCCCCAATATTTTATATAAATTTTAAATAAATTATTACCATTAACTATTGATATCAAATGTTGCAATGAAGTATAAAACACTACTAAAATAATAACAATAATTTATTTAAATTTATACGTGATATTATATTGCACTTTTGGCTCCATAAATTAATCATTGCTCATTTTTTACTATTACATGCATAGCTTACTAAATTAATGAAATCACTTCAAACGGGGTATAGTGTGATTATTTCTGTTTTTAATTGCCCACTTTGTGTTCCTTTCCATCCACCGATTCATGACGGTGGCATGTAACATGAGTGTATCGTGATGGATAGATAAATGGGGAGGAGCACAAAGTAATATACAGGAACGGAAATAAGTAAATTAATTCCTTTCAAATTATAATATTAATAAATGAATAAATAGAGAGGACATAAGGTAGCACACGAAAACAAATACAAAATGATGGATGGATGAATAGAAAAGAGTATAAAGTGACACACGAAAATAAAAACAGATGAATTAATCCCTTTTGAATTATGTTCATCGCAATCACTTTTTATTTTTTTATTTTGAAGCAGATAAAAACAAGAATCTAGAGTTATAAAGGAAAAATAGAAACTCTCTCAGAGTTTGGCTTACAAGCACACTTCATATTAATGTTTCTAAGGCTTATTAAAAAATTTACGTTCTCTTTTATAACTGAAAAAAGTTTTTAAAAAATTCTATAATCTTTAAATATTAAAAATTTTTAGTTTTCAATTTTTTAAAAATTTATTTTTTAAAATATTGAATAAAAAATAACGACAAAACATATATAATATTAACATCAGACATGAATTAACTAAATACTATATATATATATATATATATGAAAATTCAGTATAATAGATAAACTCGAACTAAAATAATTAAATCTTACACAAATAAATAATTTATTATTAATACTTTAAAAAACTAATATTGAAACAAGAGATTAAGAGTTATAAAATTTAATCGGTATTAAATAGTTATAAAATTGATAGAAGTTAAATAAAATTAAAAAATTTAAATATAATTGAAAAAAATTTTCCTTACTAAAATGAAAATTTATTTATTTATTTTAATTAAAAATATATTAATTAATAAAAATAAACTTATTAATTAATAAGAATAATTATTTTTAACAATAATAATTATTAAAACAGAAAAAATAAACCAAATTAAAAAATTTACCGGTTTAAAATTTTTATAATTAAATGACTAAATCAACCAAATCAATTTAATTTTTTTAATTATTGCTTATTACAATTATCTTTAGTTAGTAATTGAAATTTAATTCGTAAGAGTCCAATTTAAAAACTTATATAAATTACGATATTAACAATATTAGATTAATTCATATTTTGATATTTATTTTATATTATTTTTTAATCAAATTTTAAGAAAGGAAAAATTCCCCCCTTTTCTGAAAAACTGACCTTAAAAAAGTACGTGGAAAAATAAGAAAGCCTCTTAACTTACCATGCCTCGTCCCATTTGAACTTGTCAAGTGCAAAAAGTTAACGTTACCTTCTAAAAGTCTAGTTTTTATTTCGCTCAGTCTAACGGTTTAACATGAGGTAAGAGAAATGGCGATGCCGTAGGAGCGGAATACACGATTCTATGCAACATAAGCGTAGAGCAAGTGAAACAACTTATCAATGGCTCCTCTCTAGCTCGCCCTATCAGTGTTCTTATTCAGTGGCCATGGCTCTCCAGCCATCACTGCTTCAATTTCCCAGGTCTCTCGAGGAACCTTAGTCATGTTTTTGCAGCCATCAGCTGTGACGTGCTGCAAACATCAAAGAAGGATAGGGGAGAATGAATGAAATGAGGTATGAGAATATTACAATGAATGTGCGTTAAGTTGGCTGATAATTAATACAGAAAACAATGGTGAATAAATTTGCAAAACAAGTTTTAGCATTTCACACAGAAGTTTGATCTCTGAGCTTTTAGAAAATGACATACCAGATCACTTTCAATTCGAACCCCGCCGAAACCTTTAAATCTTGCAATTGTTTCGTGATTGAAGAACTTGGATGTCTTTGAGCCCTCCATGGCGGGGGTCAGTAAAGCATCAATGAAGTAGCAACCAGGCTCCACCGTTATCACCTATAAGAATAGGCTAATGCTTAAAACATTTCCTCAGTTCCTTGCATTCTTAATTAAATTCTACATAGCAACCAACTTCAAACCTCAAGACCTCTATCCAATAGCCCAAAACATCAAGCTTAAAAGAGAGAAAATTTTCCTTCAACAAAAATCGCCATAAAAATTAAAGAAAAGTGGAACTTTGCAGTGCAAGAACAAATGTGACGAGCAACACGCAACAAGCAACAGTTGAATAACTTTGAAGAGAACCCTTCATCCGCATATTAAACAAACTCAGTCATCAGTTAGGATCCGTGAATTGTGGAGTTCAAAGTTGTGACAATGCTTTTACCCTTGTAACTTAAAAACATGAAACTAGCATATCATTCTTATCATGATTCACAACAAAAATAATGGAGGAGAGCATTTCTCGCTTGACCAAAACAGCAATTACTAACCATTCCCTCCTTGAGTTCCCGGGTAGTACGTAGGGCTTTCAATCCTGGTTCTGTTAGTCTCTTCAATTCCTGCAAATCAAACAACCTGATTTAAGAGCCATCAAACCCAAATGTTTCAGGGAGATGCTGAGTTTTAAACAGAACAAAGTCAGGAGAATTGATGGATCAGCAGATTAGTTAGTCACAATACCTTTGGAAAGCCACCAGGATCATGTGTGTCAATTCCCAGGAAATGTCCCAGACCATGAGGCATGAAAACAGCACCAACTCGCTCAGCCATCATATCATTAACATTCCTAGAACCAACAGAAACCAAAGAATATCATTGCAATCAACTTCTTGGTTTTCACAATTTTACATTATTGTAAACAAAAGAGCAGTTATCAAGGAGTAACTGTTTACCCAACAAGAATGTTTCCTTTCATCAATGACTCAAGAATTTTTTCCTCTGCCAATCTGCAAATTAGTAAGGAAGAATGACAGTAAATAACCATAGTCGCATCACCTTGAAAGTACCAACTTTTTCACCGCCAACAATTTCATGTCAGCTAAAAGACAGAGTAATTCCAGAGAAGTATTGCTCCAAAGCTTCATATATCAAGTACCAGCGTATGAACTTACTAAAATTTGCCATGCAAAGCACAAATAATGAAAGGTAAAGCTAATCATGTACATGAAAAGTTATCTATGAAAGCAAAAGTAAGAACAATATTTCTACTATTCAGTCTTACTTGTGCATATCCACCCAGTTAACTCCAGGTTTCATTGAAGATATGACAGCGTTGTGAGCACTAAGAACAGCCTATCAAACATCACATGTAGAAACAGGAAGCAGGGATCAATAACATATGAAAAGAGATAACTAATCAAAACAACAAAACCACCACTTAGGGACATTATTCATTTGTTCTTCCATCATATCGATGACTCATTGTAAGTATTTTTATTCAAGGAAGGAGAACAAGAGATGTATTGAGGATAAGCTTCTCACATCATATATAAGAGACTGATCACTTGTGAACTTCCCATTCACCTGCACATATAAGCATATAACTTCAAAATCAAGAATCCTCATATAGGTTTTGCCAACTCAATAGAAGAAAGAAAACAAAGAAAGTGAAAGGGAGTTCTCCAATCTTTCCTCCTAATACTACCGTTTTCATTTCATTGAAAACCAAAGATTACGATGCATTGACATTTCACATTGCTTCACCACTTAGCTCACACAAAAGAATCTGCTTCCAAACTTGAAGCCCAAATTAGCTTCAAATGATTATTGCTAAAAGCAAAGAGGCTTCCCGCCTAAGATATTGCCTTGTCACATTCTATAGAAGGTGTGACGATCATTGCTTGAAAGCATGTGAAGTTGTAGTAGGAGAGATCCATTATTTAACCTCCAGCATATAGATATCCATTCTTAAACTTACGGCGGACTATAATATAAGAAGAGATCTTTAGCCGAACCTTAAATTTCCAGATTTTAACCTCAGAAATGAAATAGTATTAGGCAATAATATTGTACCAAAACAGAGTTCTCTGTAGTAAAATGACCAAGTTTGAGACTACAACCAACCCCCAGAGATAAGAGCTGAGAACAGGAAGACAGATCTCACCTTACAGGAAATGAACAAGTTATATCAGATCCATAAAAATGGTACTCAGCTCCCATATCAAACAATGCCATGTCACCATCTTGCAACGTCTGCAAAACAACATCTCCTTTATAAGTTTCTGTACAGTGTAGATTGGTAAGATTCTCCTTTCAGTTTTTTCAAAAATCGCAAGGTTTTTACAAGCCAAGCTAGATATCATACAAGCATTGGGGACGGTTCCACACATACGCTGCTAATTGAACCCTACACATCACGTCAACTTGTGATGATAAGTTATTACATCTTAACTTACCCCCTCCTCCCCTAAACCACACACAATCGCCCACCAAATCCCAAAAAATGAAAAGAGGAGAAAAGAAGAAACAGATTCCCTTTTTGAGGCATGCTGTCACCACAAAAAGTGATGGTGAACACTAATGAAAGACCAACAATATCCTCTTGCAACAACAAACCTACACTCAAGATAACTGAAACACTTCTCCAAAAATTTTGTTTAAACACCATTGTGCTTAGAAGTGGACGCATTTTTCTGTCTCAGTTATCCCTTGCAGCATATCATATAATATCGTAACAGGAAACATAAGTTACCACTTTTAGGGTCACAATTTTTTGAAACAAAGTAAAACTGCTAACTGCAGGGCATAAAATCAGAAAGATGATTAGTAAAAATCATCAAAGAAAATAGTACATGGAATGTAGCATACCCTGTCATTTGGAGCTGCTGCATGCCCATAATGGAGAACAGCACTGTGTTAAAAGATATTAACTTTAATCCAGGCATATGTCGTCCAAAGCAATTATCATAAGCAGTTCATCATGAAGTTAAGAATAACAAAATTTTCAAATTTGAAAACCGTCAGAATCCAGAAAAACCTGTATTTGATATATTTTACTGGTACGGAATATAAATAGTTACAAGCCAAGTGAACAAATTAATAGGAAGTGCAAACTGATTAAAATAATTCATTTAAAGCCAAAATAGATAAGCCAACAATGATAACATTAGCATGAATCACGACACCCATAACGTAACCATATTAAGCATCTGCCAATAAGCCTTGTTCAGGAAACAATTTTTAGTCCTCAATGTAGTTACATTATCTAAAACTTCTCAACTAATGGCTAATTGAGTTTCCAAGACAGGTTTAAATAAAAGCCTAATTCTATTTGCATATAATCACCAAAAGTTCGTACCTATTTTCACCAGTGGCACATATACATGTGTATGAACAATGTCTACAGCCGCCATACATGTAAGTGTGGTGAAGAAATATGCTTTCCAACTGATATTCTTTCATACCGCCTCTAGTTTTTCTCATAACCTAGTCAATTCCAAATTTGAATATGAAAAGAAAGCCATCATATTCTTCATGAAATAAACTGAAGAAATAACTTCAACTAGAAGGAATACAAATCCAAATGCTCTTAACTAAGAATTGCCATTGCAAGCCTAAAATTTATCACACAAAAATTTCAGAGGATTTCACGCAGATATAATGTGATACAATTAAAGGCTTAAAGCAATTTTATAAAAAAAATGGGTGGGGGTTTAAAGCAACACTTGTGCTATATGTAAAAAAACACAGTTGAAATAGTTAAGATAAGCAGTATATAAGAGGTTATAGTAAATACATTTTTGAATGTATACCTCAACATGTGCCTCAGAGCTTATGTCATTGGCAAACTGTATAAGAGCAACCTCAAGTTCTGATTTGATGACACGAC
The DNA here is from genome assembly GCA_025434745.1 of Erythroxylum divaricatum. Classification (NCBI taxonomy): domain Eukaryota; kingdom Viridiplantae; phylum Streptophyta; class Magnoliopsida; order Malpighiales; family Erythroxylaceae; genus Erythroxylum; species Erythroxylum divaricatum. The sequence goes on from JANTPM010000008.1 coordinate 3,242,970, forward strand.
ATTCTGTCAAAATAGGATGCAATGTAGTCAAATCTGTCTCAAACCTCTCTATTCCCTGATCAGCAATTTGGAAAAAACAGTATTTCACTAGTGAACAAAGGTGTATGTATACTCATGAATAACAAAGAACATAAGATGTAAGAACCTCAAAGTGTGCTGGGTTAGAGTAGATATTGCTATCAGTGTTAAGTCCATGCAAGAGAAAAAGTAAAGGCCGGTCACGTCCACTGCTATGCTCATGCAGTGTTTTAACAATCTCATCAGTGTAGAAAACTAGGTCAACCATGTATTCTTTCTGCAAAAGGAAAAAGTAAACATGTTTTAACTAGCGTGCAAGAGCCAAACCAAGAAGCAATATCGCATAATACCTCAAAGTAGGACAGCAGCTTGATTTCTCCCATCCAAACAGCATACTCAGCAGGTAATCTAGGGGCAAAGAGAATCGATTTCCCTGTATCAACATCCTTCAGGCGAACAAAAGAGAAAAAAGACTAGCATAAGACAACAGAAGCACACAGATCCATCTTTAACCGTTAGAGAATCACTATCTAATTTAGAAAACATCTTTAAACCAGAGTCTAAAGGCTTTAAGCAATACGCTCCCTGCAAGATAAATTTGATATTTGAGAAAATAATATTCACAGGCAATGGAGAAGTATGTTGTTATTCCCTCTCCTCACCGTCAAGTAAAATCTCCATTTTCTGTTTAAACACTATAAAGCTTAGAGATAGTATAGCTTACAATAGCTCCATGGAATCCAGGCTCTCTTACGCCAAATAAATAAGCGAAATAACTTTCCTGCCTGTAAATTCAAATTATACACAAAAAACATCTCATTTCAATATTATAGAACAGGTATTAAAATCATTCAAAGCGCTGTAAAGTACCTGAAGAGTTCGAGGTGATCAGTGCAGTAGCGAGTTTTTTCGTCACCTCCCTGCGAATAGAATCAACGATCTCAATTTAGCGGTACGATCGCAATTATAGGCAGAGGGTGATAGGTACCTGAAGAAAGACGAAGCCTTGGAGAGGACGAGAGGCCTCGGAGAGGTGGCCGCGGATGGACTGGAGGAGTTTCTCACGGTTGGCCACGTGGAGCTCCATCGGGACTTTTGGTGGCGACAGAGATGACGCCATGAAAACTGACTCTATTTCTCGGGTTCGCCTGTATCCGATTTTTCATTTGCTGCAGCTTGGATCGGACTGATTTCACCTTTCAATGTGTACGCATGTCTCTAACGTACGCTGTGTGCACGACGAATTTGTTCTCTTGAAAAATTATTAAAATGTAAAGCAATTAAAAATAAAAAATTTGTGAAACTTATTTTAATTTTATTATAAAATTTAAGAATAACTTTTTAATCATACTTTTAACTGATTTGTTTAAAATTCAATTATATTTTAACTTAACTTATTGCATTTGTAATAATTGATTGCTAAATTAAAATAATAATAATTTAAATATAAATATTAGGAGTTGAATTTTTCATATTAAAAGTAATTTTAATTATGGTAAAATTCATAAAAAACGCTAAAATTGATAATTCTTCCAATTAAAAGGAATTAAATGTGTCAAACCTTTCTAATATTAGTCTAATTTGGTCGTTATTGAAATCAACATACCAGCCAAGTATGATAGCTAAGTTCATGTTCAGCATAAATTTAATAGACTTGATACTAAGTTTTTTTTTTTTATAAACCATCCAGTATCCGACGTCACATGGATACTCGACTAATCTGGATTCAAGCCGGATAGGACCATATAGGCGGCAAAACTCTCCCTCACGAATGCGACTCCCGAGTTGGAGCTGTTTGGAGTTTGGACAAACTCAAGTTTGACACGAAATCCGGTTAATTTAAAGGTCGGTCCACTGAAACTAAGCTACGAGATCGGAATGATGGTTAAAAGAGACGAGAAGACTATAGATGGTTAAAAGCACAAGAAGTATGCAATGACGAAGCAAACCCCTTAAAGCCATTGCTTTAATTTTTAGTTCCCTTTTTCAGAATTCCCTGAAAAAATGGAAAGAAGCTTAATGAACATACACTCTCAAGCATTTAGTATTCATATTTGCAGATTCATTTTGTATACTGCCCCTCCTCCAAACCCTCTCTTCATTGTTTTGGGTGATCACTCTCAGACCTGATTTTATAAATAAGAACAATACAAAGAAGCTTAACATCAAAAGCATATATCAAGTTTAGAAACAATTGACTGGAGCTGGAACAAAGTGCATCTGTGTTTTAAATTGGCTGCCATTCTTTACGGATGTCGAAGGTATAGTTGATCTCCAAGTAGGACTTGTCATCATCATCAACAAACTGCAGCAGAAAATTATATCAGTAGAAAATATGCCATGATTTTTGCTGGATGCTGCGATTCTTAGAGACAGAAAACTGTTAGAACTTACCTTACTTTTAGCTGAATATGATCCTTTGGCAAATATACCAGATGGAGTTGTTTCCTCAGGTAAAAGATGTACGTATGGTTCTGGCTGAGGACCAAAAGTTCCAAGCATCTCCTTTGTGGAATCCACTGTTCCACGAAATAAATAAATTCATTCCCAGAATACGGTGGGGAAAAAAGAAACAAGTTGCAGATGGAGAGTGAGATGTCATTACCTTTGACGCCAGTTTTCCAAACTGTGTTAATGTATTTGAGTCCTGATACGATGTTGTTCTTGACCTGGAAAGTAAATTCCAGGTTATAGCGGCTACCTTCTTTTAGGGTAAACCAATTGCCTTTAGGATTTCCAGACTCCGGGACTGAAAGAACAATATCAGGTCTGCCTTGAGACTTGATGGCAAGGCTCAGGATCTTAACTTCAGGGTCTAGAGTTTCTGCAAAATCAGAAACCATTAAACAAAACATCAGAAAATCTTAAGGAAGAAGAAGAAGAAGCAGTAGTCACGCCATTACAAAAAAACTTCTGCTTGAGTATCCTCCATCTTCTTTGCAAGCAAACAAACATTACAAGCCAAAAAGTTAAAGCAGGTTAACGATATACCGTTAACACCCTCGAAATCCACACTCCCAAGAAGCTGTTCCTTCCACCTCCTCAAGCTCTCATCATCCTACATTCCCAGAACCATAAAGTATTCAAACGACGATTGCAGATGAGTTAATACTGATTTGGGGAATTTGTGAGAAACTATAATGAAGATGGAAAGAAGTTGGAAACGAAGCAAACTAATTAATAAAACCTTGTCTTTTTCAAGTTGTTCCTTGAGTGTATACTGAGGACCCAAATTGATCTTTCTTTCTTCATCGTCCTCCTCGTCTTCGGTTGCATAAATAGAACTCTCACTCACTTGTCTGGTAACCACGCCAGTTTCAGGTTCATCACCTTGCACTCCTTGTTCAACTGCCTCTTTCTTTTCGTCCTCAAGACCCATCCTTCTTGGTAGTTTGTATCCACACCAAGAATCAAGTTCTTCAAAAGCCCATCAACCAGAGAGTAACAACTCAAAAAATGGCACAAAAGTTATATTATATCCCACTTACAGAACACAAGAGTGTCATGGGGAACACAGGAACATGAATGGCCCAAGAAAAGAAACAACGCAAATGAGAAAACAAAACGAAAGGAAAGAAAGACAAGCTTAAATTGTACTTAACCAAGATGACAAAGGTCAAAGAATCTTATAAAGATGAACAGAAGACAAAGTTTTGAGAAAACCCACGAAAGATAATCCTTCAAACAAGAAAAGACAGTAAGAAAAAGAAATAACAGAAAGGGATGGGTTTGCGTGGGAATGTTTGATAATCAAACAAAGAAAGCAGAAACGGTCATGTGGTGATCCGAAATTCTGTATCTTCCAGCGACGAAAAACAAGAGAGAGACATAGTTGGTAGACCGTGAGGGTCACTTCTTCAGTAGCACAACACACGAAGGTCATGATTCGATGAAGATGACATTTCCTATTTAATGCATATATGTCCAAACATAGACTACTCACCCAAGAAAGATCAAGGAGACAAAGTAGGTTTGGTTAGATGGTAGACAGATGCCATTGACCCTTTTCTTGTGGATAATGTGATTGAGACATTGAAAAAAGTTGCTTAAGATTCAAGTTCAACCCGTCTAGCAAAATCAATCAATTTTGTTAGCGAAAATAGTAGAAATAATTAAATTAAAATGGCTTATCTAAGTGTAAATTGTTGTGAAAAATTAATGTCTTAAGTTGAAAATTCTCCATCTTTGGTATGGCAAAATAATGAGATCCGTAGTTAGTGCACTCTAAAGGGCATAATAGGAATTGTCTTCGTAAATTAACAACAACAAAAAAAGAAAAGGTAAGAGAATTTGTATGTAAAGAAGTATGTATGTGGGAAGGAGCATTGCATGGAGAAAAAGGAAAAACAAGCGTGATAATGTGAGAAGAAGTGGGGGAAAAACCAAATGCATTGGCTATATATGGAGAGAGAGAGAGAGACGGATGAGAGCATTATCGATTAACTATGACATAAAGAAATATTAAAGGGTATTAAAGTTATGAACGTACATTATGGTATTAAAGAGTATCCGTGGGAGTTAATAAACATGAATGTTATTAACCTTACAGGGTAATAAAAGTTTTGGACCAATAATACTAACAATCCCTTACTTAGTCCAAAACTTAAGAAACAAACTGTAACAATTTAGGAGAAAAAATAGGTAAACTGAGTCTTGAACCTAATGTTCAAGAAAATTAGAGACAAAACCTGCTAGAGAAATAACAGTCTCAAAATGTCTTGGTCTCATGATCGCTGTAAAGAGATAGTCCAAATATTCTTATAAGAGGATGGCTAACCCCCTATAATCAGGTAGGTGAGTCCATCAAGTATGTATTGTTCACATCACCTAAACTTGGGCTATAGAACTCATTAAGGATTAAACAATCTAACCTCATAGTAAAATCATGCTAAGGACACAATTCAACAACTGAATATATCTTAGTATTATTCCACAAACAAAATACAGGTAAGTAGTCACCACATAACTGCGTTTGACCCATTAAACTTTGTTTCTCTAGATAGGTGTCCATCACGAGGTTATTACACAATTGAGCTCAACGCCATTCATTTAACATGCTCTAAAATTAGTTTCTTACTCAAAGTTTTTGCAAATGGATCTACTAAGTTTCTCTATGACTTATCATAGTCCAAAGAAATTACACCATATCTAATTAAAGTGCAGACAATTTTATATCTCAATCTGATATGTCTACTTTTGTCATTATATGTCTTATTCTTGACAAGATGAATGATAGCATGTGAATCACAATGAAGGAACATAGAAGGAATTGTTTTTTCCTAGTGGGATATCTGCTAAGAGATTCCTTAGCCACTCAACCTCCCGTTTTGCTAGCTCCAAAGTCATAAATTCAGCCTCCATTATTGATCTCACAATACATGTTTGTTTGGATGATTTCCAAGACACTACAACTCCTCCTAAGGTAAAAACATAACCAATGGTATAATGTTTATCATCATTCTTCGTAACCTAGTTAGCATCAGAATACCCCTCCATACAGGAGGATGACTACCAAAAGATGATCTATAATGCATATTACCTTTCAAATATCTAAATAAACAAATGAATGCATTCCAATACTCTTGACTAAGATTATGAATATACTTACTAAATCTACTCACAAAGTATGCAATATCAGGATGAGGATAGTTCATTAAGAACATCACACAACCAAGAATTTTAGCATGCTCAGCTTGGTTTACATTATCACCAAGATTTTTCTTTAAAACAACACCAACATCACAGGGAGTCTTGAATGGATCAACATTATAGTAACCATACTTCTCTAAAATTTTCTCAACATAATAAGTTTGATTCAACCTAAAATCAGAGTTAGTCCTATCAACTTTAACTACCAAAATAAGGTCCACAGGTCCACAGGTCCAAGGTCTTTCATACCAAATGAAGACTTTAACAAATTCTTGGTAGTATTAATGACAGATAAACTAGTACAAAATATAAGCATATCATCCACATAAATAGTTATGATCACACAATTATTGATGTCAGATTTCACATAAATGTACATCACAATAGGTGAACCATGTTTGAAAATCTTTCTTTCAAATTTTTCACGCCACTATTTGGGAGCTTGTTTAAGTCCATACAGCGACTTAACCAACTTACATACTTTTTGTTCCTGACCAGGTACTCTAAACCCCTCGAGTTGGACCATATAAATTTACTCATCAAGATCACTATTCAAGAAAGTTGTCTTAACATCCATTTGGTGCACGTGAAGTTTAAATACTAAGGCGATAGGAAATAACATCATTATAGATGCAATTTTAGTAACAAGATAGTAAGTATCAAAAAAGTCCAATCCTTCCTTTTGTTTAAAGCCGTTAATTATAAGTCCTACCTTGAACATCTCAATGGTTCCTTTAGGTCTCCATTTCTTTTTAAAAATTCACTTACAGTCCAAAGGCTTATACCCTCGAGGTAAATCAACTAAAACCTAGCTTTTATTAAACATAATTGATTCTAATTCACTATCTATGGCTTCCCTCCAAAAGGTAACATCCATAGATCTCACTGCTTCCTCGTAAGTTTTAGGACCTTTCTCAATAACATAAGTCACCACAAAATCGTCATCTATCTCCTTAGGTTTTTTCACCACAAAAGAAGTAATAAAGTCAAAACCATAACAGGTAGGTACTCTAGCTCTTTTGCTTCTCCTTAGTTTAATAATTTCCTCTTCATCTAAGTCGTCATTGATAGAAGAACTAGGGATAGATTCTCTACGAGTTTGCACACTCACTTTCATAAGAAACATATCTTTAAAGAACACTGCATTTCTTGACTCCATAATCGGTTCATAAGTGCTAGATTCCTCTTCCTTAATCATAAATTTATAGGTAGCACTATTATAGGCATATCCCACAAAAATTAAATCAATGGTCTTAGGCTTAATTTTTTCCTTTTATGTTCAGGTAGAGTAACTATAGCAAGATACCCTCACACTTTCAAAAAATGCACGTTAGGTGGATAATTTTTTTCAAATTTCATAAGGGGTTTGATTTAGTTTCTTATTAGGGACTCTATTTAGAACATAACAAGCTGAAAGAATAGCTTCTCCCACATAAAATTAGGTAACATGAGGAAATCAACATTGCAATCATCATGTCCTTAAGTGTTCGATTTCCCTCTAGGCTATTCCATTTTGTTCAGGTGTATAAGGGTTGAAAGTTCATGAATAATACTAATTTTTTCACAAAAATCAGCAAGGAAATCAATATTAAACTTACCACCTCGATCAGACCTTAATCTCTTAATTTTCCTTTCCAATTGGTTCTCAACCTTAGCTTTGTATTTTATAAACATATCCTCCACATCACTTTTATTTTTTAATAAAGAAACCTTATTAAACTGATAACAATCATCCACAAAAATAATATAATATCTTACGTCTCCTTTACTCACATTATTCTTAAAATCACCCAAATTTATGTGCACCAAATGCAACAGTGCGACTCTCTCTCGATCACTGACTTAAAAGGTTTCTTAGAATGTTTAGCCACAACACAAATTTGACAATTTTCTATTTCATTAGTAATCTGGTTAGGCAATAAGTTTAAACTTTGCATCATCTTAATTGACTTCACATTCACATGTCCAAGTCTAAAGTGTCATAGGTCTAGGGACTCAACAATATAAACAGAAGAAGTACATACATTCATTTCAAAGTCAAGTACAAATAAGTCCCCATTACAAAACCCTTTACTAACAAAAGTTCTCATTCTTAGTAAGAACTAGCTTATCAGAATCAAAGGTAAGTTTAACACCAGCCTTCTTAAGCAATGCATCAGAAATCAAGTTTCTACGAATATCAAAAACAAATAAAACATTTTTTAATGCGAACACTTTTCCAAAAAGTGAGTTTGAGAGTGACCTTCCTACCTCCTTGGATAGGAACTCTACTAGAGTTGCCCATGTATACAAATTCACCATTAACAGCATCATTCAACTCTTTGAATAGGACATATTTAGTGCAGATGTGGCGTGTGGCTCCTATATCAACGATCCACTCGACCAAATTTCTAACAAGGTTGACTTCGAACACCATAATAGTGTACGATCTCCTCGTCATCACCAGCTTCAATCATATTAGCTTGAGGCTTACCAAAGCTCTTTTGGTTACCCCATTGATACCCTTTATATTTTTCTTTCCTGAAAAATTGTGGTTTTTATCCTTGATCCTTCTTCTCATGGTTGATTCTAGCTTGGCAAAAAGCAGCAGGATGGCCTAGCTTGTGACACCACCAATAATCACCATCAATCATTTTGCACTTAAACTGATCATACTTGTTGTTGTTGAAATACTTGTTTTGTTCACTATTCTTCTTGAAG
>JANTPM010000008.1:3337179-3355186 GCA_025434745.1 Erythroxylum divaricatum
GAATTCCAACGCGATGCTTTTCTCTGTTCTTTGTTCTCGGATGTCGGATCCGCTTTGATAAGTTTTTGTTCGCTCTGGTTCGTATCCGTATTTAATTCGTATTCGATCCGCATTTGTTTCATATTTTGGCTATTCGATAATACGATTTCGATTCGTATTTTCGTTTGTTATTCCGATTTGTCATTCTGTCCGCTTTGTTAAGGTTTTGTTCCGCTTTCGTATATTCATTTTGTTTCATTTGCTTCTGTTTCGATTCTGTATTCGCTTCGCATTTGCTTTGCTTCCGCTTGCTTTGTAATGCGAGTCCGCTTTTACTATTCCCTTTCGCATTCGATTTTGCTTTCGTTTCGCCACTTTGTTCCGTTTTTCGTTCTGCTTTTTCGGTTGGGATCCGGTTCCCGGATCGGGTCCCAACAGGCATTGATGTGATGCAAGCGGCGTAACCCATTGAACTGCACCGCTTTCGCTGTCGGAGCTGCACTGCCCATCCAACGAACCACCTATCCATTGCAAGTAAATTCAAAGATAGAGGCGCGGTAATCAGTCATTACCGGACCCAAGGTTGATAACCATGCAACACCCAGCACCATGTCCCAGCCCTGAATGGGCAACACAAAGAAATCCACCGCAATTTCACACCCCTGCACAATCAATGGTATGTGTTTAACAATACCTGTACAAATTAATCGCTCACCGCTGCCCACCAACACAGAGAAGGTCGGGGTAGCCGTGATCGTCAGATTCAAAAATTTCGCGACCCTCGTCTATACGAAATTGTGGGTGCTTCCACCGTCCAACAACACCTGCACCTCCTTCCCATAAGCCGTGCCCTGAAAACACAACGTCGAGACAGAACAACCCCCAACCATAGCATTATACGAAATAGACGACAGAGGCTGCGTTGGATCTGAGAGGACAGCGACGTCATCGACTATTGGTTGAGCTGCCACCCCTGGTAACGGGTCAGGTGGTTCCGGCTCCTCCGTGAGCAATAACAACTGCGATTTGGCCCGGCATTTATGATCCCAAGTATACTTCTCATCGCAGTGGAAGCACAAGCCCTGAGCCCGTCAGTGAGCAACTTCAGCTGGTGAGAGTTTCCGAAACGGGACCTTAGATCCCCCTGGTAATGTGGCAGTGGCGGCTGGTGGAGGAAGAGAAGTAGGCAACAACTTCGCAGGTGTAGGCAACAAAGGCTTGGTGTTGCCTAAATTGGGCCGAAGGTAACCCCTCTCCAACTGGATCCGTTGTTCATGTAGTTCAGCCAACGATATAGCTTCCTCCAGCGAGGTGGGCCTGTGAATTAAAACAGAATGTTTTATATCCTGACGAAGCCCAGAAATAAAACAATGGACAATAAATTGGGATGGCAAATAGATGGCTCTGTTCATGATAGATTCAAAACGGGAGCGATAGTCAGCCACCGTCGTCGACTGCTGCAACTTGGCCAACTGTCCCTCTGGTTCCTCAAGCTCCTTGGGGCGGAAACGTTAGACCACCGACAAGGTAAACGCCTGCCACGTAGTCAACTGGTGATTTCGGTGCATCCAATCGAACCAATCAGCGGCCACACCATCCAAATAAAATGAAGCTATCGTGACCCTGTCCTCCACTTGAATCTTGTAGAACTCAAAGTAACGATCGGCCTGCATCACCCACCGGTCGGGACGGTCACTGAAAAATCGAGCCATCTGCACCGGTGCGGGCTTATGACGTCCCAACGTAGAAGAACCAGCATCCGAAACAGTAGAACCAGAAGCGAACTCGGAACCCCCACGCTGGTGCTGCAACGAAGAAAGGCCGCCGACCACCTCCTGTAACAACCGTTTCTGGTCATCGAAGGACGATGCTAAATCGTTAAGCCGCTTCTCATATTCCACCTGGGCATCGGCCACTATCTGGATTGAGGCAGTCATCTCACGATACCGCGTCTGATGTTCATACTATACCATCTGTGTAGAGCTCAATGAAAGCACCAATGTAGTGTTGAACTAATTTTTGACAGAAAACAATAGAATAGTATTTGGAGCTTAACTGGAAATACCAGGTACAAACCCAAAAAATGCAAAGAAAAATAGATGAGAATAACAAGAGTATGGGTTGGGAGAGAATTCACATCATCGTTCTAGACAATTTCATAACCAATTCTCACCCTAGATCCTAAATAAAAGGACGTGCAGATTCTCAATTGTGCAGACCGTTATTGGATGCTGTTGTGGTGTTCCAGTCATAACCAACCAACCTTCTGGAAGCAGTCCTGACCCGTGTGCTTCTTCTCAATGTCTGGCCCAACTCTGACCCAGTATCATTAGTGGGCTGGACGCCTCTCACAACATGTACCCAACCCAAATCTGTAATTTCGTGTTAATTATAATTATTCAGATTGGTCATAAATGATTTACACACAAAAGGTTCTTTTATTGATGAGGGTAATGTATATTGACTAGGGGGATACAGCCAAAGGAGTCTGGCAAATACGAATACTAGAAGAATGGATAGGTACATGACGTAACCAAAAATTGAAGATATTATTGTTTGCAGTGTCTTAATCTTTGATTCGGCTGCGACGGAGAGGGAAGGTTACGGTACGAAAAAACCAAAAGCATTTGATGTATTGGACTTACCTTGTAATGGGCTCACCCAATACCTCTGGCCCTAAAGTTTGCACGAAAATAAGCTCGTGACGAATTGGCCATTGTACTCTATGTCAATAGTCACTTTGCTATGCAAGTATTGCGAGTTAAACGCAGTGTTTTGGCAATATATAAGGCCCAGATCTAAATAGCTCCAGTAAAATATAATCGTGGCAACATTTTGAGCCTCCAAATTCCAAAACCAGGGTTAATTATTTATTACTATATAATACAGACAACAAGCAGTCAATTCTAGTGACATGCAACGAATATTAAGTAAGCCCCGTACACGTGCTGCTTTTCTTTCCATCCGTTCGCTGCTCCTCTTCTCCTCCCCTGCACGTCTGTTCCGTTCCCCTTGAGACACCTACACGCTTTCCGTTTTAATGTCTTTTTCTTACTTTTCCTTGAAACGGTATCGTTGACTGCGATTTCCGTATTTCTATACCATCTGAGAATTACAATTTTTAATCATTAAATGTCGATGCTTGGTTGGGTGGTTATTTTACACAAATACAAAAGCATGTTCATTAAGAAACCTTCTTAGTAGAAAAGCCCCCCCCTCCCCCGCTCTCCTTCTTTCTTTTTCTCTAAGTCAGTACCGAGATTCATTGGTAAAAGGGCTTCAAACTTCTCTTATTTACCATCTCTACCACTCATCATTTCATTTCAACTCCAAAACTCTCTCTCTCGCCCCCTCCCTCCCTCTCCCTCTCTCTCTCTCGCTCGCTCGCTCGCTCGCTCGCTCGCTCGCTCGCATGCACAGCACAGACCCACTCCAAATTCAGCTTAACCCTTTCAGTCCAAATTATACGCACACAAATTCAATCGTTTCAAATCTGGATTCGTTGAAAGCCAGTTGGCGTTTTCCTTAATGAATGGCGAAGCTTTCTCTAGCTTTATCCCTGGCTCTCGTCTGTAACTTCATGTTCTACTTTTTGATAGCGATTGGCCCTCGTTTCAGCAGCAGTATTGATCCAAACGACGACTTCTCCATTTTCAACTCCGATGAATTCTCGTTTCATGGCGATTACACGCCTCCATCGCCGCCTCCTCCTGCTCCGCCGCCGCACCCTCCGTCGCTGTCCTGCGAGGAGGATCTCCTAGGAATCGGAAATCTCGACACCGTTTGTAAGCTCGATACTAACTTGAATTTTACGGACGATGTGTACATAGAAGGAAACGGCACCTTGGATGTTCTCCCCGGCGTCGTTTTGAGCTGTCCTGTTAGAGGTTGCTCTGTTCTTATCAATATGAGTAGCGACTTCATTTTACAGCAGAGGGCGGTTATAGTAGCAGGAACCGTTTTTGTGAGCGCGTATAACGTGACGCTGAAGGAAGGCTCAATCATCAATGTGACTGGCTTGGCAGGCGAGCCACCGTCGCAGACCAGTGGGACACCGTCGGGAGTGCAGGGAGCCGGAGGAGGACACGGCGGGAGAGGCGCGAGCTGCGTGACGGATAATACGAAGCTTCCAGATGATGTTTGGGGAGGGGATGCATATTCGTGGTCGGATTTGGATAAGCCGTGGAGTTATGGGAGTAAAGGAGGGACTACGAGTAAGGAAGAGAGCTTCGGAGGTGAGGGAGGTGGGAGAATAGGATTTGACGTCTTGAATTCGATTGAGGTTAGCTGTAATTTGTTGGCTCATGGAGGTGGTGCAGGTATAAGGGGCGGTGGGGGTTCCGGTGGAAGCATCTATATCAAGGCTCGTAGAATGTAAATTTTCTTGTTTCATTTCAATTTAATGCAATGAGTGGTTTGCGGTAATATGTATCAATGCGTGTTCAAAATGATTATTGTTATCTTGAAGGATTCAACCTAATTTGTATATAATTTTAAGTACTTAATGTGTCTTGTACATGAGTATAACTTGCTGTTATGGAATAGTAGGTAAGAGCAGGGATGTAAAATGAAACCGAACACTGTAACTTTTATGCAGAAATGGCTTCTATCATTTGCTTTGCAAGTACAAATGGACTAGAGTTGTTACTCACTGATGGCCTTTTAATTTGAAGAGCAGGACAGGAAGTGGCAATATAAGTGCTTCTGGTGGTAATGGATTTGCTGGAGGAGGTGGTGGAAGAATTTCCATTGATGTTTTCAGTAGGCATGATGACACAGAGTTCTTTGTTCATGGTATGATTAGGATTCCTCTTCCATTTATATTGCCGCTGCTGTTGTTATTACTGTTACATGGGTCTTGGTCTCTCCAAACCCTCACCCTTACCCTTTTATCATGCATGCACAAAACAGAGTAAACCGTGTTGTAGCTCTACTTTGTTTACATTCTCATTCGTTAGTAGTAATTTGACCAAACATTGCAGTCATGAAATATAGCTGCATTCTTTACAGGTGGAAGGAGTTTGGGGTGTCCTGAAAATGCAGGGGCTGCAGGAACTTACTATGATGCCGTTCCTCGGAGTCTAACAGTTAGCAATAACAACATGTCCACGAGTACTGACACAATTCTACTAGAGTTTCCTAAACAGCATCTTTGGACAAATGTTTATATTCAGAATCGTGCAAAGGCTTCTGTTCCTTTGTTTTGGAGTCGGGTTCAGGTTATTGACAACCAACATGCTATGCACATTGAAATATTGTGTGTACTTTGGCTGTGGAGTAATTCCTGTGTTTTGTTGAACATGTTATGTAACTTCTATTTAGGTTTTAACACTTACTACAGGAAAAGAGACACTGAAAAAATAGAAACAAATAGTGTTGTTAGGTGCTGAGGGTGCAGGATCTCTCTCATTGTTGTATGTTTCTGGGTCTCATTTACTAGACATCTTTAATTTTTTCTCCGTGTTGGAATTTTTATGTCTCTGGCCTGTATTGCAATTGTTTGTTGTCTTCCTTGTCATGTATATCTTGTTGAGACTCAAGTGACCTATTGCTTTCTCAGTGTTACAACTTCAGTAAAATCTTTGTCACTTCCCATGCTTATCTGATATCCTTTTCTCTATAGGTTCGAGGACAGATTAGTTTATCTTCTAATGCAGTTTTAAGCTTTGGCCTTGCACATTATGCCTCATCCGAGTTTGAGTTGATGGCTGAGGAGCTTCTAATGAGTGATGCAGTTGTTAAGGCAAGTTGCTGGCTCTTCTTACTCTCTGAGTATGCATAAGCTGAGGAGGAAATAAAAAATGTATGGCGTGGTTTTTGATGCTTGACTATTTTGTGTGGTCTCAGCCACTGAAGGAATATCCCTTATAAATTTTTTCAGAAGCATTCATGTACATAATGTAATATATGTAAATTGCCATGAACTTGTACTGTTGTAACTGCGTTTCTATTACCATACATTTTAGAACAATTTTTCTAATTATATGTGATGAAGGGCTTCGTGTTGCATTACTGAAAAGTTGATTTGGTTTGTTTGAAAGGTGGCTGCTTATCTTTTCTCTTTTATCTCACTCCAGTCTCTGTGTTTGAATTTTATTTGTACATATTAAATGTTGATTTGACAGCGATAGTTTCCGCACTTCCATGTCTTTGATTTAATGGCACCTTGCCTCTTATATTTGTTCATACTGAGCTTCTATAGCTTGAACTTTTGGTTGTGGCGTTGTTTCTTCCTGGATGCCTAAGTGATATAACTTTTTCATGCTTGCTTCTCTTTACTTGTACAATTCACTATGTGATTCTATGCAGTGAAGTTGCCTATTTCTTATGCTGATAATATTCTTCACTTGTATACTTTCAATGAACTAGATATATGGTGCACTTCGAATGTCTGTCAAAATACACTTGATGTGGAATTCCACAATGCTTATAGATGGAGGTGGTGATGCAATTTTGGAAACATCCTTTCTTGAGGCCAGCAACCTGTTTATCCTCAAGGTATAGGACCTTCCACTTCTTTTTTCTTCATCAAGCTCGGACTTTGGTTTTGTGTTCTCCTCACATGACTGTGATGTTCACATCTCTTTCCATCAGGGATCTTCTGTAATACATTCTAATGCAAATTTGGGACTTCATGGGCAAGGTTTTCTGAACTTATCCGGACCAGGAGATATAATTGAAGCACAACGCCTGTTTTTATCATTGTTCTTTAGTGTCTATGTAAGTGAATAGACCCTCTTCTACTTTGGTATAGGTGCATATTCTCCGTCAAAGGATTTTTCCTTTTTATCTATAAGTTACATGATGACTGCATATACCAGTGCCTAGCAAGGTTAAGGCATGGTTTGCCACCCATATTTTCTGATGGACCTTTGTTTAATCCAGAGGCGTATAATGGACTTCATGGTGAGAACTGAGGGAAAAGGTGGCGGGAAAAATCTTATGCAAGTCATTGTTGTTTTAGCAACTAGTTAAACTCTATGTATAAGATAATGACAAAAGTGTCAATTTTGGTCAGAAGTGATTGTTTCTGTTCCTCTTTTCCCTTCTTTTCTAGGTTTATATGGTTGGATTCGTTTAGAAATTTGTGAATTCTTTTCTAGGTTGATGATCAATTATTTCTTAAGCGTCAACTCTCTGTACAATTGCATTTTCAATTCTTTAGTTTTTGCAACTTGAGATCTTCTATCTAATAAAATTGCAACTCCAGTTTGTTTTGAAATGAAATTAGAAAGTTGTCTCGGAATTCCAAATGGAGGATTCAGAAGAGCCTTTACTTGTTATTATAATCTTAAGAAAATTAGTTGTAAACAAATGCTCCTATGAAAGGAATGTTTGTGGACTAAAGCTTCTTAGTTGTGGTCTCTTTGAAATCATATTGTAGTAATTGCTGTGGTATTGTTGGAAAGTAGATAAGTATGATCATACAAAACTCAGTTTCCTAGAATTGAATACAAAAATTTCAAAATGGTCTTTCTAACTTGTATCAGCATTAAATATGTGAGATAATAGAAATTGCATCCATCACATGTTTTGCTAATCTTGTACTTATGAATCTTTCTTTGTCACATGAAGGCTGGACCTGGGTCTATTCTACGGGGTCCCTTGGAGAATGCTGATGATAGTGATATGTGAGTTACAAATAATAAATCAAAGAGACCGTACCATTTCTTAGTTTGTGAGACATTAACTTTTTAATTTTTCATTTTCCCTTTTTTCTTTTTAAATGCTAGGACGCCACTGCTGTACTGTGATCAAAATTGCCCTATGGAGCTAATTCATCCGCCTGAAGATTGTAATGTGAACTCTTCACTGTCTTTTACAATTCAGGTGTGTTATTTGATAGATAACCTTTTTAAGTTCTTTTCGGGGTCAGACTATCAGATTGATGATTGTGGTGTGTAAACTTGATCCCATTCTCTTATGAATGCTTGACTGTGTTGCTGCTGCAGATCTGTCGAGTTGAATATATTAATGTTGAAGGACTGTTGAGAGGGTCCGTTGTTCATCTTCATTGGGTTCGAACTGTTATTGTGCACTCCTCTGGAACGATTAGTGCATCTGGGTTAGGTATGTGGACTGCTGCTTTTACCATGTATACTTTGGCACCATCAATTACCACTTTTTGAGAGCTTACCACTTACAGGGAGAGTTTCATCTTAAAAACATGTTAATCCTGGTTTTAGAGTCATTTTTACTGTATTATCTATTGCTGGATGGAAATATGTTCTGGCAATTTTGTTCTATTAAATTGTCATCTGTATCTTGAGTAGGCTGCACTGGCGGGCTGGGTAGAGGAGAAGTTTTTGATAATGGTGTTGGTGGTGGTGGTGGGCATGGTGGCAGAGGTGGTGATGGATATTATAATGGTAGTCATGTGCAGGGTGGTGTCACATATGGAGATGCTGAATTGCCTTGTGAACTTGGTAGCGGTAGTGGAAATGATAGTTTAGCTGGTACTACAGCAGGTGGTGGTGTAATTGGTAAGTCGACCAGGTTAATTATTATTATGAACCCTCATGTATGATGTCCTTGAACAGTTTGTTTGTCATAACCTTGATGCAGAGCTTTGAATTTATGCCATGTCTATACTTACCCAATGGTTTTGTTGCAACCTTCATTTCTATCACTATGCCATTGTCATGTTTGGAGTAGGTTAAAATTGAGTGGTGGTATTTTGTAGTTCTAGGGATTGATGGGCACCATGATTGATTGTTTTTGAACCATCTCTGTGCCAAATCTCTGTTAATTGAATCTCTGTATCCAGTGATAGCCTGTTTTTTCTTGTGTGTCTTTTGTTTATCCACCAATCATTTTTTCCTCTTAGGCTTATTATATCCATTAACTGTTTGGGTGTGATATTCTTTTTCCTCCTGTCTTTTTGACTTGCGTGACTTTTACTTTCTTGGAACAGTGATGGGTTCTATGGAACATCCCCTATCAAGTTTGTCCGTCTATGGTTCGCTTAGAGCTGATGGGCAAAGCTTTGGAGAAGATGTTAAAAAAACTGATGGTTGGATACCATCGAACGTAGGTCCTGGGGGTGGTTCTGGTGGGACTATTCTATTATTTATACATATGGTGGAACTAGGTTCCTCTTCTACCATCTCGACCATTGGAGGGCATGGTAGTCCCGAGGGCAGTGGAGGTGGAGGTGGGGGAAGGGTTCACTTTCATTGGTCAAATATTCCAGAGGGGGATGAGTATCAGCCCATAGCAATTGCAAATGGAAGCATCCAGACTAGGTCTGTAATCAAATTGGTTTGTCAGTGCCCATAATTAATTCCCAACACCCTTTGTTCTGTCTGTATTTGTCGAGCAATTTGTCATCGCAATAATTTCTTAACACATATTGACTTTTTTTTCCCTTTTAAAAGATGCTTAAGTATATATTCTGTAAAATCATTTGAATTTTGAGCCTGTTTGCTATTTTCATGTTCCCAGGGGAGGATCTGGTAAAGGTCAAGGACATGCTGGTGGAAATGGAACAATTACTGGAAAACCATGCCCAAAGGGACTTTATGGTATCTTTTGCATGGTTGGTGTCCAAATTCATCATGCGACAAATGTTGTTTGTGTTTGATCCTTATCCATATAGTAGTTGCAAACAGCGAAGGATGAATGAACACTTAGGATTGCATGGATCTAAAGTTCTATTCTTAAATTAATATCTCGTTTAGTATTGTAAAACCTCCATTGGCAAGTAAGCTTATGTAGTTGTACCTTACTGAGATGTCGATATCCATATCTAAGCTGGTCGACCAACAAGATCATCATGTCCATTGATTTGTCTGAGTGTTTTCCTTAGCAACAAATTGTGTCAATGCTTCCATATGGACTGTTTGACATTTACTATACCTTCTAGTTTAGTGGTTGAGCAAATTGTGCTACAGGAATGTCCTCTTGGAACTTTCAAGAATGTTAGTGGATCTGATAGGATGCTTTGTCATAATTGCCCACCGCATGAGCTTCCTAGTCGTGCAATGTATGTTGCTGTTCGAGGTACTTAAAAAAAACCTTTCTCGGTTTCTATTTGCTACATGATGACTGTTTCATTTTTTCCCTTCTTCTCTTTATCTCAAATTTATTGCTTGCTTAAATTTTGATTACCATACTACTTTTATTTCATTCAGGAAATTCCATTGAATGTTAGAACTTGCTAGATTTATGTGCTTACTATTGTCGGTCTTTTTATTTTGGAATCTCATTCATCCCTTTTTAATTGTTGTTAGGAGGTGTCACTGAAAGACCTTGTCCATACCTATGTGTCTCTGATAGATACCACATGCCAAACTGCTATACGGCCCTTGAAGAGTTGATATACACTTTTGGTGGACCATGGTTATTCAGTCTTATTCTCTTGGGTCTCCTCATTGTGTTAGCTCTTGTACTTAGTGTTGCGCGGATGAAATATTTTGCGGGCGATGAATTACCGGCACCTTTACCTCCTCGGCATGGTTCTCGCATAGATCATTCGTTCCCTTTCTTGGAATCATTGAATGAGGTCAATTTCATTTCTCTCTTTAGCACTTTTCATATGGTGTTAAATAAACAAAGCCGGAAGGGAGATGCTAGCAACACATCTTGTTCTGAGGTGATGATCAATTGCTTTTCAGGTACTGGAAACAAATAGAACGGAGGAATCTCAAAGTCATGTGCATAGGATGTATTTTATGGGGTCAAATACTTTTGGTGAACCTTGGCAGCTACCTCACTATCCTCCAGAGCAGATAGTTGAGATAGTGTAAGCCATCCTCTCCAATTGCTTAGTTGGAATCTCCTGAGAAATGTATTAATTTACTAAGATATGCCCATTCTTTAGAGCTGCCGAAAGTTTAGCATGTAATTTTATAACTAAGAAGTTCATGCATCAAATAGATTTTAATGAGACATCAACATGACAGATTTGAGGATGCATTCAATAGATTTGTGGATGAGATTAATGGTTTAGCTGCTTATCAATGGTGGGAAGGATCCGTCTATAGCATTCTTTCTGTTCTTGCATATCCAGTTGCATGGTCTTGGCTTCAGCAGCGCCGTAAAAAAAAGTTGCAACAACTTCGTGATTTTGTTCGGTCAGAGTATGATCACGCTTGCTTGCGCTCCTGTCGTTCACGTGCACTTTATGAAGGGATCAAGGTTCATTTATGTTCTTTTGTTTTTCCTATTATTTTAGTCATGTGTGCACTTTACGTACTATTCTTTGTAGATATGTATCTGCTTGCTAGCATATTCATGAACATGGATGAATTTGATCCTATTAGGGTTTTATGATATCAATAACTCTGCTGTGGTAATTCAGTCTCATTTGCAGCCTTTTATTTTTCGTACTAGATTCTTTCACAGAATTGCAAATGTCTGTCGAGTTGTGATTAATTTTAAAATTCTTGGTACTTGACCTGCTTGTAAATAATTCCTGTTGAGGTGATATCTGCCAGAAATTTCACTTTTGATCATATTACCTCGGTAACTTGAGTTACAAAGTTTCCTGTGAACAGTTTTCATTAGATCTCTGCTCATTTTTGATACTGAATTTACTAAGGGTATTCATATTTTCTAGGCAGTTCATCCATTATGAGAGAAATGTTGATCAGAGAGCATATTCCAGTATAAAACAGGAGGCAAGACTTGAAAAAAACAATGCTCATTTGGTTCTTTGATAGTTTCACCATTGTCACCCTAGGTTGTTCCACACTTATATGCACTTGTCTATGGAAAGCAAGTAAGCATTGATTCCATAATGATAAGATTTACCACGGCCGTATAGATTTGCTAAAATTACCTGGAAGTTTATAATCTTTCTAGGAAAATAGTTTTGGCTGATAAGGAACCTTTTAAACTAAAAGTAGATCAAAATAAATCCTATTTCAGTAATTCTACTATCTAACTTCAATTCTTTTGCATTGCTCTAAAATGATAGCTGTAGCTATCATATTGAAGGCAGCAGGGTTGTCCATAGAGGGTGAGAAATTGCATGGTATCGTACCATATATATTAGGCTGTTTCCTTGGATATGCATGCTTATGGATAGCAGATAGAGGGAGGGAAAACTGGTAAAACTATAACTTGTGGATGAGTATTAGAGATGCATTAGCAAGCTTCCTAATTAACAAATAGTTTTAACTTTTAATCATTACCTTTGCCCCTAATGATGGGCAAGCTAAACTGATGAACCTCTAATTTTGGCCTTAGTGTTACAAGTTAACAGTCATGTTTTTGTTCTGTAGGTGGCAGCAACACCAGATCTAATGCTTGCATATATCGACTTTTTTCTTGGTGGAGATGAGAAAAGAGCTGATCTTCCTCCTCGTCTCCATCAAAGGTTTCCCATATCTTTTGTTTTCGGAGGTGATGGAAGCTATATGACCCCCTTCTGCCTTCAAAGTGATAATGTAGTCACTAGCCTCATGAGCCAGGTTTGCTGTTATGTTTAAAAATCTGTGTAAATTCTTAAAAATAGACCTTTTCATCCTTCTATTCAATATGCGGAAACAAGTATGCACACATTTCTGATTCTGTTTTTATTTTTTAACGCAAAAGTTTTTGATGGTACATTGAAATGCTGCCAGGCTGTTCCACCAACCATTTGGTATCGATTAGTAGCAGGTCTAAATGCTCAACTCCGTTTGGTCCGATGTGGACACTTGAAAAGCACCTTTGTTCATGTTATAAGCTGGCTCGAAACCCATGGAAACCCTGCTTTAAGTACATGTGGTGTACGTGCTGATCTTGCTTGGTTTCAACCCACATCTTCTGGGTACTTCCAGTTTGGTCTGGTGATTTATGCTGTTGAACCTGAGAGCATTTCACAGTCAATTGAAGGTCAAAATCATTCCTCGCCTCCTGAGCGAGATTCAAGGTTAGCATCTCTTGCTTTAGTATACCTACACTATCAGGTCATATTTCCTACCCCCTAATTTACTGCTAAACATCATGTAAATTGCAGTTTACGCCAAGTGTGCAAGGGGAATCAACTAGAATACCTGAACATTGGTGATCATCTTATGCCTCACAAAAGGACTTTTGGAGGCATCTTACATTCAAAGAGCTTGAGAACACTTAAAATTAGGAGATCTATATGTTTTCCCTTCTCTTTGTTACTTTATAATACTAAACCTATTGGTCACCAGGTAATGGAAGTACTTGTACTGGACTATAGATATGTTAACGTTTTCTTTTTTATTTTTCAATAATATAATTGCATGACTGTATGGAAGCGTGATTCTAACTCTTTTGATTCTGTGCCATTGCTGCAGGATCTTGTCGGTCTTCTCATGTCTATTCTACTTCTAGGAGACGTTAGTTTAGTCCTACTTACTTTGCTGCAGATGTATTCTATTTCACTTCTCACCTTCCTATTAGTTCTTTTCGTCCTTCCTCTTGGGATAGTGTTTCCATTCCCAGCTGGAATCAGTGCATTGTTTAGTCATGGACCTAGGCGATCAGCAGGTCTGGCACGTGTATATGCTCTGTGGAACTTAACATCCTTGATCAATGTTGTAAGTTGTGTAGCTGCCTTTTCTTTGACCTCCATACATCATGTCTTTGTCGAATTAATTAGTGACGATGAGATAAAATATCCATGATTCTCTTCATCCGATATCTGGAGTTAATTCTATGCCAATAACTATCAGTTATTAATCATGCATCAAGCTGTATTTTGAATGTGAGCTTTATGAGGTGGTCAAAAATATAGTGAGCTTAGTAATGGTGTTTGTTTGCTTTAAGACTACTGGAATGAATATTGAGCTATATTTTTCTATACGAGTTTTTGGGTATAAAGTGCAAAAAACTCTTGGAACAGCTCAAATTTTCTTTTGGTTAAACTTGATTTAAACTTCTAAATCATAGTTGCCTTCAATTTACTTTGCTCTTCATTATCATCAGTGAATTGTAAATCATCTCTGTGGTTCTATCTTAAACAGGTAGTTTCCTTCGTGTGTGGATTTTTTCATTACAAAGCAAACTCGAGTAGGAAGCATCTGAACGTTCAGTCATGGAATTTCAGCATGTAAGTATCAGCAGCAGCTCAGCCTACACTTAGGCTAGTTATAGCTATTGGTATGTACTATTTGAGTTATACATTGTTCGTGGTTCAAGCAGGGACGAAAGTGAATGGTGGATGCTTCCTTCTGGATTACTCTTATGTAAACTTATCCAAGCGCGACTAATTGATTGTCATGTGGCTAACCAAGAAATTCAAGATCACTCCCTGTACAGCAACGATCCTGATGTGTTCTGGCAATCGTGAAGGCCATTCTTTGAGTAGGTATAAACTAATAAATTGTGTACCAGCAACTTTACGTTTGACCATAACCAAGTGTGTTACAATTTTCTGATATAAATCTGTGATTTTCCCAGTTTCTGCAGTGGCTTTTGGGAAGCCCATCAATCTCTCACTGTTAGTCCGTGGTTTTTAAGTGGGAACAGTGAGTGTATATATTATTTTCACATATATGTGTTCACTGGTCGACTAATTATATATAGCTGAGGTTTCGGTTGTTGCCCCTATTGTTTTTAACCATAACTAATGTAAATTTGGAACTTATTGACCTTACAAAAGGACTACTTATTTTTCTTCTTTGTATTAAATAGTTTAAAATGATTTGAGTGCAATATAGAAAGGCACATTTAAGTGAAACCATGATACCTTTATCTAGTTCTTTTCAAACGGCTCATTATAGCTTGAAATTGCACGGGCCAGCTGCTTAAATTTTGAAATTGTTTGAATGAAAGGTGTTGCGTGGAAGTAAAATGGTTGAATGAGAGTAGAATCTCGCCAGATGAACCTGCCCTAACGTGTCATCTGAAAAGTCCTACTTTGGACATAGTTGAAGGGTTTACATCGGATGAGATGTCATGTAATGTGTTCTTAATTATATGCTGAAGTTAAATCTTGGTAAAGATCTGATTCTTATGTTATTCAAAATATTTAAATAAAATAAAGTAAGCTAAAAACTTAATTAATAATGTCCATGTTTCGAGATGAAATAAATACTTGGGATCACAGTTTTCCTAACAGTGTTTGTCGGATGATTAAGTTGTATTCGTGATTTCGTTAAGTGATGCAAGTTAAATTAAATGAGTTTTCTTGTATTTATAATTGTAATACAAAACTCGGAGCAAGTTATAAGACGAAAATATGAGTCCTATTTCACCTAAGCAGAAGTTTAACACACGTTTTATAATTCAAGTAGAAGAAAAAACTGAGTTAAATGTAAGAGTAAAGCTGGAACTTTCTGATCAATTTCATCAGGCCTGAAGAGCTCTGTTTAATTAAGCTAATATGCAGTAAGCAATGTTCTTAAAGAAGCATAAACAACCGATACAGTAGGACAAGAAATTCAAGCACTAAATGGCTGGTATAAAATAATGCTTGGAAATCTGTGTCTGTGAAAGATAAAAGATCTGTGAGCTCATCATATGATCTGAAACACGAATCCAAAAGCAGACATATACCGAACCGAGTGAAATGATAGCCTAATCAGTCCTTTCATTATGATTTTTCCATGAGCTGTACTGGGCTCAGGATATTTGACTTGCTTGTCTCTACAATGCAACCATTCATGACCATCTCCTCCAGCATGAAATGTGCTTTCTCTAAATGGAACATGATGTCTAGCTCACACTGACGAAAAGGAATCACGATTTAGAACAAGGACAAAGACAAAATGGGAAAGATATCAACTTTAACATCAGAATCATAGGATCGTCGAAAGAAGATCGAAGTTTAGCAACCCAGTTCAGGTGGTAAAATGCATTAGTTCAGGTCTTACCACATTCCCGAAATGCCGATCCATGGTCTCTACCAAGAGATGAATGAACTCCAGAATCGCAAGCTCATTCTGCATGAGGAAAGGGATAGAACATTGAAAAACAAAATGAGGGAATGCTAAAGTCTTGCTTCGGGATCAGAATTGCATGTATTCAATTCACAGATTAAAAAACAGAAGAAAAAGATAAATCTTACTTCTTCGTTGTCAACCCCAACCAAGAAGAACAGAGATGCGTATCGTCTATATACAATTTTGTAGTTACGATGCTCCACAAACGAACACTGTCAATCCAAAAATAAAACCAACACAAAAAAGATTTACAGAAGATTTGATTAAAGGGGAAGCTGAGTTTGGAAACAAAAATCAATAAAGCAATCCGAGCCCAAGATCAATTTCAACAGCATAAGCGATTTGACAGAAATTGAAAATTTGTAAGGAAACAGAGAAATAGATGAAACCTGTTGGTCAGTGCGAGCGAGACATTTGCGGACAATTTCGCCTTCCAGAGCACGACGTTCTTCGAGAGTGAGCCATTCGTAGTACTGGGCAAGACGAGTCTGACCCTGTTTGTTCACCATCAAGACGAATCTGATCCCCATCGGTATTGTATTTCTTCCAGTTTGTTTCGTTCGTGTTTCCTTCTTTACATAGACGACCAACCAAGAGAGGAGGACGATGTCGTTTAGGTCAAGTTTGGGCTTTGAAAATCCTGGGCTTCACCTACAGTCAATAGTTCCCATTTTAGATCATACACTATTCGTCATCTATTCGTCACAACAAACTACAAACATGACTTCAGGCATGCATCCACATCATTTGGTAATGAGATTCTCATTACATGTTGGCTTTCTTTCTCAGCCTAGTTGCATCATTAAACTGTTTTGCACTGTGCCACTATAATACTTCGATCAAAAGTCAGACATCTCTCAACCTTAGGTTGAGCAGAGCTGCTGTTCCACTTTTAGTTATGCCTCGGGTGTTAATGTTTTGCGCTGTCCATTAACGTTGCTCTGCAATTGGTTCCATTTGATCATCAGACCAAGTACTATAGCGATGGAAGGCAATGTATGTTTTATTTCCTCATGAAAAATGCCCTTCCATCATTATATTTCACTTCCAACACTCAAATGAATGCGTGAAATGTTGGTTTCTGGATTTTGTTCAATTTTCATACTCGCTTTCTGTTTCCTTACAGTGATTTGGGAACATTTTACGACGAGGAATAAGTCTAATTTGACTGTGTCGAAACATTTAGCAGGCTGTTTCGGTCCAGGTAATGACATTGGTATAACTTTCTGGTTCTGATTAATGGCTTGTGCAGATTTGAGCCCGGTTTCACACAATATGGATCTTTGATACACAGGAACACATGAAAAAGGTCCCTGATACTGATAGTGTGACTTGGAAAATCAACATACGTCGCACACAAATACACACAACACGTGACCAAGAGAACATATCACTTTCTAATTTCGTTGATTATAGCTGTATTTTCTTTTAGCAGGCTTAACTTTCGTTTTAATTATTACGAGAAGGATCAGTATCTTTCGATCTCTTGATTTCAATATCTTGGCAGATTTGTCTTATACATACCAAAGACGAATATTTAAAATGCTCAGACTGTACTGAATCCAATCCATGGAGAAATAAATGAGGACGTTCTAATGTAATTGCCATTTAATTAATTCAGACAGCAATCACCAACCTGTTGTACAATAACATCTGTAGTCAGGGGTGAACGCTCTGTCTCCTCATTCATGGAGATGAGGAGCCTATTGACCCACAAACAAGAGGTTGTGCTGCCGGGATTCTCAGACAGCTTAACCCACCTCCTGGTTTGACAGAGCATTGTGGTTGGGGTCTCTGCATGTCTCTCCCAGGAATGCAATTCACAGAGAAATCGAAACCTACGTTTCTGAAGGACAACTTGGCACATTCTTGGCTGAACCCGGAAAAGAAATTGTAAGCAACGGTTAAATTCAGAAGTCGTTTCAGAGAACAAACCAGGTCTGGCAGTGTTCCAGATAGCTCATTGTGTGCCATATTCAGGACTTCCATCTGACCCATACATGACATTGCGTCTGGCAAATGACCCATCAGCGAATTATAGCTCACATCCAATACTTGCATATCTGTGAACAGCCCAACGCCCTCTGGAATGCAGCCTGTTAACTGATTATTCAGAAGTAAAATCTCCTTCAATCTGGAATTCATGAACCCAAAACTTGCTGGAATACTTCCACTCAACTTGT
>JANTPM010000008.1:3369035-3388452 GCA_025434745.1 Erythroxylum divaricatum
GAATGATTCTGGATCCATGGTAAGGATCCTCATCGAGAATGATAGAAGTGTGATGGAGAGGGGGTGGAGCGATGATGGTGGAGATGGGATGTGAAGGCCTACTGATGTGGAATGCTGCAGTAGCAATCTGATGGTGTGGTTGTGCATGGTGGTGGTGATGTTGCGGCTGATGATGAGGATCATGGGCCACATGATGTGGCCTCTGCTGCTGCTGCTGTTGCTGCTCTCGAATTTCATCACATGTGCCCGTCGAGGATGGGACTTCCCTTACCGTCGAAGCCTCAACTACCCCCACCTGAAATGGACACAGCCCCTCAGTGATGGACCAGTTAGTCTATTTTCTTTAGTTTCTGTTTCAATTGCCCTTTTAGTTGGTAAATAGAAACACGGTTAGCTGACAAAGATAATCAAGTGAGGTCCATAGCATTCTTTCGTTCATGCTGAACTTGCAAGCAATGGAATTATATGAGAAAAGCAACCCAAGAGCTTTTTTTTTTCTGAACCACTCTTTTGCTTTTATACCATAAATGTGATGCTTGCTATTCTTTTACGTTGGATACTCAAAAAACATGAAGAATATTGAACAGAAACAATCCAAAACCTATAAAGGAAAGCTATACCTCTCAAGATTCTTAGGTACGTAGAATGTTAATCTTTCTCGTAGTTAGGAATGAGGCCTAATTAATTAGTTGATGCATGGAAATCCCATTGTTTCATGAATGAAACATACCTGATCTTCGAAGCTTTTCCTAAAATGGGGATAGCTGAAATGATTAGATTTTAAATTCTGAATATCCATGGCACCGTAACTTGATATTGCAGCAGCGACACTAGCTCCTGATATTTCATCTCTCTGTGTAATTATTTCTTTGGAAGAACAACTTCCACTCCCACTATCTCTTCTACTACTAGGGTCATTGCTTCCGTCGCCAGTTGTTGCATTCCGCTCAGTCCAATTGCATTGCCTTGGCTGTGTCTGATAGAATATTTTTGAAACCACTAATTCTCCTTCTTTCTCTTCTTCGTGCTGTCCCAAATGGTACTGGTGCATGACCCAATTAGTCTTTTCGGGTTTTCTGTTCTTGCCGAAGTTTGTGTAGAGGACAAGTATCTTCTTGCACCCTTTCTGCTTCCCACTAACCATGACTGGTCTTGTCTTGCCTGTTTTATGCCATCTCGTTTCTCCACCCTGCAAGTCGCACTCATTCTGAATTTTTCTTCTTTTTCTTGTTCCCGTCGTGTAAGCCTTGGAAGGTCTATGAAAGAAGTGCCTGCTCAAACCATCTCTGGTCACTCCTGCAAGAAAATCAAAGTTAGGTTGACTTAGGTGCAACAACTGCTACCCGCCATAGACAAGTCATAGCAAACAGGAGAAGAGAACCTAAGAAAATCCGTGCATATGATCAAGTTTAGTTCTTTCATTTTCTTTTAGAGAAAAGGAATAAAAGACTCGAGCTTTCGTGGAGTAAAATAAAATGAAATGGAACCCTGGGCAGAAGATTATCAAACCTGGAAGTTTCTCAGGATGGGTATAACAAATCCCATCTTCTCCTTCAATGGTAGGGATGAATTCATCTATCAAAGGGTGAGACTTCATGTCTTTGGCTTCAACTTTTGCCTCGAGGTGTTCTATCAACTCCTGGTCTGTTGGATCAAATTTAACTCCAGCTGGTAGGCCTACCCAATCCTGTAAACTCCATGAAAATCCAAGTTAGAACATAACAAAAGAAAAGGAGAAAAGAAAAGAAAAGGTAATAGAGAGAGACATGGACGAAGATAAAGCTCCAAAGAAGAGCACAGAAAGCATAAATATAAATGTTTTGCCTTATTACAAATTATTCTTCTGCTTTTGCTATAAAAGATGTATCTGAAACTTGAGAATATTATGAAGCTATTATGGTACCGGTTTTCCTTCAAGCTTGTGTCCACAACCCGGACACTGCTTTGATCCGCACATCTGATGCTCTTCGAGCTTTGCATCGATGAGGTCAGAACTGCTGACGGAGCCCAAATTACTCCTACTCATCGCTCTTCTCACTCAAGCACACAGCTACTAGTATATGCTATCTTCTTCCTCTTTGAGACCACTTGAAATTTTCGATCAAAATATCAACTTTATACAAGATCCCGCCACTCATATCCCGTTAGCTAATCTATATAGCAAAAAATCAGCGGTTTTTAGATCTGAATATACAAAAACTATTGGAAAAGGATTAATAGAACAAGAAACAGATTGTACATTAGAATACTTTCTGACGGGTGGAAAAGAATCTAACTAGCTACTGTATGCATCCAGGATAAGGCACCTTTTGGTTTTTGAGATTTGTATCGCTAAGTTGAAAAGATAAAAACTTGAAGCACTCGGGGGCATGAATCATCCAAAACAAAACAAGAAATCATCAAGAAATCATCAAACTGTGCATATGAACATGTATGTACGAACCTATAAGCTATGTCAACAGATGAATCAATTGATACCCAGATAAGAAAATCTCCCTAGAAAAGGAAGTATATACATATTCCTCTGAAAGAAATCTAGTGTAAGGTGTAGATGAAGGGAAGAGAAGCTATAGGGCTATAGGTAGAGTAGAACACAGGAGGGGAAGGGGAAAAGAGGAAACTGTCACAGTAGGATGTAGCTATAAACCTGTGCTTTAACAATAAAAACACCAGAAATCACTCTCTCCAGTCTCTAGCTTTAACCGACGCAAGTGAGGAAAAAGGAAAAGGTAAGGGCACACACCTCACCTTTAAGCCTTTGCCAATTTAAGTAGAGCATGTAGGCGGTTTATGAGAGAGAAAGAGACTTATAGAGATAGACAGAACGGGATAGGAAGAGATAAGCAGTACTAAAAAAAAAGAGAGAGAGAGTGAAATAGGAGATTTTTTTTAAAAAAAAAAGAACAATTGGAGATTTTCTAAAGTACAGGAGCCATGTCTCTGTCTCTCTCTCTCTCACGTATACATAACACACACACAGACACACTCTCACAAACACCTATGTCGTTTCAAGGTCTTGACTAGTTAAAGCAAAAGGCAAGAAACGGCCTTCAAAGCTGTTACTTGAGGCACTCCGTTCAAAAGAACACAGACAACTAGCTAGCCAAAACCCATTTTCTCTATATTCCTATGTTGTATTATATAGAAACAACAATAATAAATCAATTTTGGTTTAGCTTAGAAGAAGATAAAGGCCATATGTATAGTAGTAGTAGTAGTATGTACATATACGTGGCAATGAGCTTTGAGTAAGAAAGACGATATCATCGTATAGCTAGAGCTAGGTTACTTTCATGAATAAAAACAAACAGAGATCACAGTGGAAAGTGTGTACTTAAATATACATAAATGAAGGAGAGAAACTAATATATAAGACGAAGAAGAAGAAGAAGAGAGAAAAAGAAAGATATGGTAGGAACTCACATGGGCTTTGAGCCGGAGTGCTGATCATGATTCTTTAGCCATGAATGTTGCAGAGAGAAAGAGATAGAGAGAGAGAGGAATTAGAAGGTTGCTTGATGTACAAGGCAAATGAGCAGTGTACTTGATGGACCACCACCACCCCTTCTTATTACTCATTAATTAGACTCGTTTATTTCCAACATAAGTACGAATTTAAAAAAATCGGACAGTGTTAAAATAAATCCTATTGCTAATTCATGTCGTGTATTCTCCATCTAAAGTGCATGACACTTGGATAATAATGTAGTGTGTACGAAGGCTTGTTGCATTGGACCCACTGTGATGTGTGGCCTTGTGTTATATTAAGATGATCGGAGTTCAGATCTTTGTCTAACATTATAGCATCTTATTGTATCTAATGAATTTTAATTATTTATTTATATGAATCTCATATAGGTCCAGCATAAATTTTAGTAGATCTTATAAAATAAATAATTAAGATTTTATAAGACAGAATAAGACAAAATAATATTAAACAGAATATCTTATCCCGTATGAGGTGTTGTGCTGTGTTAGATATATGTATTCATGCTTATTACATTCTTTTGGGCAGTCAAGACTGAATGATGGAGGGACCAGAGAGATGTTTTAGCCAACAAATAGATGGCCATGATTGCTCCTTTGTCTGATTGATATCATTTTTACTATAAATAATATTAACCACTTTTTATTATTATTTTTAATGGTATGGAAATAGAATAAGGAATATAATATAAATAAGGGGTGGTATAATTGCAATGTGTGAATAAGTACCTTAGGTCAGGCTTCTCTTTTTGTCCAAAGGGGAAAAGAGAGAGGTTGGTGACATTGCGCAATAACTTTGACTTTTGACCAGATCAAACCCAAGCATATCTTAGAAACTCTTCATTCCACGCTTTTTTTTTAAACCCTTTTTTACCCTATTAAGAAACTAATGTTTAATATTTTAAAAATCAGACTCGAAATTAAATAATTAAGATAAAATATGTAAAGTTTAAAATGCTCGATCGGTATTAAATTTTGATATATGATTAAAAGAGACTGTTTCTAAACAATTTAAAGTTTAATTAAGAAAAAATTATTAAATACAAAATTAAATTGATTTATTTTAGTTTACAAGAACTTATTATCTTACAAAAATTGGCCGATCAGTTTTTACCAACAAAAATTATTAAAATAAATAGAACCTGAAATTGAGTTCAAGATTTTTATGATTAAGCCAATTGAATCAATTAAATTTTTTAATTATTAAATTTAAGTCTCCCAGAGATTAAAACTAAACCCTAAAACACCCAACTCATGGGGACCTCTCTTATAATTCCACTCATTTTAAAAAAATTATATAAATTATTGAAAAAACAACCTATGGTACTAAAAATTCTTTAAAATTTTAGTAAATGCTTGCTAAGTTATTTTTTACAAAAAATAAAAATTTTACTAACACTGGATAATTAAAAATAATAAAAATAGCATAATAAATTTACAAGGTAAGTTTTAATAATATTACATGGTAAACTCAAGTTGGCGTACGTTATTATTGGAAGGGCATAGGAGGATATGTATGTATATGCTTATGGCCTTAGAGAACCACCTGTGGACGAGGAATAACGAAAGAATGACATAGAACAAGATATTCTTTATTGATAACTTTTCAAGTTTTGCAAATTGGGGGCGCATCTTAATTTGTGGAAGCAGAGTTTTGTATTATTCATGTATAAGAATATCTCCAACAGCAAGAACAATCACCGTTTATCCTTAATTTATAAAGAACAGATCGATTGTTGGCGGAAAGAGAATACCATCTTCATGATATTCTTATCTGATTATCATTGATCGACGGGCAAAAATTTATGGTTTATTTTATTTAATGTTTACCATAGATGCTTAATTTGATCCGCAAAAAAATTATTAAGATAATGTTAAATATTACGTTTTTTTTTCGAATTATAATGAAATTACATTAAAAGCTACTTAATTAAGCGAGGGAAAGAGATCCCTCCGATATCTTTGAGGAGAATTTTAATATAACCTGAAGGAGGGTGTTGAAAGGTGATGGTCCCAAATTCAAAAGATTGAATGTAGTTGGCCAATCAATCTGCACAACAATTAGCTTCCCTGTAGATATATAACTGCCTTATTATCCATTCTCTAGCAAGCAACTCCTGAATAACCCTAATCAATGAATTGCAGATATCTGATTGCTTCTCTGGCGAAGAGAGTATGTTAATAATCACAAGAGAATTCACCTTCAATTCTATTCTTTTATAACCCAAGTCCCATACAAGAGGTAGGCCTATGAATACACCCAAAGTTCAGCAAAGACCGAGATGGCAAATTCCGCATTTTGGACAAAACCGCTAAACCAGACCCTGATATAGTTCCTAAGAGCACCTCTCGCAAAAGCAGTGTGAGCAATGCGCTTACAAGCGCCATCGGTATTTAGGGCAGAGACAGTGTTGACCAACCAATGAGTTTCTCCACTCGTTGATGATTATCTAACAGGACCCGAGAAAACATTCCTTTAGTCTT
Organism: Erythroxylum divaricatum; assembly: GCA_025434745.1. NCBI lineage: Eukaryota > Viridiplantae > Streptophyta > Magnoliopsida > Malpighiales > Erythroxylaceae > Erythroxylum > Erythroxylum divaricatum. Next base: position 3,375,006 of record JANTPM010000008.1, read on the forward strand.
GTAGATTCACCCAATATAATTGAGGATAATTCTCATAGGATTAATTTAATAAATTAATAAAGATAGAGAATCACTGCGGGATTTCAGATTGAGTGTGATAGTGATGATAATAATAATGATTAATAAAAATAGAGATAAGACTGCGTACTACTGAATTTCTTAATTAAAAAAAATGTTACACCCAAAAGAAACTTTTCGCACGCTTATCAAACCTGCAGGCACATGTTGTCTCCCATAGAAGAGAATGCTACTACGGCGTACATAACTTACAAGCATGAACCTAAATCTATTTTCTTCAACCAAAAAAAAAGAGAGTAAAACAATTTATCATATTGAAACACCGTAATACCATGTAAAAAGCATCATTAATCATGGAATTTATCTAAGCATTACTGTTGGCTTTGTCATAATTGCCAATTTGATTAAGCTTCTTTCTTCTAGTAAGTTGGAAGTTGGAACCCAAAGGGATGAGAAGTCAAAGTTGTTTTGACTCGTACGTATCACATCCAATGTGTAGACCAATTGTCTGACCCAATATTTGTTTTTTTCAACCATATATGTAAACAGGAAGGATATCTTTATTGGGAAAGAAAGCGAAATGAAAGAAGAGGAAGAAAGAAAGAAAGAAAGAGAAGGAAAGCAGAGGGGTAGTGGTACAAGTAGCAGCTAACCAAACAAAGAGAAGGTGCAAGGAAGCAGCAGCAAATGCACTGGAGACATTGAAAAGGGGAGTTGGGTAAGTAAGACTCTTTTGATGCTTCTTGCTCAACGTTGAGTATGAGTATGATCCATGTTATGTTAGGTCTATCTAACACTGACCATTGCTTCTGTTTCACTCCAACATGTTCCTCCATTGTAATCAACAATCACAATTGAAAACCTCAAGTTACATCTTCTTCTTCTTGCTTCAGTTTTTTACAACATTTCAATACTCCTTAACAGTTAATTAAGAAGGCTTATTTCATTTCACGCAAAATTGCTTAAATGCCATTTTTAATCTGAAACTCTTTCTAAATACTTCAGTATCTAAATTCGAAGAATCAATCTGGATCAGTATTTTTCGAAACTATTCTTTTGTTTTCTTCTCCCCTCGTGTGGTCTGTACAGGGACAAACTCCATTCAGCCAACGCAAAATACAAATAAGTAACGTGCATGGAAGCTTCGGTTTTATTGAATGCTACCTGTACTATTTACACACGCATTCCATGGGAGAGAGGGCTTAGATTTCAGTGAAAACCAAATATATTCAACAATTCATATTAAGATTTAGAGAAAATTGAACGGAACTACAGTCTTGATCCAAATTCCAAAATCCAAGATTCGGAAACTGATGAAGCAAAAAGTACTGGGCTGCGACTTAAAGTTAGCTTGTACAGATTAACCTATAAATTGACATTTGAAATGGCACGGACATATGGAGTATATGAGAAGACACGAAAGTGAAAACCATCACTATGGATTGCTAAGGCTCCTCTTTCCTGAATGCCAGGGATCGCCCAATTTATTGATCTACACCCTTCACGGTAGTGAAAATGAATTCCTTCAGCTGAAATTGGCCATAGAATAACTTGAAAGGCTGCGAATGCACACCATCCACGACCAACTCTCCAAGACTGTTGTTATGAGAGATGCTTTATTTGGACTTGAACTTGCGGCTGACGTATTCGTACGTAGGGACATTGATCACTGCAGATGATCAATAAAAAGGACGTAAATACTGGGAAGAAATTACCGAGAAAGAGAACAGAATTCTGACTGGATGTTAAATACCATCTCCATATGATGCCATTGTAAGAGGCTCAGATATAAGCCGTTGAGCAATTTTAGTAATATCCTCCAATTTAACTTCATCTACAGCCTTCAGAAAATGCTCCACAGGTTTCCTACGACATAGTGAACAATATTAATAAGCAAAAGGTGATAAACGATGCAGATGAGAAACATTCATTGCAGAAAGCAAGCGCATACAATCACCAATACTGTTGGAAATTAATTAATTTGCCTCCTATATCACAGAAAAAACACAAATAATGACAAGTTGCCAGAATGGTCATCAACAAATGCAAAAGAGATTCAGTTTAAGTTGCATATTATTCATTCATAAAGCTGTTGGACGAATCAGAACTAACGTGCATGCAAACAAAAGAATATGCATTGGAACATACCTCTCACCATATGTCAAGACTTGTCTACCAATATCTTCGGAAGCAATCATCTGGAACAGACAAAAGGTTGATGTAAGGAGAGAAGATTAAACCACGTCAATGCCAAACTTGTTGAACCTATACTGCTCTGTCTTGATGCTAGTTATTAAAATACCTAATGAACACTAGGTCCTTTTATATAACCTCCTTCCAACATCATTTTAGACCTTCCTGTTCTCCTTGCTTTTTCCTTCTACAGTTCTACTTGAATTGGTTCACTTTTCCTCACCAATATATCAACTGGACTATATTTAGCTATGACAAATTCATCTAAGCAGTACTCCCTGATCTTCAAGGGAGGAAACACTACCTTGATATGAATGTGGTCATTCTTTATACAATTTCTCACCACAATTCCGTCCTAGAATTCTCATTTTCTACATCCTCCTTCAAAGCATGATTCATCCCTGCCAAATATTTTCATGACACACCAGAGCTTGTGTAGTTGCTATTTGATATAATTTTCCTTTTGGATTAACAGCAATTTTACTCGCATGAAACTCCAGCTGCAATTCTTATTTTGAAAACAGAACTCTCAATAACTCAAAACACTGCCACTGATAATTTTGGGGATATCTCTTGACCAACAACTTAACCAACACAATCCAATTACTTCCTTCCAAGTCATCTTATCTTGAAAACAGAACTCTCGAGAACTCAAACTCTGACAATGATTATTTTGGGGATATCTCTTGACCAACAACTTAACCAACACAATCCAATTACATTCTTCCATCTTACCTTAACAAAGTCATCTTTAGGTTTCTCTTGACCATAACTCCCACCTACATGATATCCTCTTATTATTTCCTGTACTAGTATGTTTTCAATCCGCCCTTTGCCCAACCCATTTTGCCTTTGCTAGGGTTGCTGTGTGGACTCTCCAGATGAATGATCAACAGTCTCCCTCGAATTTTTTCATAAAGTAATCATGTTCCAAGTTCAGAACTAGATATATAATTTATCATTGATCAATATACAATTAACAAATGAAAAGAACAATTTACATACTCTGGATTCCAAATTCATTAAAATGGCAGACTTTGTTGACTGCTTAGCACGAGATAACTGCACTGACTCAACTGTTGAGAACACAAAAAAAAAAAAAAAAATCAGTACCACGTATGAAGTCCAATAATTTGGTAGAATACTGTCATAACAATGGTTGGGCAGCAAACCTGCCCCGGGTGTAGCAACTTGAAGAAGTTCATTGGCGGCTATATCTATTGCTGCCTCTGCAAAGTCAGAACCCTGCATCAAGAAATTCACTGCCACTTTTGTAGCACTCACATGGCTGACATGACAGAATAACACAAAAACCAAAATCTCAAGCCTCTTCTTCAGCATAACATTTGCATTACAAAAACAAAAAGCGCACAGATCTTGAAAATTTTACATTATTGCATAACATTCATCCTTCTTTAGAATCAAATTAGTTTACAAAACATGATTTATTCCTAATTTCTCCTAATCAATGCAAAATAGATATGATCAGCCAATATACTGTTGCAGTCTTGCAGATGATATGAATTATGAATAAGGCAAAAAAAAAAAGAGCAAAAGCCACATCTGAGAGGAACATAAAACAAAAGATTTCTAATAGCGGAAGTTTTAAGAGAACAGCTTAAATATTCAGAAACTATTTGCAGCAGGATGACAAAAGATTCAAAATGGTAGCTTACAGTAGTGCCTTGGATGCCGAAAATGCTGGTTCCGTTGTAAATGTCATTGAAGGCTGTGAAAGACTCCATTTGTGGATATTCATTCAAAACACGAAGATCTGGTCCTCATATCAAACATACACAGGAGCAACAAAGTTAAAAACCTTAGAAAGATAAAGAAAAAAGAACATAAATAACTGAAGATATACAACATAATATTGAAATAAATGTACATATTTGAGATGAAGTGTATAATTTAGGATTAAGGATGACTATGGACTTACATAGCCTTGAGTACATTCCTTTTCCAGGGCCACCAGCAGAAAAAGATCCACCTCCTCCCATTAACATCTACAGAGTAGTTATTAAGAAGATTCAGCTATATCCAACTAGGAAAAGAAATAAGGCTCACCACAGCGAAAATATGGTCCAAAGAGAGGACAAGCAAACCAGAAAAATCTAAAATGATGCAATCATGGGGTCCTGCAGAAATCAAATGTTACAAACCTGAAGAACTGTCAATGTCATAGCGTCTTTCAAATGGTGCCAGCCAACAGGTAGTCCAAATGCAATAGCGAAATGGATTTTCCGGTCCTATAAGGGAAAGCAGAACCATTAAACCCTTGATAAAATATATGATACGAGTGAAAGAATTTCATGAAATATGGAAACAATACGATACAAACCGCCGAATCCGCTTGACAGCGAAAATCACCACCAACATAAACAGAATCAGGCTCCCTAATACTAGAAACCACCGGTAGGTCAGCTAAAAGTGGCTCTGCAATTGAAACCAGTTCCTCGTGCTCAACACCGGTAGCTGCTAGTACAATCCGAGGAGCTGTATAATTTTCCTGTTCTCAAAACGAACCCAGGCAATGATTGTTAATACTTGTGAGAACTAAACAAATATGTTGAGATAATCTTACTTAGTAGCCAAAATTCACAATAAGAACAAAGCATCATTAGATTTACAGTTACAAAATCCTCCAAAATTGTGCTGTTCAATCTATTTATTGCAGACTCTGTAGCCAACAAAGGATTTGCCAATGCGCCTGAAAAGCCAACTGAATGAAGTGCCTCTGAGAGCAAGCCTTGTGGATTTTTAGAAGCTTCACTAATCTCAGCTTTCACTTTTTGAAGCTGTGATAGCAGAATTATTATTCTATAAGCACGCATTTCTTTAACGAATAAAACTCTGGATCAGATCATCAGCAACATTGAGAATCTTACTTGTGCGTTGACCTCCCAATCAAGAAAGGCAGGGTTTCTAACACTGTCAACCAGTAACTCTACCATCTGTGGAAGATAAGTCTTCAGAGCATCAAAAGTGTAGCCCATCTGTTCCCTAGAAGCTGAGGCTTGCACATTGCCCCCAACTGCCTCCACTTCTCGCACAACACGCAAGTGACTGCGGTTTGTTGTGCTTTTAAAAGCCATCTTCTCCAGCAAGTGTGTGGCCCCAAATGAATTTGGTGTCTCATATATTGAGCCACAGTTAATGTATAAGCCAACTGATGCTGCAGGACTCTGGTATACGAAATTGATTATTTCCTAGAATGGAAAAACTTATAGATAATAGATTTACAAACACGATATATCATCAGACATACCGCTGATGTTTCTGAGGCAATTTTAACCCCGTTAGAAAGTTTTGAGATCTTGGTTTTCCCAGGCTCGACATAATCAGGAAATGAGGCTGGGTGTTCAACTCCTGCAAGTGGGAAATCGAGAGGAGGCAAGGAACTGGATTTATCTCCAAGCAACCAGCTGAAAAGTCCACCTGAAGTGGATGATTGCCGAGCAACTGCACTTGAGCTTGAACTTAAATACCTTGCAGGCAACCTACTGCTTGTACGGCCCTGCTCACCCAGTTCAATACAGATAAGAAACATTTCAATAGTCAAATTAATCCAACAAAGTGGATAGGAAAAAAGTTTCCTACTAGCTACATAACAAGTGAAACAGAATTATGAACCAAAATATGATTTTAAGCACCACAAAAACCCTATTCAACGATAGACATCACATTCAAATGCAAAATTCCCAATAAGAGCAATGGTTTTGAGTGAATTTCGGACATTAATGTTGTACCCAAGAACGTCAAATATACAAGGACGAAATATTGTTCTAAACTTCTAATCAACTAACAGTAAAATTTCAGAATCTTGTAAATTTCCCATCGAGCACCCATCATTTCTTTTTCTCATCCTACTCTCGTCACATCCTGTATCACCAAGGGATCAGTAGATGGAAGATTCTATGGCAGTGGCACAACGACAAGTGGCTGAATACGAGTGCGTAGCATATAGAAACGGTATGGGAAAGAATAAGACTAGGAGGAATCGAAGTTTAGCTAATGAAAATCATATTAAGGTTGAGCCTTAGGCTGGGGAGAGTACTGGCCTCTCGAATAGCCAGAATGCGGGATACTGCATTATATAGTTCCTTTAAGCTATTGTATTTCGGATTCCATTTTCGAGATATACTATTCTACTGCTTGAGGGCGCTGAATCAATTTTCTAGTCTTCGAGCCCCATGACATTCCAACATGTAATCAAATGATTCCGCAGGCCAAGCTGATACATCACACACAAGTCGCGAGCAACAATCACATATAACGAGAAAAATCAAATTTGAACATCGAAAAGGGGTAGTGTGGTAAGTTTTATTTGGGAAAATTTGCGAACTAACCTTCAGAGCCCTAAGACGTGAAGCCGCTGTTCTGTACATGGTTGATCGATGTGTTACTGTGAAAACCTAAGCAACGTACGATGTGTCGCCTGCTTCTAAGTTTGATTCAACCGGGAAGATAGCGAAGGTGCTGCGTGAGTTGACGGTTTAGTTAGGTTTCGGGCGGGCCCAACAATTGGGTGGTTGGTTCGAGACTTGGAAGGGTGCACTTTAGACCCAATCTGGACCGTGCATCTGGGGGAACTGTATATCATGTTGATGATTGGATCTCGGCCGTCAATTTACGGCGATATTTCTTTAAAATATAAAATCAATATTTTAAGGAGGCGTTTGGTTTATAGAGAACAATGAAAATGATAATGGAAATGAATATAGTGAGAAATGAGAATATATATAATCATTATAATTATGATAGTTGTTTAAGATGAATGAATGATTACCATTATCATTGATGGTGATTGGATTGTTAAAAATATTAAGAAATAAAAATTTGTTAAAATTTTGTTTTAAAATAAATTTTAAATATATTTTAAAATATTATGTTTAATTTATGCACCTTAATTATAATGACAAAATATTTAAAATCAAGTATATTGCGATTTTTCCTTTCTAATAGCTCCAACATATCATTAATTATATAATATCATCAAAATATAGATTAATCATCCACAATATTGTAATATCCACCACTTCATTGCTACAGTAAAATCAAGCAACATAGTTTAATACAATTTACATTTCTCTGATAATATAAATGATGTTATATTTTAAGTAATTAATCAATAATATTTTAATTAATTACAATGTAATTAAATAAATAATTAATTATTTTTTAATTAATTAATTACATCTTAATTATATTTTAATTAACGTTTTAATTAATTAATTTTAATTAATTAAATTTTAATTATTTAATTATATTTTAATTAATAATGTAATTAATTATATTTTAATTAACTAATTAGATTTTAATTAGACTTTAATTAATTATTTATTTGAATTAATTAATTCGATTTTTATGCTGATTAATTATTTTAATTAATTAATTAATTAACTGATTTTAATTAATTAGATTTTAATTATATTTTAGTTATTTTTTTTAAGAAGAGGGCATAGATATATTAGCTATCCAAACTCAAAAGACACAGCACATAAGGTGGATAATTACAACACCACTCGCCTACATTTGCCATGGTGCGGGAAGCTTGGGCTAAGTCATGAGCAACCTGATTAGCAGAACGTCTTACATGATGAAAAATAACTTCGTAGTCAAGTTGAGAATGGAGGAAACGAGAATGAGAGATTAAATCACCAAAAGCAATTGCATCGACAAAGTGACGGTCCAGGAGTATGTGAATAACAATAAAGCAGTCGCTCTCCACGACGACCCGTGACCAACCGGAACACTCAATCCAGCTGAGGGCGTCCTTGACGGCCAAAGCTTCAGCGATCTTTGGTCAAAAAGCGCCCTCAAGGTAGTCGATCTGAACGCCCAAAATTGAATTCGAAGAGTCTCGAGCGATGCAACCATAGCCAGTGTAGGAGTCGTCCACAGTAGTAGCAGCGTCAACGTTGAGTTTCACCCATTCAAGAGCGGGTGGCTGACAGGTAGGTATCCCCGCTGCAGGTCGATGAGACTCAGCGCCCACCTGCATCGTCGACCAATCATGGTAATGGCATAAGGTTCGAGCGCAAACCGATAAAGGAGCAGCAACTTTATGGTTCCAAATGAGATTGTTACGTACAATCCACACCTGCCAACATAAACTCAACGCTAGAGCCAAATTGTTGGCACTAAACAAACAAAAACCCGCCCTAACCACTTTTGGAAGCTGGTCACCGTTGGCAAAAACCATCCCATATAAGAACACTGCCACACCTATTTGGTGAATGAACAAGTAACCAATATATGCAGCAGACTTTCTGACGATTGAAGGCAAAACGGGCACCAAGGCGGGACAACAACCTTCTTTAAAAGCAAGTTCTCATGAAGCGAGAGGATATTGTGTGAAGCTTGTCAAATAAAATTGTTTACTTGCGGGGGGACTTGGAGTTTCCAAATCTGCTTCCAGACCTGCACCATCTCGGCAGTCGGGACCTCGGGGCGAAGAGAGGTGAGAGCCTTATAAGCCGACTTGATCGAGAAGAAACCATTGTCCTCATACAGCCAAAGTAGATCATCCTCAACAGCACCAAAAAGAGGGAGGCTCAAAATTAATCCACGGCCGCGTCCGTTAAAGACTGTTGTGATTAACCCGGAATTCCACCGCTCATTAAGCATCAAATCTTGGACAAGGAGGACGCTAGAACATGCATCAAAAGGGGTGGTGACAAAAGGATTGGTTACACCCTTTAACCAAGGATCAGCCCATATATGCACTCTATCCCCTTACCGATTTTCTAGCACAGGCCTCGTCGAAGAATATGTTGGCTTGCCCGAATGCTTCGCCAGAGGTAACTTGGGTTCGCACTAAGAGGTGCATCTAAAAATGAGCAATGGGCAAAGTAACGAGCTTTGAGCAAGCATGCAACTAACAAGTCGGGTTCCTTGAGAAACCGCCAGCCTAACTTGCCCAAAAGAGCAATATTAAACTCTCGAAGGTGTTTAAAAGCGAGGCCCCCACCCTCTCTTAATCTGCATAAGCGGTCCCAAGACATCCAGTGTATACCTTTCCGATTGGCTGCAGTACCCCACCAAAACCGACACATGATCTGCTCAAGTTCCTCACAAAGCAACTTGGGAAAAAGGAAGAGCATCATAATATAATTCGGAATAGCCTGAAGAACAGTCCGCAATAAGATTTCTTTACCCGGTTTGGAGAGGCGCATAGCAGGCCAACTGTTGAGTTTTTCCAAACCCGGTCCTTAAAGTACCCGAAGACCTTTCTTTTGTTACGGCCAATAGCCATGGGAAGACCAAGATAGCTGTCAAGATTAGCATCTTCCGGAATCTACAAAAGGGAACAGATAGCCGATTTGGTCGCTATGTCAGTGTTTGGACTAAAGGAAATCAAGGATTTACTAAAATTAATTGACTGGCCCGAAGCTTGCTCATACTCCTATAATAAGGTCTGGATAGCCTGGGCTTCATTAAGTTGAGCTCTGAAGAACAGGACACTGTCGTCGACGAAGAATAAATGGGAGATGACGAGAGTGCCAGTAACAACCTTGACACCATGTATAGCCCCTTGAGCCACTCGGGCTTGAATAAGTCTGGAGAGGGCTTCGGCACAAATAATGAAAAGGTAGGGGCTCATTGGATCGCCTTGGCGTAAACCGTGCCTTTGAGAAATCGGGTCAATAAGAGTTCCCTGCTGAAGCACCCGATAAGAGACGGAAGTAACACATTGGACGATCAGTCCAAGCCAACGGTCTTTAGAGCCCATCTTCCGCATGACTGCCTATAGAAAACACCAGTCGAGCGTATCATAAGCCTTACGGATGTCCAGTTTAAGAACCGCATATCCAGTCTTGCCACGTCACCGAGCTCGCAAGTAGTGGATGGCCTCATAAGCTACCACTGAATTGTCCCGAATGTGTCTGCCAACTACAAAAGCACTCTGCGTAGGGGAGATGATTTTATGAAGGACACTCTTCAGTCTATGGGCCAACATCTTAGCAATAATCTTGTAAAGGACTTGGCAGAGGGTAATCGGGCGGAAGTCAGGGTCCTTCTTTTTGGGGATGAGAACGAGGATGGTTTCCTGCAGGGACGGTGGGATAAGACCTGTAGATGCACACTGAAGACAAAAGGCCGAGACATCATCGCCAATGACATCTCAATAGCACTGGTAGAAACCAGGATTCAAGCCGTCGATGTCAAGAGATTTGTCCCCACCCATACTAAAGACGGCCCGTCGAACATCCTCCCGGGTAAACGTCACGTCAAGCAGCAAGTTATCCTCGATAGAGAGACAGGGCAGCACCCAATGAAGAATGTTAGCAGGGGTACAAGCCTGTGAAGAGTAAAGGTTAGCAAAGTAATCAGAGATGACCTGTGGTAGACCAGTGTCCCAAGTCTGCCACCTGCCGAACTCATCTTTCAGTTGAGCAATGCGATTCCTGCGTTGACGTGCCGTAGCTTTTGCATGAAAAAATCGCGTGTTGCGGTTACCTTCCTTTAGCCACGCCGCTTTAGCCCGCTGCTTCCAGAAGAGTTCACGTTGAGCAAGTAAGTCCACCCACCGCTTCTCAGCCTGCAGAAATTCCCGACGCTCAGCCTCCGAACGCCGACCTCGTAGATGATTCATACAATGCCAAGAGATAGCCAACTGTTCCTTAAACTGATGCCGGAAGGACTGACCCCAAACATCCAGGAGATGATAGCAAGCCACAAGTTTGGAGAGGAAGTCAGGACCAGCATGATCTCGCCAACAACGCTCGACTACCTGCCGACATTCAAGTTCCTTGGACCAGTGATTTTCAAAACGAAATAGACGCATCTGCGGCTAAGGAACATAGAGCTGAAATTGTAACAGTAAAGAGAGGTGGTCCGAGGTAGAGAGATCAAGGACCGAGTCTTTGGAAACTGGGAAGTGGGCATGCCAGCTATCCGAGACTAAGCACCGATCCAGTTTGGCCTCTACATGTGCCTCCCCAACCTTGCCATTGTCCCACGTGAAAGGATACCCGTCAAGATGCAAATTGGAAAGGCCAGCCTCCGTAATTGCATGACGAAAGCCATTGAGCAAAGAAAGTGGTTGGCATCGACCCCTGCGCTCTTCGTACTGAAAGAGGGTGTCGTTGAAATCTCCGATACAAACCCAAGGTAGAGTTGAAACCGAGGAGAGGTGAATAAGCTGCTCTCATGTCGCGGTCCGTCGTAGTCGATTGGCCTGGCCATAAAAATCAGTAATACGCTAAGGGACCACACTCGGGAGTGATACCTACACATCAATAAAATGATTGGAGGACCCCAATAAATTTATATTAGTAACACCCTTCCACAACAAGGCTAACCCACCACTGCGACCAGAAGCATCAACACAAAAGAAATCATCATAAGCCAAAAGAGTCTTTATTTCATGAAGCTTAATATAAGTACATAAAGTTTCGACAAGAAAAATAAAGTTCGGTCGACGTTCCCTAACGATCTGCATTAGGTTCTGAAATGCCGAGGGGTTGCCGAGCCCTCGACAGTTCCAACTTAAGAGACTCATGGATGGCGGTTATGTTCAGTGGAGGTCAGAGAGCTATCTGTCTGCACAACCAGCATCAAGGGGCTGGGAAGTGCGTCAGCCATACTCGTGCGTCGTCGCTTGAGATCACTGACAACAATCTCGCCATTGTGGGACACCCCTTCCGACCCATTGGGGAGTCCAACCATCCCAACCATAAGCTCATCGCCCAAGGGGGTAGGGCCACCGCCATTGCTACGGCCATCGGGAGACAGGGCGAGAGCGCTATGGGAGTGGCCCAGACCAGAGAACTCTTTGTCCCTAAGCCATCGGGACCCAAATTAGAGGTAAGTTTTGAAATAAGAAAAAATAAAATATTCATTTCAAAGAGTGACTCCGCCTAGGTTGTTTATCATTGAGGCTTGAGATTTTTTTTTGGTATTTTTATTTTGGAATTTGCCAATATTGAAAGGATATTTCAAATAATCTTTACGAATATTTGTAACTTTTCGTAAAAAAGAAGTTCCGTAAAAACTTTATGTCAATAATAAAAGAATTTTAACTAGTATTTAAATATGTGAACTTGTAAACTAGAGCTTTTATTTAATTCTCTTATATAAGAGAGATAAGGTCTCGAGACCATATATTACCCTTGAATGCACAATTTATTAACACCAAGTCCCACACTTAAGAAATTAAGAGAAGATATTAGATATTTTTGTTAGAACATACAATCTACTAAATAATGACTAAAAGGGTAGATAAATGCATTATTTAACTAGGTTCTAATATATTATTAGTGTATTGTTAAAGGCAGGGCTACCCCTGGGCAAAGACAGGGTGGGCACCTGGTCAGGACCCATCTTTATGAATAATAAAATACAACTTATTTTTATCCTTATAAAAAATAAAATGAAACAAAATAAGGCTTACTCTTGATTCCATAAAAAATAATAAAAAGGACTTATATTTATTTTATTTTTATTCTATATAAGGGCTCAAAAATAAGCAAAAATATAAACTTTTTTTACTTTGCCCGGAACCCATAAAATATTAAGAATGCCTTGGTTAAAGGAAAAGTTGATATATTTTTCAAATGAAATAGTTAATTACTTAAGAATATATTGTTTTGTAGTCTAATTAAGAAAAGTGATGTGGCTCTGATTCAGGTGTATAATTTTGTTTTCCCTGATTTTGATTCATTCATACTAATCAATTTCATTACTTTTTTTTTAAATAAAAGTTAACTTCAAATTTTTCATAAAACAAATTTAAACTACAATAAATTTCTTCTAATATGACATTTTTTTCAATTTTTCATACATTCATAAATTTAAATTGAACTTCAAAATAATTTTAATAACCTTTTTGTTTCTATTTTTATTTTTAAATTTAGTAAAAATGTTTGTTTGACCTTTTTGTTTTGGGTTTTTTTATTTTCAAAAATTATAAGAACAATAAAAAGTGATTTTTATTTTCTGCTTCTATTTTTCTTTATAATCTGATTTATTATGAATTAAATATGTATTATTTAATTATTTAATATAATAATTATTAATAAGAATTATTCTTTAATTTAATATTATATATTTACTTAACTAAAATTAATTATTAATATAATTACGAATAATTTAATTTTACTTAATAATTTTATAAATTTTTGGAATTAAATTAAATAAATTTAATATAATAATAATTTAATATAATTAGATTTAAAATATTTTCAAAATATATTAATTCTAAATAAAAATTGATTTAATAATTAAAATA
>JANTPM010000008.1:3410820-3425086 GCA_025434745.1 Erythroxylum divaricatum
ATTAGAAAAATTCTAATAAATATTATATAAGAGATTAAAATAATTTTATTTAATTAAGTAAAGTTTTATCCAATATATAATTATTATTAATGATAAAAATATAACTATATTGACACTAACAATAAAAATATATATTTATTTTTAAAAGAAGATTAAAAAAAACAACAACATGCAATTGAAATCTCGGTAATACGAGAAATTTGGGGAATAAGGATGACAATGAGATGACCTATAAGCTTAAATTCAGGTATTTTCAATGATTTAGCCTATGAGCAAAATCAAGCTTAGATCGGTTTGATGCACAATTTTTCTAAGTAAAACGATGTCATTTTGTTTAAAAAAATTAGGCCTCAAGTAAGCCTAGGCCTATGCAACCTAAATCCATACTCAATTAGAAAAAAGAACTTATTTACACTTTTAATTTTAAAAAATTTATTTTAAAAATTAGCAAGACCATCCCATTGTCATCCCTGTTGAAGAGGCCTAATAATACGTAGCCTTAACTCTTAATTAATAAAGAGGTTGTTTCCAAATGACTCATACGAAAAGAGAGAAAGATTAACACCAAAAGAGAAAGGAATAATAATCATAAAACCAAAAATGGAAAACAAAAATTAAAACCTAAAAACTAAAAACCGACCCCGAAGCTTTTATTAGCGTGTAAAAGATAATTAATAAAAGAGTTAATTACCAGTAAGTTTATATGGTTATAATTTGGATTTAAATCCTAACAATCTTGTGGACCTGTCAGTTTGATCCATCTCAGCACAAGAGTCTTAAAAATAAATCCAAAAAGTAAAGGGCTCTTAAGCCCAATTACTTCACCCCTTTTCCAAGTCAGAGAAGTCCGAACACCACTGCAAATAACAACCGAGAAGGAAACTTCCAGATGCGACCAGCCGTTTACCCGATTCCTTTCCATTAAAACGTGAAAAAAGAGACTTAAATTGGAATTTCGAAGACATCCATCGTTTTCAACACAACCAGCGATTGTAGCTTCACCAAAGTTCGGGTCTCTGTGTTTGCGTTTCTGTCACCATGTCTTCTCCGGCTGAGTAAGTAACCCTCGAACCCATCTTCCCAGATTCGTTTACATTTCTTATGTTTATGTTTGGAAAATGTCTTGAACCTTATCTACTAACTTCAGTACAAGGGCTTGTGTTAAACTTTTTGATTTTTAAAGTTCTGTTGTTGAATTAATTGTCAGATTTTACCAATCTCTGCCACCTATAAGCAAGGCTTATGGGACCTTGTGCCTGGCTTTCACTACCGCATATCAACTTGGAATTATTGATTGGCAACTTATCGCCCTCAGCTACAAACTTGCTTTCTCTCATTTTCAGGTTTGGGTTCAATGTTCCTGGATCTATCTGTTTTGCAGTTGAAGTATTTTATTGTTCGTTATTGGTAATGTACTTGCGTTCTGTAGAGAATTTTGTGTATAGAGATGGACTTTTCTTGCTATTAGCAACCGTGTTTCAATGTTGTTGACCACTCGTCGAATTGTAGATTCTGTTTGCTTCTTAAGACTGTTAATTGGGGTGAGGTTATATCTATTTATTGTTCTTGACATAATATTGGCAACTTTTTAGACTCGTAATTTTTTCTCTATTCATGTGCGCTTGGTGAGAGAATAACAAATAGAGATTGCTGGGATTGTATGTACTTTTAATGAAAGCAAACTCAGGCTCTTAGTTTGTAAAGCTGACCAACCTCGTCTCTGAAGTTGTTCCAGTGTGTCTGAGTTTATTGATATTGGTGCTGGCACTCTGGCAGTCTGCCTTATAATGATGGGTGTTGGTCTTCATTGGTCATAAATGTAGGGAACAGATCACCTGTTCCTGTTACCTTATGCCTACCCTATTCTATGAGCATCCATCCAATAAATAGGACATGGAGAAATTAGATGGATGGATGCTTATAGAACAGAGTAGGCACAAGGTAATGGGAATAGGTGATCTGAACCCACAAATGTATTCTTAGAGTCCATATTCATTTCAAATAAGATCGCTAGGATTCTTAGATAAACTTTTGTGCATCATCCCTTATTTAACTGTTTGAGAGATGGACATTCTTTTTTCAAGAATTAGAGTCAATTTGTCAAGATGGAAATGTGCTCCACATTGACTCCACTGTGTTTCTTGCCCCTTTCTCTGTGTGTATATGTATATGTGTGTGTTTTGTATTTTTGTTTGTGTTGTGTGTTCGTGCAACCATGTCATAGTTTCCCTAGTTATCAGTTCTGTAAGCCCAAACCTTTTCTGTTCTGTTTAGCTATTCTCTACTCCACAAACCTCATACAGATTATATATGGTTCTCTCTGTAGATATGGAGGCTTATCACAAACTTCTTTTTCCTGGGGAAGTTTTCTATCAATTTTGGAATTCGGCTCTTAATGGTGTAAGTTTTGTTCTTAGATGAATGAATATAATCTTATTTATTTCTGACCTACCTGTTTTACTGGTAACTTGGAGTTGCAGGGTGTTACTGGAATTTTCAGATTCTGAGCGTTAATATTTTCATGGTTAATTGCTTTGGTTGTACAGAGCAAGATATGGAGTTCAACTGGAGAGGGGACCATTTGATAGGCGTACAGCAGATTTCATATGGATGATGATATTTGGAGCATTGACGCTACTGGTTTGTGGCCATTGTCTACTTTTCTTGCTGATGATTGAGACCCATTTTTACATGAACCTGAGAGATTTGTATCAGACCCATTTTACTTGAACGTATAAGCTTGAATTATATATTTTGAATCAATGTTTTTGTTTTTCCTTCCATGTGTTTTCACTGTTGTAAGTCCACTTCTGTGAATTTGTGAAGCATAAAGAAGCTTTATGCTAGAAAATATGGTTTAGGCTTTGCAAACGGGTAATTGTTGATTATATGTGTTAAAGTAACACTGAAGGCAACTGAAGCTAAAGTGTCTCCCTGATGTAGGCACTATCTGCCATCCCCTTTTTCTATAACCCATTTTTGGGGGTATCGCTTGTGTTCATGCTCGTCTATGTCTGGAGTAGAGAATTTCCTAATGCCCAAATCAACATATATGGCCTCGTTACTCTGAAGGTATGCTGAATGGTAGTCGATCATGAGTTTTTGCAAATGGACTTGTTTCTTACATGAGCATTCGAATCTGATGTGTTCTTCTTCTTTTCCTTCCAGGCATTTTACCTACCATGGGCTATGCTTGCATTGGATGTTATTTTCGGTTCACCGATTTTACCAGACCTTTTAGGAATAATTGCAGGGCATCTATATTACTTCTTGACCGTGTTGCATCCACTTGCAACTGGAAGGAACCTTTTAAAGACTCCAAGATGGGTGTATCCTTAACCATTGTTATAATCACCTTATTTCTCGAATATGAATATGTTATTAAGCATGTTCTCTCTGTCTATTGTGTCAACTTTATACTTCCCTGCTAGTGCATTTCCTTGACCAGAGCAGACATAAATTGGTTATCAGGTGGAGAATAGGAGCTCCTGCCCCAACAAACAATCGCGTCCAAGCCCAACCTGAAAGGAACACTGGCGCGGCATTCAGTGGAAGATCATACCGCCTGAATGATTAGTTAAATCTCCTCTTCACTAGTTCAGTTGGGGTCTCTGACCACGAGATTTAACCACGCCATAACGATGTTAGGCCTTAGAAGGGGTTTGGGTAGACGCTCTGGTGGTTAAAACTGACGACATTCATTCTTCAGGAAGTCGATTTTTTTTTTTTTTCATGGAGTTTGTTGAAAATGTAGTTGAATCGCTTTATTGCCCGACAGCATCATTATGGATTGATTTTTTAATATAAATTATTCAAAATTTTGATGTCTCAACAGAATTACCATAGAGTTTTAGCAAATTTATCACTAAAAATTAAACATGGTACATTAAATTTGCAAGATTGCATGAACCTGTGATCTTATGCCAATCTTATTAACAAAATTGATGAACATGTATACCTGAGTAATTGGAAATGGCTTCAGTTATTTATGTTTATATATGCATTAGTTAGTGATGCAGGCGAATAGAGTGGTGTGAAGGACACGTGAAGAGTCTCTACTCCTGGGAAACAGAAATAGAAACAGAAACAATGGATGCCTGAAATAATGGAGGTCAGGTCAGTAAGTGAAGGAAAAACTTTGCCGATCAAAACGGACAAAGCTCATCAAATCACCACACACCCTGTTTTCCTTTTTTCGTTTGTTTCCTTAATTCAATGAATAATAAAGGAGAAAGTAACCAAATATTTGAGTTTCAAAGCTTCTCCCCGCACTCCTCGCTCCCTCCTTCACCTATTTATTCACCTGTACTTAACACCGCCTCTCTCTCGCTTCCCTTTGATCACATTAATTACATACAACTACAGCAACAGCTGATTTCACTTCTTTTTCATATACGTAGAAGGAAGAAAGAAGCAGCAGGAAGTGACACTACAAGGCAACAAGCGAACAGAGAGACAAAAGCAAACCAGAAAGATCCTAAAACAGCAGAAGAAGAAGCGTTTTTGTTTGTCGTTTGTTGCTGTCGTTTAAGGAAATTAAAAAGCAAGATGTCCTGGCAAGCTTACGTAGATGATCATTTGATGTGCGACATCGAAGGCCAAGGCCACCATCTCACCGCCGCCGCCATTCTTGGCCTTGACGGCAGCGTCTGGGCTCAGAGTTCCTCTTTCCCTCAGGTCGTTTCTCGTTTCTATTTGCTTTTTTTTTCATTTGGACGCCAGTGTATTGGTTACACGAGGGCAAGGTTAATTTAGTTTCCGAATTTACGAGTTTTCATTGCACTGATCTGAATGGATTTGTTAAAAAACTGGTTGATGAATGAACCCACAGGCCACAACAATTGAAGTTTCTAACGTCTTGAAGTTTTATCTTCTTGCTTCCATTAATTCATTTGTAAACATTATCATGATAAGCAGTTGAAGTCTGATGAGGTGACGGGCATAATGAAAGATTTTGAGGAACCGGGTCATCTTGCCCCGACAGGCTTACACCTCGGGGGCACAAAGTACATGGTTATTCAGGGTGAGCCTGGAGCTGTAATTCGTGGGAAGAAGGTGAGGGACGTAATTAGTTATGCTTACTTATCAGGAAAAAAGAAACCCACCCTGAAACCAGAATGGAATACGGTGTGGCATGGCGTTGCCATGTATTCAGTAACAAGCTTGATTTGTTTTGTAATGGCAGGGATCTGGTGGGGTCACCATAAAGAAGACTGGTCAAGCACTTGTTTTCGGCATTTATGATGAGCCAGTCACTCCTGGACAGTGCAACATGGTTGTCGAGAGGTTGGGCGATTACCTTGCTGATCAGGGGCTGTAGGCCTAAGCTTCTCATAAAAACTACAGCTACTATTTATCTCTTCTTGTTCTTGCGAATTCCGCCATTACTTTTCACTACACCTCTTTTCTGCCTTTTTGTTTTCCGGTTTCAAGTTTTACGCTGTCTGCAGAAAGCCAAAGCCTCGAGCTGCAGATAATAACCTTTGTATGAAGATTAGATATTGGCTGTTTGGTATTTTAGCAGTTAAACCTTCATATGTCTTGATGTTATATGTCAACTTCTCCAGTTTCATCTTTTCTTTGTCACCTTTTCATGGTGAAAATGGCATCAAGTTCTAATGAACATTTTCGAAATTGATTGTTCCTGGTGTTCTCTCAGTTATCAACAAGAGCAATTCACTCTTAAAGTGTCGATCTTTTGCTAAGATGATCAAGGACATGCTTGCTAAGTTGGCTCCATGTTCTGTGTCACATAAACTATAAAATATCTTAACTACTTCCATCTTTAAACTGTGCAATCTTAACATTTGGTCCACAAAAAAGTAATTATAATCACAAATTGGAAACAGAATGAGAAAGCAGAACAGCTGTGGATCTCAATGAAAAGATGAACTCTTGGGTTTGAAAGCGATGGCTCTCAAGGAAAAATGTCTATAATTGTGATTGTGTCTCAACTTTTTTCAAAAGCTTTAAATAAAAATTTATTTATTTATTATTATTTTACACTGTATATTAATCAATACGGATTACAAAAATTTAAAGTTCCAAAACAATAATAAAATTTTATTTAAAAAGAAAAATATTAAAATACAATTAAGAGTAACTAAGAAAAAGAGGTAAAAGTCAAAGCTCACCAGAGCAGCACAAAGCACAAACTAAATTGATAAAACAAAAATAATTAAATATTAAATAAAATTAAAAATTTTTAAATATAATTGAAAGAAATTATTTTTATATATCAAAGTGTTTTAAGTTTAATTAAAAAAATATTGTTAAACTAAAATTAATTAACTTATTTAAATTTATAAGAATCTATTAATTTATAAAAATTGACTAATCAATTAATAAATTGACTGATTTTTAACAATAAGTATTATTAAAATAAATCGAACCGAAAATTTAAAAATTAAACTAAAAAATTAAAAAGTTAAAATTTTTTACAAATAAATCGGTTGAAATAATTGAGTTTTTTATCACAAAGAGAGCAAAATCTCAAGATCCAAAGAATTCATTTGGACAAAAGCTTGTGGATTATGTCACTAACCCTAAGGATATGCACTAAAACTAACTCAATTTGGAAAGTGACGAGCATTAACAAGTGATTGAGGGCAATTAATTAGGCATATGCATCTTTTTGAAAGCAAAAGATAAAGGAGATCTAATTTATGATTGCGAAATTTAACTTAAAAAAGTTATGATTAAGAGAAAAAGATTCCACTAGCTTTTACCTCTTTTGAGGCATCTAATAGGTTAGTCAAATGTTTATAGCTTTTCTTCAATTATTTCTGATTAAAAGATTGATTGATTTAGCTGCTTTCTTATTTTTAATCAATTCTAAATTAATTATATTTATTATTAAATATTTAGACTGAATTAATTCTTTGGTGTCAAAAAAACCAATTTCAACATGAAGTTTTGAAGGATTAAGGGAATGTTTTTTTTTTGAAATTGATGTCTCTTTTTAATTTACTGTTTAAAATAAATTTTATCTGTCATTTTTTCAATAAAAATTTTAAGCTGGTGATATAAGAAGTTTTAGATTTAAAAAATTTAATACTAAATATTTGAATGAAAAATATTTGTCTTCTTATAAAGAATTTAAAATTTAATTAAAAATTATTAAATAAAAATTTATTTATTTATTTTAATTTATAAGATCTTATTAATTTATTAAAATTGACTGATAAATTAATAAATTGTTCTATTTTTAATAATAAGAGTTGATAAAATAAATCTAGTTTAATTAAAAAAACAATAATTAAAAATATTGGGTAATAAATATCATAAATTAAAAGAGTTCTTTTTTCAAGAAGAAAAAAAGGAAATTAAAAGGAAAGTGAGATGCGTAACACGTCCTGCTGTTTCAACGCGATGTCTAATAATTTCTAACGTATTCAAGTCGCTCTGTTGGCTTTCACAGATAATAAGGAGAGAGAGACACGCACACAAAACCCAAAGCCTAACTAATAGCACTCTTTTCCTTTTCTCTCGTCGGTAGCTTGTCAAGTCCCTCCAACTCAAAACCTGCAACTTTCCCATTAAGCGCACATACTTGAATCCCCCAAGATCAACACGAAACCATGTCGTGGCAGACTTACGTCGATGAGCACCTTATGTGCGAAATCGAGGGCTATCACCTCTCTGCCGCCGCCATCATCGGCCACGACGGCAGTGTTTGGGCTCAGAGTTCCAACTTCCCTCAGGTCCTTTATTTTCTGTTCCTCTTAACTAATTTCGCGTTATGGGTTCTTCGGAAAAAGTCTGATCTTTGATGAGCTCGGTGCTTATTTTTTTTGATCCGAGTTTTACACTTTCATTTTCAGACCTGATGTTTTTAGCCCCTTATTGAAAATTCTTTCTTGAATTTCTTACATCGATTCGCTGTCTAGTTGGGTTTGTTTCAAGTTCGTGACTTTTGATCTACTTAATTGTTGGATTGGGGTTAATAATAATAATAATAAATTCAGTGGGTGTGGGAGATTTGTTGTCTGTGGATGGTTTCAGTAGGTGGGTATGCTTGATTTTTGGGTTAGTTTGTTTTTTTTCGCTTAGTTGTTGCTCTTGTTCGTCTTTCATCACAATTGAGACTGATAGTACTTGTTATGACTTTTATGGTCGAAGTTTTAAGATCTTAACATTTATGCTATGCAAGTCGGGATTTGCAATTCTCGTGATTCATTTGACACGGTCCTTGGAAATTACATACCAGGATCGCATGCATGTTTGTGGACAAACTCTAGTTTTGATTTGGAAGAGGCTTTCTGTATTTATTGCTGATTTGATATTTTATTCAGTTCAAGCCCGAGGAAATTAGTGGCATCATGACTGACTTCAGTGAACCTGGGCATCTTGCACCGACTGGATTGTACATTGGTGGCACCAAATATATGGTAATCCAAGGCGAGTCAGGAGCTGTTATTCGAGGGAAGAAGGTGATGACCTCATACCTAGGAAGTTATTTTTGATTTTTGTGTCTACACATATGTGCCTGGGAACTTTAGAAAGGTTGCATTTTCAGCGTTTGAACTGAATTTGCTCCAAAGTTTTACAATCTGAAACGAGTGGCTTTCACACACTATCAGATTAGATCTGTTTGGATCGATGCTTGACAATTGTGAACTAGGGAGCTGTATTACTGCGTTGGTTTGGGCCATGTTTATTTGCTCCTAAGCATCTTATCAATTTAATTTCAGGGACTTGGTGGTGTTACTATTAAGAAAACTAATCAGGCTTTAATCATCGGCATTTATGACGAGCCGATGAGTCCTGCCCAATGCAATATGATTGTGGAAAGGCTTGGAGATTATCTCATTGACCAGGGCCTTTGAACATGTTTGGTTATGGT
The DNA here is from genome assembly GCA_025434745.1 of Erythroxylum divaricatum. Lineage (NCBI taxonomy): Eukaryota > Viridiplantae > Streptophyta > Magnoliopsida > Malpighiales > Erythroxylaceae > Erythroxylum > Erythroxylum divaricatum. Next base: position 3,419,666 of record JANTPM010000008.1, read on the forward strand.
TGGAATTCTCTTGGCTTCTTCTATACAACCTAGCATCTGCCTACCTCATGTTGTTGAGTGCAGTGAAATAAGTTATGAAAGTATTGAAAATCATGGGAAACACTGTTTGGAAAGAAAAGGTTTGGTGCTTAATTAGCTGATGGATATGATGATCTGTGTTTTTTGTACTATTTGATTGGGTGTATTTGGTATTGTCAAGTGTGGTACTTTCCCCGAAATTGCACTAAATTATGTATGATGAATGCTTTAAGCTGAATTTAATTGGTCATCCCTTTCTTCTCATTCCCTTGTTTTACCTGAATGTTGTTGAAATCTATCTATGGGGATTTATGGAATATCCATCTCCATTGTTTGCGATCTGCTGGGTTCTTCGGTGACCTTAAACACGAAACTTAGAGCCACGTATAAAGAAGAGGCCATGTAAAAGTGGTCTTATAAAGCCAAATCATCAAATTACGATCACAAAATATTTTGGAGATGCTAATTTCTGAGACTTCGTATGTGAACAATAATGTTCTCGCAGTACTTATTTGTCTTCGCTTGATCTATTTGGTCAGATTTGCCAATTAGATCAGAAAATTTACACCGACAAACTTGAATTGGATGATGAGCATGTACTTGCAAAAACCTGTCGGTTATCCACACGACAAACTTGAAATAGCAATCCTTTGATAATATTACACAGAGTTTGTCGGAAGCTGTGCAGGAAATCAATCATCTCATATTTGCTAGTCAATGCTGGGGTCTTTCAACACATGCTATTTATCATACAAAGACTAGGGGGAGCCTGCTACAAAAGTTACATTTCTCGGCAATCCAAAAAAAATGTCATTCCTGCATCTGTTATGGCAAGCTTGGCTATGTTGTGTGCTGCGTGCTTCATTTTACGTTGCCAGTTCCCAAAATATATGAGACTAAAGTTACACAGAGGAAACTATTGATGAACCACGAGAAAACTTTCTTTTGTGTGGAGGAGGAGGTGGTGGCAGATGCAGTCATGTTTCTTGCTGCTGTCTTGTTGGTCCTGTAGAGTAAATGCACAATCATGTTTAATTTGGCAAACATTAGCAATAAATGTGGAAACAGAAACACTTTTGTCCCAAAAAAAACCACTTACCCAGCAGTCATATACAAACACTTATCATAACCTGCAAGGACAAAAGCAGGTCAGTTAGCATAGCATCCAATCAAGCAAAACAGAAATAAATGCAGGTCAATCTTATTTGGATTGTTGCTGAATCCTGAATATCTACTCCAAACTTATTTATAAGGTAGGCACATACTTGGATCCTTGTCAACTTTAACTCCAGCTCCTCCAAAACTGCAAGCAATGTCAGTAGCACCATTTTGTTGGTAGTAACAGTTGAATGCATAAGATGCATGAGAAAGTAGAGTATCTGGCTCAAAACAGGGCTGACTTGGCTGAATGGGAGAGCAGTCCACATTCCCAGAACCACATGCCCAATCTAAGGCACTCTGCAAATCAAGTTGAGATGCATTACTAGAGGCAATGCACCATGATGTTCCATTAAAGCTGGTACCACTAGCATTTGTAGGCACATCTGCAACACCTCTTCCGGTAAAATCCAGATTATAGACACTTGTTTGGTCTGGATAAAATAAACCCCAATTCCTCTCAGATGCTAGACCAGGCTTCCTGTTCTCATTAAATAACGAGAAGATGTACACATCTAGTTCCTCTTCAGGCTTTGCAGGAGTACCTGAGTTGTTGATCACATGTCGAATCAAATTTGTATTGTAAGTCTGGGCATTATCAGGAGTTGCTGCTGTCTCCTTGGGTGACCCTTTGGATGGCCACCCTGTCTCAGTAACCATAATCTTAATTGTTCTAAAGTTCAGAGCCATAAGGGCAAAATAGAGTGCATCAATCTGAGCATCAAACATATTTGTGTAAAGCAAACCAGTGTTTGGATCTATCACTTCTGAAGAAGACTTAAATAGAGCGTAATCCAAGGACACATTGGTTAGGGAATCTCTATAAGCATAATATGGATAGATATCGATCATAAACGGAGATTGGTTTTCAGCAAGGAATTCCAACAAAGGCTTCAGGAAAGAAGCATGGCTGCTATTGAAAGCCCCTGCAGATGGTGGGAAAGAGCGAGACAACACCCCAAGAGAATGGGTTGTTGAAACTTTAATCTTCTTATGCAGACCAACTTTTTTAAGAGCTGTCAGCACATTTTGCATTGCAGGTACAACCATGGCAGAGGCATTATTGGGGCTTTCTGTAACTTCAGCACCAACTGTTATGTATGTGATCCTTGTGGCGGGGTAGTAAGGAAGGATACTGTTTTTCAACCATGTATCGGCATTGGATTGGAACTGAGAAAACGGCAATAAATCATAATTTGAAATCCCAATCATAAGTTCAATTCCAGTGTTCGCGAAGGCCTTGAGAACCTGAATATTGGAGTCATAAATCCTCAAATATTTGATATTATGCTGCTGAACCAGCTGTACAACCTTATCAGGTGTTGGGAGGTCATCAGCATTTCTTCCATAGCAAACTCCAATAGTGCTTCCTCTGCAAAAAACTATGAAAGAAGCTGAAGTAAGTTACAACATTCCTGTCTAAGATCAACGCATTCTAAGCGAGACAACATCCAGAAGGGAACAAAGATTGGGATAGCTTCTCACATATGTTTAAAGAAACTGCAGGGATTAGCTTTATACATATTTTGTCATAAATATTAAAACATATCTCCAGTGACAACTGTTTAAGTAGGAAGCAAATGTTTGGATGATTCAAACTGCCTCCAGTGACGAATTGACATGATTTTTCCACTCTCAGTCATTTCTAAGATTGCTTTTGCTCGTCAATGTTTGAAATTCCTTTTAAGACACTTTGTCTTAAGAGATAACTTAAAAGCTGATTAGTCCTTGTTGTAAAACATTTGGTTCAGCCTTAATGACGCGGCTCTTAAGGGTACTAATCTTATTCATCTTTCTCACAGGTAGCTGAAAAAGCAACTTGCCTCTCAAATTCCTCTTATGAAGCTAAAAATATAATTTTGAGTCCAATTCTCTAGTTATGGCTACCTTATACAAGGACCGACAGCTTCTGGGGGCTTAAGACATCAACAATCAGGCAAGGGATATTGAAAAGTCATAACAAGACAAAGAACATAATAGTCTTCCATTTCTAGGGCACAGAACATAATCAAACCCAGCTAAACACAAGCCTTAATAAGGTCTTATTGTAATACAATTGGTTCAAGAGAACCAAAATTCTGAACAACAATGGACGTTATAATTTCAAATACAGATCACTTAGGAAAAAGAAAAATGACAGCATAAAGGTCCGCAATCTTTTATATTGCATTCTAGCTGTCAAACAACTTCGAAATGGACTACCCAACAGAAAAAATTCTAAATTTATAAAAAATACCAGTAATGGAATTCTTCTCTGAAATAGACACCACATAATCTAAAGAGAACAAGTTACAGGAAAACTAAAGCAGGGACGACACAAATTCTATAGATATGATCCCGGAGTTGTGCAAACTTCGAAGTCGCAGAATCATCCAGTGAACTGATTTTCAATCTCTTCAGCGAGCTTAGATTAAATCAAGAAACAGAACTAGGACAGGAAGGCAAAAAGAACAAACAGAGAAATAGAGATGAATAATGATCACCGGAGGTGAAATAAATCTCCGCCCAACTCCACAAAAACATTAATCTTCCTTACAAGCTACAAGAAGTTTCATTCTTCTGACACAACCTCAAAAGTTCTCATAAAAACACACAATGACAATATAGAAGAAAAACATAAAAAGAAAAGGAAAAGCAAGAGAGACAGAGAGAAAGGGAAGATGAAAGAAAAAGATAAGAACAAGAGAGAGAGAGACATTACTAACGAGCAATGTAGGAATTATAAAAAATCAAAGATGCATCACACAGAAAGCAGAAAGATACCCAATAGTCTAAGCAACAGTGAAATGGCAAAGATAAGCTTGAATCTTGTCGCCATTGCTCCACAAATCTCAAATATTTCGGGTGCGTACTGCCCGAATGCGTTGCTCTGCCGAAGCTCTACTCTTGATTCTGTAACTATAACGTTCTAGTTACAGGGAATCTAGAGTAACGTTTCGCTTCTCTCTCTCTCCAAAAAGCTTCCTCGTGGAGCTCGATAGCCAGACACGAAGAAAAAGATGAAAAGCACTGAGCTTTGCTTGGGTAAAGGCTTTTTCGATGTACGGTCAACTGAATGTTGGTGTCAGAGTGGCACAGAGCTTTGGACTAGACTCCAGAATTATTATACCGCACAGAGAGAGTTAAAAAGGAGCGTCTCGATTGTGTTAATAATATCCGGATGTCTGTTTCTGTTCATTTATTTTCTTTATTACACCATCTCCGCGAGAGTCCTTTGTGGGTATTTTTGCTTACTCTGCTTTTGCTATTGCTGATTAACTGATGTATGAGTGACCCACTTGGTAACTTTAGGTAAAGGACTTACCTTTGAATCTATGTGAGTATCTATTATCATATTTTCCTTAGTTTTTAGTAATTTAAAAATAATTAGACCGACAAATTTTAATCCGTATTAAATTATTATAAATTTAGTTAAAACTAAATAATTAAAAAAAGACTTTTCTTGTTTATTAAAAAATTTAAAATTTAATTAAAATTTATTAAATAAAAATTAATCAATTTATTTTTATAAAAATTTATTAATTTTCAAAAATTAACAGATTAATTAACAAATTAAACAGTTTTTAACAATAAAATTTTATTAAATTAAATTAAACTAAAAGTTAAAAGCTGAATAAAAATTTTCCAATTTTCCAATTTTATTATTATTCTATCCAGATCAGTTGGATTTTTAAAATATATTATTACTTACTTTTATTATAGGGTTATTACCAAAAAAAAGCTCAAATTTTTGTCAAATTTTTAATTATAGTTCGAATTTTAAAAAGTAATAATAGTATGTCTAAATTTTCAATTTTTTTCAATTCTAACTCAAACTTAAAAAGTGGCAATAAAATACTCAAATTTTCAATTTTCTTCAATTCGAACCTGATACGACCAAGTCATCAGGCAACCCATACAGTTGAAGGCTGACCATGTCAACTACTGCATGACGATATTGTTGCTGATTTAGCTAGTGGATTCCTATCTTTTGTGATTTGCTTTTCAACTATTTGTTACTACTTTGCTGGAGAAATCTGCTCATTAATGTTGGCCTGTAACGTTATTTTCTGCTTTATCTTTTGCTTGTAAATGGTTATAAAAGCCTACTGTAGCTTATGAATAAAATACATCGTACAAACTATTTTGCAGATCCTTCCTTCTCCTTATTCTTACCTTTTTTCTATCACTTCAGAAAATTTGCTTATTAGTTGGTATCAGATACACGTTAGCTCAAATGAATACCCGTGACCAAAGTAACTCTGA
>JANTPM010000008.1:3440137-3456442 GCA_025434745.1 Erythroxylum divaricatum
AATTACTGTGAAAAATATTAACACAAAGCAGAATGTGGCAGATTTTCTGACTAAGGTTGTCAACACAGATAAGTTCATATGGTGTCGTTTCTCCTATGGACTGATAGAGACGTAAGCAGCATGGAGCCGAGAGAGAAAGAATGGTGAGGATTAATTGGCATCCAATTCAATCTTCAAGTGGGAGAACGTTAAGACACTCATCCCACATTGGTGGGATGAGAATATAAGAGGAGGAAAGAAGCCTATAAAAGAAGGCTCTCTCCTCCTCCTTTAACGTACCAAAAACATAATTCTACTTTCATAGTGAAATTTCTTCTCTCTCTGTAGTTTTTACCCTATTGGAGTTTTCCACATAAATTTCTTGTGTTCTTTAATTTCTTCCTATTTCCTATATATTTTTCTTTTTCTGTGCTTTCTTTTCCAACAGCAGGTATGATTTAGATAACTGATTCTTGGATTAAGCTCTTGTTGTGTTGGGATTAATCTCTGTTGTGTCCGTATAACTGATACAGTTCAAATAGCCATCACTGAAATATTTTTAAAATCATGAGCTATGAATGTACTGTAAAATTATAGACGTAGGTCAGATGTTGTTTAGAGAAAATGATTTGACCTTTTCTTCTTCTAAATATTTTGCACAACTAGTTGTGTTTACAGTGGAGAATTCAGATTTGTAAAATCAGTATCCTGATTCTAATAATTGTTGTAAATGAATTTGGCCTTTCGAAACAAAAAATCTTACACTGTTAAGCACTTGCTAATTTTTGTTTCATACGAACATTTTGCTCTCATGCTCTCTGAAGTGATTAGCTTGCCTCGACAAGACAACTGCATTGCAGTGTTCTCATGAATTATACTGCTCTGTATTTCAGAACTCATACTTCGTGAACATCCTTCTAGCTGGTCCATCTCTCTATTACGTGGACTATATTGCTACACTCCACAAGGTTGATAAGGGAGCTTTTGGTTACGGACCATATTTTCCTCTCGCCATGATGAACCGACATTCATTGTCATGTTCCAAAAAGATGTGGCAAGTTTCTGACTTTCCTTGACAGAATCTTGAACATTCGTATATTTTTGATGATAAAAGCAACAACATAGACCCAAATTATGTTGAAGAAATAGCTTCAAAATTGAATGTCCAAGAATAGAATTATGTTTGTATGGAGTGGAGCTCATAATCAAAATATAGCTGTCTTTTATATTTATTGAATTATTGGAAAGCTAACATTATACATTATATTCCTTCATTAAGGAGTATTCGTCTCTTATGCATACAAATCAACCCAAATATTTTTTCCCCTTGTTTTATTTAATATGCTCTTCTCTTTGCTGTACAAATTGTTTTTCTATTTTTTTTATTTTACCATGAGCTACAAAGTTGATCAGGCGTTTATGAATAATACAAAACACTGAACTAAAATTCCGCTTCTTTTTCCCCTACACCAATGATTCATCTTCATCTTTTTAAACTTCATGCTTTACATGTTCATGGCACGTCAGAGATTTGGATACTAAAGAGGTAAAGAATTTGTGAAGAAAAACTTAACTTCATTGATAACTTTACAAGTAATTAAATACATGACTCTGGTACAAGATTAATCCTATAATCAAGGAGATGAATTTGAATTTAAACTACCTAACAAATAGATAACAGTATGTGCAGATTTAATCAATCTTAACAACTATACAAGACTTGGTCATATAATGTAAGTAACACACACGTGCTTCATCTATAACTATATATTACTTCAATTCATTAGCTCCAAGATTAGTCCAGAGGATAGATCAATCTCTGGAATTACTACTCCATCTCTAATTCTTCCAATTGTAAAAAGTTTGCTTGCAACCATTTCGGGCATTCATAACGGAAATCCTTGCTATTCCTATGTTCAATGTGGAGAGAAATTTGTATTGTATGAGGTTTTTAGAATTGTTTATTGAGATCAATATTCATTGGTGTAATTGCAGCTAAGAGCTCTAAACGAAGTTTTCAATGAATGATTTAAGACTATAAAAATCTAGTGCGAGAAAGCCTTGAGCGAGATAAGGTAGTAGTTTTTAGTTTGTCCGTTTTGCTCCATTCTTCGTCGGACTTGTACAGTTGTGTTGGTCACCGATACCGTATTTGGTGGGCAATACCTTCTCAGTGGCCATGGAGCCCCTCGAACGTGAGGGTACCTAACCAAAATGTAGCCAGATGCGGAAAAAGGATGACGGAGGGCTGGCTCCTGCACTGCTGTCACCGCAACCCCCACCGCTGTCATATAAAGCAGCAGTGGCCGGACATGATACTGAGCACAGGGATGCGGCTACCAAAGGCTGGTCAACAGACGACATAATCGAGCTCGAGGAGGGGGATATAGTGCACCTCCAGGGTGAACAGGGCAACAGAATAAAACTTTCCCAGAAGTTTGAGGACAAACTTGATCTTCAGTGGGCGACAACGGTAGTGGTGCAACTCTTGGGCAGGAAGATAGGGTACCAAGCTCTGAACAACCAATTGTAAACACTGTGGCAACCTCGTGGACCCATCAAAATCGTCGACTTAGAGCATGAGTTCTACCTGATCGGCTTCTTGGAAGAAGACGATTATTTTCATGCCTTAACCGATGGCCCCTGGCTTATCTATGGGCAAGCATTGACCGCCCAACGCTGGGAACCTTCATTTCGTCCAAAGTAGGGTCGAATCACGTGCAATGTAACTTGGATTTGCTTCCCGGACCTGCCTATAACTCGATATCATTTGGGTATCCTCACGGCCCTAGGAAATCTCATCGACCAGGCAATGAAGATTGATGAGGTGGCTCTCCAAGCACAGCGTGGTCATTATACTAGAATCGCCTTGGATATCGAGCTCTCCCAACCATTGAAAACCACGGTGGAAATGGATGACGAACTCATCACCATCTTGTATGAGGGCCTCCCGCAGTTCTACCACACGTGCGGGAGGGTTGGCCACTCAACTGATGTTTGTCCTAGGCGTCCTCAAGCCCCTGCACCCCCATCTATCCAGATCGCAGGCCTCCAGTCAGTGGAGACGTTTCCAACCGAACAGGGCCAGCGACCAACATTCCGGGCGCTAGTCACGCCACTGTCCCATCTCCGGCCAGAGCTAGCTGTGGCCCATAGATGTATGTACAGAGGAAGCAACGTCCCTCTCCCCAACGGCTACAACAAGATTCTCAGTCCACTAAATCACGTCAGCCTCCCTTGGGGAAAGGCACCGAATCACGCTAGCAGAACAAATGCAGATACGCTGTCCTGATTGAGACTGACTTGATGGAGGAGAAGGGGTCACTTATGGCTAAGCCAACACCCATGCCTACCTTACAAGGAGCTGGGTTGTGTATTCCTCTTCAGGCCGCTATTGGGCCTGCGTTGGATTTGCAGGAGGGCCACATTTTTCAGGCCAAGAGGCCTATCCATTCAGCTACCAAGGGGCCCAAAGGTCCACGAGGAACCCCTAAGTTTTTTCAGCAGGGCGAAAGTTCACAGGGTCAGTCTACCCTGACCAACAACTCCGGCGGAGATCCACTGGTTTAAATTCAACCTTTTCACTCGGTACAAAATATTGCAATTGTTATCCCCTCTCATACGAAAATGATTTGTGATCAACAGGTTATAGGAGGTCGGGCGGCGGAGGAGGAAGCACCCATACAGAACATGGACGGGATAGAGACTGCTCAGCCCCTTCCCCATCTGGAGGACAATACCGATCTCCTGTCCACGTCTGTTTCTGGCTGGATAGTTGGGTGCCTGACGGGGGACCCTTAATCGCGATGGCGACCGCTCCCATCTGGGAGGGCGAACTGTACGCTAAAGTAGCGGATTTACGAAATAGGGATGTAGCTGGAAGTGACACTCCTTCCAATAGTATCTCCCCCCTTCTGTTTGCATGGATATCATGACCATGAACCTCACTCTTGATCCTGCTGCCGATGATATCATCCGATGGCAACATACTACTCATGGACGCTTCACGACCGCGTCGGCTTACAAGGTTATTGACGGGTGCACCTTGAATATTTCTCCCTGTACCTGGAAATTAATCTGAAAATGGTCAGGTCCCCAACGAATTCGGATGTTCCTCTGCGTCGGATAGCACCTGCCCTTTTTGCGGCCAGGAGGAATCCACCTCATATGTCCTTCGGGACTGTTCTCGGGTCCATGCGTTTTGGAGAAAATTTCCCTCGGGGACGCTCGCTTTGGATTTTTTTCCAGCAAGCGGAGGACTTTTGGCTGCGTACCAATCTACTTTAGCCCCCTCCCCCCGCCAGGGTCTGCCGGGGTATTGGGCCACGATATTTGGGGTTGCCTGCTGGATGCTTTGGACATAGCGAAACCAAAGTCTTTTCGAGGAGGACTTTGTTTGGCCGGCCGATGGGACCAAAGTTGTTATGACTTATGTTGCCTGGATAGTCCGAGCCAGAGAAGTTGAATGATGTGTTAGTCCGAATCTAGGTCTCCCATTGGGCAGCTGAGTCGGATGGGCCTTCCCACCTGAACAATGGGTCAAACTTAACACGGATGGCTCTTTTAATCCGGGCTCGGCTTTAGCTACCATTGGGGGGCTTTTGCAGGACAGTCATGGTCAGTGGTGCAGCGACTTCTCCCAACACATTGGCAGAGGCTCACGACTCATGGCCGAACTCTAGAGTGTCCACTCAGGTCTCACCCTTGCTTGGAATCGTAGCTATCGTCGGATCATCTTAGAAGCTGACGCTCTAGAGGTCATTAATTTGCTTTCTTACCCCATTTCTACTACTGATTGTACTTCTTTGGTATTGGCAGGTATACACGGACTGCTTCACCGTGACTGGGAGGTGCGCATCCAACATATACATGGAGAGGGAAACCAGTGCACGGATCAACTAGCAGCAGACGCCGTTCTTTGTCCTGGCATTCATTTTCTTCGAGAGTCCCCTTTGACCGTGCAGGATCTCCTCCGATGGGATAGGCAGGGCATTGAGTACAGCCACAATTTGCGAGTTTTAGATGAATTGTATCTTTCCCTTGTATTCAAAAAAAAAATTCTTCCAATTGTTGAATGACCTTCACTGGACTGTCTTTCTTCAAGGCAACTGCAATAGTTCGTTGAAATAAGATAAAGCAGACAAAGTTTAGAAATGGCTTGCATCTTACAAGTTGAAATTGGTGAAGATCATTAGGATTAATGAGGGGCATAATTTGTAAGTATCCCATGAAATGTTACGATCAAGGTTTACATTTCGAAACACAAAACATGTTCTAAGGCTCAAAAGACTTCAGACAACACAATTAATGAGAAGGGCAGCAATTATCGAGAATTGGGAGACTTGATGGTAAAAAAAGCACTTTAGGCAACAATTGACGATTTTAAAATGTGTTATTTGAAATTAGCACAATGCAACTGTTTTAAAATTATTGGCTTTAATTATGTTAAAAAAGTGATAAAATTATAAAGTATTTGCCTCAAAATTTTATACACGTAACATCTAAAACATTTGCTACTTTAAGCATATTTTATAAACAACAATTGCAACGCTTGGTAATGGGTCAGGTCGATTAAGCAACAAATAAAGCTCAAGCCTAAGCTCGAGTTCAATTAGACTTGAGTGACTCGAAACTTGATCTAGCTTAATCAAATTTTAAAAAAAATTTAAAATAAAAAATGAACTCTTTATCTACTTCCTCTTTGAATAGAAAAACTTAACATTCTGGTTTTTGGTATTTTAGACGATTAATTTGTGTAGAAAACCTTGTTACAAATTATGGGATTCTAATCTTCTTGGTTTTTTGCATAGTTACTTGGCCTAATCCAGAATAAAAACAACTTTAAGGTAAAAGGTTGATTTCACATGATATTTTTAGCACTTGCGGCGAGACAATTCTTCGTAGTCTTAACACACTGATTGATTGCATTTGTATATTATGTATTAGCATCAAAAAGCATCGTGTATTATTATGTTACAATGAAATTGCTGTTGCTAGCTAGTTAATCAGATATTATACTATCATTTAAATGGTTAATAATTTCGTTGAATATGGAACTTGTAAAAAGAAAAGAAGTCCAACTTTGCTGGAAGAGGTTCATACAATAATTGTGTTTTTAGCTACCTTTACCTCTTACCTAATGTCCTTTGGTAGTCCACTGAACCGATTTGTTCTATTGAAAAGTATGTGTTGCTTTCAATTGTTTTTGAAATTGTTATGTCATAATTATGGTTTTAATTAAGAAATTTATATTTGGTATTATGTATCCTCTTATTATTTGAAATCTAATAATGCTATGTCATAATAATGTAATTTCAATTATACAGAAAGACAAATATGCTTTAAATTTGCCTCTTTGCGAGTATTTTGTATATTAGAAAGTTTTAGACTATAAATCCTGTTTGATATTTAAGTTATACGAGAAAATTTGGTTAATTTAAATTTCTAAAAAGTAGGTTTTGAGAATTGTTGTTCAAAAAGATAAGAAAGGTTTATATCTCCGTTAGTATATATTTGAAATCTAAGCTACAATCAGTCTTTTTTTATCTTTACACTCTTATAAATATATGTTTTATATACCACTTGACTAATATACAAGTTGAAAATTCATGATACAACTTCTTTGAAATTAATGGGTGAACAAGACTCTCTATTCATATGTTATAACGCTGTTATACATCTTGAATTTATGATATCTCTATATGCCTTATTGCCAAGGGTAGCCCAAATGAAACAACACCGTGTAACTTGAATTTTTATCATCTCTTTATGCCCTCTTAGCAAGAATAATCCAAATGATATTATTATTTTAATAGTTTTATAATTATTATGATTAATAATAATTATAAATTATTAATTATTTTTATGTATTATAAATTATTTATTAGTATGAATAAGTAATTTAATAATATTAATCATTATCACCATAAATAATTAATGATAAGACTATAAATACCATGCACTTACGATGAATTATAAATCCTTGAATGATACACAAAGCCAAAGAACTATTAACTTGAAGCACACGTCCCCAAACTTTTACAGCAAATTTCTTCCACTCCGCTATCTTCTTCACTTCTTGAAGTTTGCTACTTGTTTCTTTAAGATTCAAATATATTCTTGCTATTAAGATCTCGTCTTATTTTCTTGATTTCGGTGCGTAATAGTTTCAAGGCTTTCAATATGGAGCAATCCAACTTTGCTTTCCTTCGCTTTCTTGATCAAGAAAGTGACGCTGAAGAGCCACCATCACCACCGACTCGACAATCGGTTTTGGAGCCACCTTCTCGTCAAGTTGGACCTGGCAATATCCTTCGTTTACCGGACGGTATCATTCATGAGATTCTCTGGGGACTTGGTATAGAAGGGATTGCTCGGTTTCGTTGTTTGTCGAAAACTTGTAAAAGGTTGACCGAATCAGTTCGTCGCTTGAGCATCAATTCCCAAGAAATAGGAGATCACCCAGCTGAAAGGGAACTATTTCATGAATTTCTGACAAGTTATTTCCGCCGAACACTTTACTTGAAAAGTTTTGAAGTATCTTGGGTTTTCAAAGAAGGGAATTCTCGAAATGAACTAGAATACATTGTTCAGTGGCTACAAGAAGCTATAAAACGTCGTGTCCAGTATATCAGAATTAATTTTCAGCCGAGGAAGGAGCTCCGTGTATTAACGCAACAAGTTCATGAAAGCATCTCAATTGATTCTTTGAATCGGCGACTCTCTATCCGGTTTGGTTTTATTGAAGTTTTGTCATTGAACTCAGTAGCATTATTAGAAGAATCTATTTTAAACTTTGGACATTTGATCGAAAGTTGCACGAGTTTACGTCGTTTGAAACTTGTGAACATTAGAGGAATAAAAAGCCTTAGGTTTATTAGTAATTCTCTGGAAGAGCTTTTCCTTGAAAATTTTGGAGATGGTTCTCTTTGTCAAATTTTTGTTCCTGAGGCTAAGAATCTAAAGAAATTGGTTGTTTGTCTTAATAGTTACGACGACAATGAAAGTCATTTATTTGTTTTGGCTACACAACTTTCTACTCTGTCATTAAACGGAGACATACGTGTTGACTTGGGAGATTTGAGCAAGCTGGAATCAGCTTTCCTTTACTGGAAAGAAGATCCTTACCGCAGGAGCCAGAACAAGAAGTTGCTTGATATAAGAGTAGCAGCAGTTCTTCGTTCAGCGCGTCGGGCAAGGTTTTTGGTCACTGGCGAATTGTTTCTGCAGGTAATTTGTTAAAGCGGCATCTTCTCATAACATGAAAAAGAATGAAACTAAAGCCATGTTTCTACAGCACTAATTCTAATGTTAATTAATGAGACGTATCATCTTACTAAGTTCCTATCAAATGGTCCTTTCTTTTGTGGTGTTCTTTCTTGTATTCCAGTCTCTCAAGGACCGAGAAGAGTTAGCAATTAGAAAATTCAATCATGCAGAAGACGTCATTGTTTACGTGAGCCCTTCAAGAGGTTTCCAGTTCTATCCAATTGCTATCTTCCTACTTCGCTTCCCGAATCTAAGCCGTCTTTTTCTTAGAACACGTCGTGGAACTGGAGACGTGAGTTTTGATGTAAGTAATTATGGTACACATGAAATTATTCATATGATTAGCACTTCTGTTGATCCACTTATCTTGTTTCAGCGAGGTGGCCGTGGAGGAGTTGATTGGAAGGACCATGGTGTAGTTCAGGTCATTCAACAGCTGGAAGTGATTAAGATACAAATTTTCAAGAGGATAAGAATAGACGAGATTATTAAATATTTCCTTTGGCGCTTAAGAGCACTGAAAAAGTTGACAATCACTTTTCCAACTGATGACCGAACTTGAGGAGGCAAAGGATCGTTCCCTTTTCCCAGTTTTGCCGCCTTGCAACTGCATGTAAATCAGGTGATGGTGAAGTGTTTTGAAAGATGATGATTCTTTTTTACTTACCAGTGTTCGAGTTTAAGAATGTAACTGCATGGCTGTTTGTTCTTTTACCAGTATTTTGATACGAACATAAACATTCTGGCAGACACGAAACAGCTGGATCGAAATTTGTCCTATCCAGTTAATAAAATCACATCGCAGATTTGTGTCTTTAACTCAAGCCCATGGAATAAAGTACCCAAGTATATGACCAGTCATGATCAACGTTATCAAATAAATAAATTTTTATTTAAAATTTTTATTTTTTTGTTGTTTATGATAAGATTAAGTATGAATAATCGCCTAATAATTAGTCACAAAGTACTTTTTGAAGAAAAATTAACACAAAATTACATATTAATTTTATAATTAATCAATACAATTAATTAACTATAGGATTGTAACATGCTCTATTCAATAATTGTATGGACAAATATCTAGAAATTGTTGAATAATTGAATTTATTGTTATTTTTTGTTAAACGAAGTGAAAAAAACGTAGATGATTGATTACTGCTATTTTAAACCTTAATAAGCAAAAACACATACAGCTCTTAATGAGATGACTGTATTAAATTCAGTTAATAGTAGGGCCTCATGCGCACTGCAAAATATGAGTCAAGCCTACCCATCATAATAAGCCCATGAACACAGGCCCAATGATACTTTAAAGAGAGAATTAACAAGCCTAATTATCTTGACATCAAATTAATCAGGGTTTGTACAAAATTATGTTTATTATACTAGTCCACAAAATTCTATCATTTTTCAAAAAAAAATGTCAATTTTCTTACAAATTATCAGTTTGGGATGCAATAGAATTAGATCAATTTAAGTCGCAAAGCTCGTGTTTAAGTGTTGCACCCTCAATCACACAAGTATTTCAGACAAACAATCAAAATAAGAGAGACACGACGAAGTCAACTTTTATTAATCTGTTAAGAATAATTATTAAAAATGAAACTTAAGTTTTGAAGAACTTTACAACTCAAATAACTATAAACCCAAACCTCTCATAAAGAAATTCCACACAAAAGTTTTAATTTTCTTATAAATAGTTTAATCTATTAAGCTAATGCACAAATATGAATAACAAGTGATGACTTTATATTGACTTATAAGAATTTAGGAACCAGAAAACTAAAACTATTTACTTTTTCTACTAATTCACTAAGTTAGTATAGAGATATCACTTCTTCCACTAATTTCACAAATTAGTGTGTAGTTATCCACTTGACAATAGGACAGGCAATCGGGTCCGAGGCAGGCCCACTAAACCAAAGTTTTATTTTCTAATGAAAAACAACGCCATTTTTAACAAAACAACGTCATTCTGCCATTATCCGTCACGTTTGGGCTACTTAAGTCTGAGCCCTATTTGAGGCTCAACTTAGCCCAAAAAATTGAACCCGAGGGTCAAATCGAACCTCAGTCAACTCAATACTAATTCGTTGACTTCAAGTCTAGTTGAGCAAGATGGTGAGGGGTTGGGTCGAGCCAGGCTTGAGCCCTATTGTCATCCTTACACTTTAAGCCAGTAACTCTACTTTTGTACATGGGATAAGTGTTTGAAAGATACCTAATAGTTGTCACATCAATGATCTACTTTCTCATTATTTGAAGAAGTGTTCATACTTTATTAGGTAAGGTAATGTTCCCACTTTTCCAGTCCAATACTTACATGTTCTTGTCATATATCATCGTATCATTCCACCTTATAATCAAGTGCCTTGATGAGCCTCCTTGTTCAGTTATTGTAAGTTATCATCATGCATAGTCCATCCAAGTACATTTATAATACAATCATATTGCTTTACGAACTAAATTAGGAACATTATGAGTAAATGTATAATAAATTTTGCACGTTTACATTTCTTTCAATCTCCTCATCAAAGTTAAGTGCCTTCTCGTACTCTCAAAATTAGCATGACTTAATTGTTTGTTTTATTTTTAAGCCTCAACAATGCCTATTTTGCCTCACCTACTCACAAGTCTTGGCCTTGTTTCATTAATTCGAGTTTCAAGTATAGGCTAAAGTTTGCCAATATTTGCATCATTCTGTAACTTAGACTTAAAGATCGAAAAAACTACCCCTACCATAAGAACTAAACACCTTCATTGAAATAATTTATGGGCACTCTTCTAAAAGTAGTTTCTTCAAAGATTCCTTATTCATTAGTATATCTCTAACATAGATACCATTTTTCTCTTTAATGAGTTTGCCTTTGCTTTTGTATAGATACCCTTTCACAAGGTCCACTACACCCAATATAATATAATTATTGAGATATACTTCTTTCCTTTAATCTTCACCTCCTTTTCTTTGATATTTTATGATCATGAAATTTATTTGCTTCTTACTCACATTCTATTTTGAGCATTCTCAAGTAAAGTGTGACCCCTTTATAAATGAAATAAACAATATTATATTTGTTTGCTTCTTTAGCTTACATTAAAAAGCTTCACATACTTTCTTCTTACCTTCATCTGAGCCATTTTGTTTCCTAATTTATTATTGTCCTTGTTATTGGTTCGAAGGAGATACACTAATGCATATGTAACTATTCATTTTCTCTTAAGTGTTAATGAGAGATCTATCTGTACTGATGTCATTAAAAGTCTGTATCCTCCACCACAACTCAACATCGTGCACCTTTATGAACTAAATTAGGAACATTATGAGTAAATGTGTAATAAATTTTGCACGTTTACATTTCTTTCAATCTCCTCTTCAAAGTTAAGCGCCTTGTTGTATTCTCAAAATTAGCATGACTTAATTGTTTGTTTTATTTTTTAGCCTCAATAATGCCTATTTTTCCTCACCTACTCACAAGTCTTGGCCTTGTTTCATTAATTAGAGTTTCAAGTATAGGCTAAAGTTTGCCAATATTTGCATCATTCTACAACTTAGACTTAAAGGTCGAAAAAACTACCACTACCATAAGAACTAAACACCCTCATTGAAATAATTTGTGGGCACTCTTCTAAAAGTAGTTTCTTCGAAGACTCCTTATTCATTAGTATATCTCTCTAACGAGTTTGCCTTTTCTTTTGTATAGATACCCTTTCAGAAGGTCAACTGCACCCAATACAATATAATTATTGAGACATACTTCTTTCCTTTAATCTTCACCTCCTTTTCTTTGATATTTCATGATCATGAAATTTGTTTGCTTCTTACTCATATTCTATTTTGAGCATTCTCAAGTAAAGTGCGACCCTTTTATAAATGAAATAAAAAAATATTATGTTTGTTTGCTTCTTTGGCTTACATTAAAAAGCTTCACATACCTTCTTCTTAACTTCATCTGAGCCATTTTGTTTCCTAATTTATTCTTGTCCTTGTTGCTGGTTCGAAGGAGATACATTAATTCATATGTAACCGTTCATTTTCTCTTAAGTGTCAATGAGAGATCTACCTGCACTGATGTTATTAAAAGTCTGTGTCCTCCACTACAACTCAACATCGTACACCTTGTATATAGTCGTGAATAATATTTGAATGCAGTTGCAAATTCTTGTTCCATGTCTCATAAGAAATGTTCAATATACATAGCATTCTATTTGACATCAAAAAGATGGAGCTCACGCATCTTCACCAAAGTGATCTCCAATCGAACTAGCGATTCGTGCTTAGAAGTAGCACATTTTAGTACCAATAAGTCGTAACTTATCTCTTCACAAACTTTAAAATGATCCTTGAGTCCTCTCTTTGAATCTTGAAGTTCAATCGCCAAAGCTTCAAATAATTCAAGAAAGAAACCACACCCACATCCCTTGGGGGTAAAGGACCAATAATCACCTTGAATCGAGAAACTTTATCTATAAGATTACTTTCACCAACCATTGGTCACTATCAATGAAGAAAACCCCTCATCAAACTCTAATTCTAGTTCTCTTCCTTAACAAGGTATGATATTAGTTGTCACATGAATTTTTGGAGCATAACAAAATTAGAGACTTTACCAAAGTCCTTGTATGATAATTAAACTTACATCACAAAGCTCAACTCATCTTTTCTTTTGTGATTGTCTACCAATAATTTTGTTTATTTTTGAATGTTTTAGTCTACTCATGTTTAAATGTTTCACTCACACTCTAAAGCACACAAATATTTTGGACAAGCAATCAAATGACTAAATAAGAGAGATACGACAAAACCAACCTTTTATTAATCTATTTATAATAATCAATACAAAAGGAACTTGAGTCATTTCCATTTTGAAGGAATTTACAATAACACCGCCCAAAAGAACTTTATACTTGAAGTTCTTACAAAGAACTTTCTCTCAAAGCTCTCAACTCTTAACTCTTTAACAGTGATTGAATATACCAAGTTATTCCACACAAATGAAAAATAAGTGATACCTTTATATCGACTCACAAAATCTTAGGAATCAAGTAAGTTAAAACCATCTACTTTCTCAAGTAACCCACCAAGTTAGCAGGGAGATGCCACTTGTTCCACTAATTTCACTAAGTTAGTGCAGAATTATTTACCACCGTTACCCATGTGATAAGTGTTTAAAAGAAACATATTTGTTACCACTTTATCCGATCTACTTTCCCACTACTGTAAGAAGTGCTCCCACTTTCTTATACCATTACTTGCATGTTCTTGCCATGTGTTAGAGCATCATCACACCTCCAAATTAAGTGTCTTAATGAACCTTTTAGTTTAGCAATCTCGACTTATTGTTGTGTATGGTCCATCTAAGCACTCTATAGTGCAATCATACTACTCCATGACCTAAGTTAACATCAATTTGAATCAATGTACAATAAACTTAGCACGTTTGCGTACCTTTGGACCTCCTTGTTGAAATTGAGTATCTTTTCGCACTCTCAAACTTAGCATGACTTTGTCATGCCTTTAATTTTCTATTATAACATTTAAATATTGTATCTCGTCGAAGATTTTTACCAATATACACTGTTGTTGTATCTACGTACTCTCAAGTTATCATCAACAATGCCCATTTTATTCACTCACTCATAGATCTTTGTATTGTTTCGTCAATTTGAGTGCTAGTATCAACCAAAACTTATTAACACCTGCACGATTTGACAACTTACACTACAAAAAAATAGAGTTTAGCAATAGAAATTACTGACAAAATTTGAACATATTTTATCGATAAGCTTATTTAACGATAGAATTTATTGACAGAAAAAAAATATCAAAAATATGACTGTGGATAAATTTACCAACGGTATAAAAACTGTCAGTATCACCGTCGGTAAATTGCAGAGATCTTCGTTTTAGCACCATCAATTTTGAAGTATCCACTTCGACTCTTGGGTTCTCTTTGCGAAACATAATCAAGCAACGACATGCATTTACAGGACATTTTACTGCTGAAAACTAAATTAAACACTTAGCACGACGACAACTTTCCAATCATTTAAACAACTCTTTAATTCCATCAGTTTTGGAAGAATCATATTAAAGAATAAATTGTTGGCTTACTGAGGAAAGGAGATTAATCTCAACTAGGAATCCTCAACGTCCTCCAGCTTCTTCTAGGTACAAAAATTAATAAAATCAACATGAAACAATCATTCCCATAATCGACCATGTTATTAAGTTTGATGAATAAACAAGTAGAGGAGAGGAGAAAAGCAACAAACTTTTCTCCACTAAAGGAAAAATATATGATAGTAGTTGTAAAAATACCTCCACCGAAGGAGACGATAATAATAACCGGAGAAGACAATACCGACGGGTAGAAAAGGAATCCACAACAGAAAAACTGGAGAGAAGAAAATTGAAGAGGAGATGCAGAAAGAAGGAAGAGAAGACGCAGGTGTGGGGAAATATCGGGTGAATTTAAATTTAAAAAGAATTTACCGATGAAAATTTCTGTAGATAAATTCAAAATTTTTTTATTCCGCCAATAATTTTCGCTTTTTTACCGACGGATATCTTATACCGTCGCTATTTTTTTATTCCATCAATAATTCTCGCATTTTTACCGACAGATATCTTATATTGTCGCTAAATTCTTTACCGACGGAAATCTTATACCATCGCTAAATGAAAAAAATTTCGTCAATTTTACCGACGGAAATGAATTTTTTGTCTATAATTTTTAACGATATATTTTTCGTCGATAATTTGCCGTCAGTTAACTCAACCTTTTGCTAATTCCGTCAATAATTCCCGCCTTATTTAAAAACAAACATCTTATATTGTCGCTAAAGTCCGTCGCAAATTTTGTCAGGATGATTTTCTTCCAAATTTAACGACAGATATTAGTACCGATACTAAACGAGATTTTTCCTGACAATTTTACCGACGTAAATTATGTTTTTATCGATAATTTGCAACGATTTGTTTTCTATCAGTAATTTTTCGTTGCTAATTGCTGCTTTTCTTGTAATGTTAAATTTAAGGGGCTAATACTAAGGATAATGAATCATAAGCTAGACTCGCATTTTGTAGATTTTGTCATTTAGTTCTCATGTCATAGCCTACATAATAATAATAATTGCAACAAATATGTTTTGAATAAATATTAAAAAATCATTAAGTATATATAATAATAATATATATACGTTAAATAGATTATTAAAGAAACATAATTTGTAAATTTTATACAAGATTCGAATTTAAGTAAAAAAATTCAAACTAATAAATCTAAAGTATAATTAAATAATTTTTAAGTGGCTCGTAATTTCTTAATTCAAAATCTCAACTTTTCGAAAAAGAGAATGCCATCAAGAAGATAACTAATGAAAGTATGAAACACTGAAGAAAATTCCAGAATTTATGCGTTAAAAAATGAGTGGCGGGAAAACATCCCGTGGGCATCTGAGAGAAAAGGTGGGCTGGTCAGTGGATAAGAACCATCTAAATATTGACGTTGAGAAACAGCTAAATGGCCTACCTTACCTTATGACTCGAAGCATGTGGTGGCAGTTTCATGGCCCATCACTACCCTTATCTCCTACTACCACCCTTCTCCTTCCTACTCCACTTTCTTATCTTCTTACACAACTTAATCTTTCTAAACATCCTCATGATTTTCAGCAACCTCATCATGTTCTTTACTATATTAATAAATTCTATTAATTACTTAAATACTCCTTCCGATTCGTAATAAGAATCATTTTAAAAAAATATACGTTTATTAAAAAAAATAATAAAATTATAGATATATCCTTATTAATACTCTCATAAAATTACCTCGGTAATCAACATTTTAAATGAAATTGTGAGAGAAAGAGAAATGAAATGTTAATTTTGAAAGAAAAGTTATAAATATGCATACAAAATTAAAAATAACACTTATTTTAAATAATTAAAATATATATAAAACGACTCTTATTATAAATAAGAGAGCTTACGAAGATAACCTATTAAAGAGATTTAGTGGAATTCTTGTCTTGTCGTGTGCGGTGTGCTATTAGATG
>JANTPM010000008.1:3456542-3466584 GCA_025434745.1 Erythroxylum divaricatum
AAGATCATGCTATATGATTCTGTAACAATTTCAAAAGCTTTTTGAAATCATTATCTGAATGAAATTAGAGTATGATCTGTGTTTACCAATAATAACTATGCTTGCAACAAACTTATATAATTGGATCAATAACAAGAGGTTTCTATTACAGAAGGACACTAATAAGAATAAATTCCTAACTATTGGCACCAAGTTGTTTGGCAACAACGTGTTCCTTTAATTACACATGAGATGACAGTGTTAGTCTCAAATCATCGCAAGGGTGAGCTTTCAAAAGAGATAGAGGTGCTGTCAAACTCAAGGTCTATATGAAATCTTTGTAGGCCACACCTTCTATTGCTAATAAAGCTTTGGCCCTTTAGGAATAATCTTCCGTTGATAACTTGATGGACCAAAACAAGAGTCTAAGATAGCCTATTAAAGAGATTTGTTTATATGTAGACTTATTAAAAGGGTGAAATCTGTACAAAAGCAAGTAGTGAAATTGTTGTCTTGTCGTGTGCTATATTAGATGAGAAACGTTGACATGGAGACAAGATGGAATTTAACCATATGCTATTGCTAAAGTAAAGCACGCAAGGATTGGCGTAAAATGGTCCACGTCCACCAAAAGATTGTTCTCATAAGATTAGAGATTCTATCTTAGCTAAAACTTCAACACTATTACAAATGTGTGAATGCCAAGAAACATTAGAACATGTAAAACATGTCGTTGCTTTACGAGGCAAAGGGCGTTGGAAGACAGTGACTGCTAGGTTTCTCTGCCCCATAACAAAGGATGGTGACTCAACATTTTAGGTCTTATCCTCTTTGCTTTCTAGTAACGTTAGAAAACTATTAAATATAGGTGGCTACGAAAATGATGATGTGACCAATAACTGGATAAAGAAACGCTGAGAAGGCGACATTTATTAAACAAAACCTAACAATTTGTATTAACGTTTCCTGCTATAAAGCGTTGCTTGCTCCTCATCCTGTAGAGGAATGTGTAAATTGCATTGCATATGTATCTGCTACCTCCAACAAGAAAACAAACTTGTCCAACTATCAAGAAAAAGGTCATTTTATTCCTAATATTCCTCTTTTTCATCCACTTTCTCTTATTGCAATAGCGAAGATGAGTGGCGTCTCTGCAGGTGATGAGTTTTTGATCTTGGATGTTAGTAAGAAGACAATAAGTGCTTCAGGATCTCAGGAGAACAAATGGGTAGCACTAGAAGGTGGTGGGAGTGATGTTTATGAGTCTACATCGATTGAATCCTCATCTGCATCTTCATGTTCGTCAGATTTAGTTGAAGATGCATCATCTCCAACTTCTTCCTCCTCGTCATCATCCTCAACGTATGCAAATGGGCCTCTCTATGATTTGTCCAAGCTCATGAGCCAACTCCCTGCAAAGTAACTGACGCTCTGGCTCTTACTTTCTGTTGATATAAACTGAATCAAGAGCTTGTTAAGAATGTGGACTAACCATTTGTGTTGCGTGATATCCAGCAGGAGAGGTCTTTCCAAGTTTTATCAAGGGAAGTCACAGTCTTACACATCTCTGGCAAGTGTGAAGAGCGTTGAAGATCTTGCGAAGAAAGTGATCCTTCATACGCCCAAAATGAAGTCTTGTAAAAGCTATGCCGGTGGTTGGGATGGACACAATAAGTCATTCAGCCCCAGACCTGCCATAACCAAAAGAGCTTCAAGAGGGTCTTTTTTCTATTCTTCTTTAGGAGGTAATTCCTGAGAATTTGCAAGGTTTAATGCTTGTAATTTCTGAAGTGGTCTAATTAGAGAGACAGCCTATAGAAACCATATCCAGCGAGTACTGTACTCTCATATCGAAACTCGGTGTTAGTAATGTAATTAAGATGACAGAAATCTTCCTAACGTATAGTGAATGAAAAAACAACGAACAATAGGTTTTTTTTTTTCCAGTTTTTCCAGCTTGGTGCTGTCCCTTCCCTACTGATTTTTCTACACACCCCTTCTTTTATACAGTAAACTTGAGTACCATCTTCATTTCACAACCTCATGGTCATTCTTTGACAGTATAAAATCCAAATCCATATGAATATAGCGACTTTTCAGGAAGTTATATAAGTCCCAATTACTCGTTGAGGAAAGTATCGATTGCACTAGAAGTGAAGTAACGGCAATGAAAGGTGTGTTGGAGATGAAATCTGATCAACGACTGTGATTACTTGCACTAAAAAACCATGCTCCACAAGAACCAAGTATTTGCTCCAAGAACTACGTTCTGGAGAAGAAGATGGATATCGCTTCAACTATTGCAATGTCAAAAAGGTCAATCCTGTTGAGATCTTGAGAATTTAAATTATAAAAAAAATAAAAACACAGAAGAAAGTTGGAAATTGTTACATACTTTTATTTAGTGCTTTATGATATATAAATTCAAAGTCAACTACTCATTGCACAAAAGCTGATCGCTTCACTGGGGTTTTCAGAAGGTGAGGTGGTGGTATTGTATGCCACTTTTTCTTCTTATTTTTGTGATTTGAATATGTAATTTTGTTTTTAAAAGTAACCTTATGTTCTTAATTTTCACATTCGTGTATGTCATCGGTAAAAATAACTTATGAAGATAGATAACTTTTTAATAAATTTCTTTAGTAATTATTCAATAAATATAAAAAATACCCATCTAATATAAAATAGATATCTTTTTTATTATATTATGACTTTAATATGTTTTTATCGCCACTAAATTAATGAAAACGAGTTTAAACGTAAGAAATTATAAATGCAAAGTCTAATCGAAAATGTTAAAATAAGGAATTATTTTAAAAAGCTCCAAATTTGACCTTAAAAATTGTATTCTAACATTCAAAAAAGTTATTTTTATTAAAAATACTAATTTTTACGGTGAAAAAAGTGTTTATTTCTCTTTTAAAAGCTTAACTAAACATGCACTTAATTTTAATCACTTGTAAATTCCTAATTTTTAGTGTATTCGAAGAACAGTAAAAAGCTTGGAGTCTTCCTTCAAACATTTTTGATGTACCATGTTATACATGTCGTCTTCAATATCATCAAAAGTTGAGGAAAGAGTTAAGTGGAAGAGCAAATTGCGTCTCTTCATCCTCGCTAGATTATTCTTCAATGAAAATTTCAATATTTCCATTTTGTCAGGTAGGCATATTTGCTTGAACATAATCTCTCGACTTGCCACTGCGACACAACTTGTAAACATAATGTTCAATATGAAAATATTGATGACAGTTTCTTTCCTCCGAAGAGTTTATAATTTCTTTCACGAGAAATAGGAAATTCCTGTTCAAGCCTCGTCCGTCAAATTAGACAGCTTCTTAATGCTTTTGATTACGCCTGTCTATCGCACATTCATTAGGAAGGAAACTTCGTGACCGATAGCCTCTCTCATCATGTATACACTTTCGATCCAGGAGTAAATTATCTTTTGAAACCGCCTGATTGTATATCCTCTTGGCTCTTCCATGATCTTGTTGGTGTCACTTATCTTCGCTAGTCAGTTTATACTATAGAGCAGTGCCCTCGAAATCAACCAAAAAAAAAAAGAAATAGGAAATTCCCGGGACTTTTTTACAGGAGAACTTTCTATAATAATGCTTATTTTTCAGAATGACAGTCTTTTTTTCAGTATGACATCGAAAGGCCTAGGGCCGAAGTTAGATGTGATTGAAAATACTGTGACAGGAAATTAGAGCTACCATTAACTTACTCTACTTTAGCAGTCACTAAACTCTTTCACCCTACCTTCTAAAAAAGGCTCCACCCCTTTTTCCGTTTCTGTTATTTGAAGAACTTCATGCTATATATATATATATATATATTTTGGTGCAAAGGAATGTAAAAACAAGAGAGTGAAATTAACAGCATGGGTAAATATTTCTGCAGATGACTGCATGACAAATTTGAGAACAGATACAAGTGGTGGGCACTGGCAGGGCTTCTTTACTAAATTCTCAAGATCAAGGAATTGACCTCGGGATACCATGGAAGGCAGGTGTAGTTGCCGAGAGAGCCTTTCTCTTACTAACTAAATGACCTATGCTAATGACCCGTCATTACTCGGTAAACTTAAGTTTCTACGTTTTCCATTCAATCTCAAAATTTATCAAAGCATTGCATACAATTTATAAATGCAAGTGCGTAAAGCAACATAACTGATGTGGTCATATCTTGTAAACAGGTACAATGCCAAGAAGGAAAAAACATTTTCTCATGACCACTGCTGTTGCTTCACATAGCAAGAGTCTACTTGTTTCCTCTGCTGAACCAACAACCTGTAAACAAAGTTATGAAATTGCTTTCTGGTTAAATTAATAACAAATGCACTAGTTTGCTCTTTACACCCAATCATAGATATTATTTCAGTTTGTGGCTTTCCACGCTAACTTGTATGTCTAATCATTATTATAATCGCATCTGATCGTTACTCGGCATACCTGACAATTGGAGTAAAACTTGGTGAAGTTTTCTGATAAGTTATACAGGTATTCACACAGCACATTAGGAAGTAGATTGTTGCATGCCTCCTCAACAGTCTGCAAAGTTAGGACAAATATATCCATTATCAGAAAAACAAGCCAACATAAAGAAGCAAAGTAAGGGAAACTTGGCTGGCATACCTCAGCAAACTGTAGCAAATGAAGCCCTAGTACACGCTCATCAGGGTGACCCAACACTAATTCTCCAGTCTATAAATGGAATTAGAACATAAAAAGAGGGAAAAGAATCAACCACTTTTAAAATAGTAACTTCTGGAGAGTTATTCAAATGGAGATTACTAGAGATAAGACATGTCTCAAGCATTCAAAAGTTTTAAGACCTTAGTGAAGTTTTTTCCAACATCAAAAAATGGAGGCTATTATGACTAGCAGTTGGATCGGTCAAGTGTATTAAGTATTACATACTACAAACACTAGTGTAGGTCCTAATGTGTTAAAATATACCGAGTTTAACAAGCAACCATAAAGTTTTCAAGAAAATGAATAATGCAGGTACAGTCTTAAGTGACAGATGCGGCTTCAGAGTCTATGAAAACTCACTTTCTTCAAGTCATCAATGCCCTTGCCAGATTTCCTTATGATTGAACAGATCCTAGCATGCGCATATAGTAAATAGACTGCAGTATTTCCCTGTTAAAACATATTTTTGAAGGTATCACATTTGCATAGTCGGAGCAATATGGCAATAACTATAAGAAAAAAGAATAAAAGACAATAGAAGTTGGGGAATAGAACAAATAAGGTTATATGGAAGGCCAAAAGGAATACAAGAATCATAATCTCACACAAAATTTTGGCTTCATAGTTTTTTGTGAGAACAACACTTTAAAAGTTGGAAAATGAAACATACCTTATCATTAAGCATCTGGTCAAAATTAAATGTGTAGTTGGTCAATCTGTTGTTCTTCAAGTCAGCATACCTGGAACGGAATTGATTATACACTATCAGACCAACTTTAACAAAATATTTTCTCCCAACTGTCAGATTAGGAAATTTCATGCACGTTAAGGATGTTTATGCATAGAAGTTGGGATACAAGATTTGTTTGGTGATTGTTAACTTTCTAGACCAAGTAATTAAGTGATAACAAGTTATCAAGCGTTCAAAATATAATAATTTGTTTATCCAAAAAGAAGGCACAATCCAAGTTCCAGGTCTTCAATTTGACCAATAAAGTTACGATGGTCATGTATATTTGACTGCAACCACTTCAAGCAGGTTTTTTTAGGGGCAACGGATTAAAACATATGTTAAAGTAATCAGCAACAAATTTCATGTTTTCCTGAGAAGTCATAGAATATTAAAACTGTTCCATGAACAAGAACACCGAACGTGTTTTACAAAGAAATTTTCTTTTAATATTGTCTGTTTCACATCTTTTATCCTACTGGCACTGGATCCAATAACCCTAAATTCTCATTTTCTTCAAAACCATTGCCCATAAGAAGTAACCATTACCAGATAAATTAAACTCTTGTATGTTCATAGTTAGCCATGAGCAAGGTTGTATGATAAAAAAGTGCCAAAGAATAACACAGAAAAATTACTTGACGGCACCATAACCAACTGCCTCGGCAGTTTGCTCAAGCTCCTCTTCAGTCCACTCTGCAGCCTTACCTGCTCAAAACGCAAGGAATTACTTCAGAATCTGTGATATTGGCAGGTTCTTCCAAAGCCATACAAGTACAAAAGAGAGACAAGCTTCCGCCCACTTATTTATGAAGATATAAGCACGAGTAAAACAGGTAAGGTGACTTCGGCAGTTAACATACCACGCTCAATAAGAGCTGCTTTACTACGATTCTTGGCTTCATCAAGTAAATCAACCAATCGAACTACTTCAGTGGCACGAGTTCTGAAGCGCTTTCCATCCTCTCCAAGTACAAGGCCAAAACCGACATGACTAACTTTCGGATAAATGGTGCTATTATCAGATGGTAGCCAACCAGCAAGTTTTGCAGCCTGAATAAGAATACCAAGGAAAATCAAACCTTCCAACAGCATGTAAGAAATAACCTCCCAAGAATCAGAGCCAAGATAAGTACAAAAGAACCAATATGTGTGAAGAAAGCGGTAAAAACCATATGACGAGTAACACATTTTCAACGATAATGAAAGAGTATTCAAAATAATTTAAGACGATCAAAGAACAGATGCATACTTTGAAGAACATATCAAAATGCTGCTGCTGGCCAACATCAGTTACGTATATAATCCACTCAGCTTTCTCTTCATTAAGTCGATACCTTAAATTGCAAATAACAACAAAAGTAGAAATTATAAAACTTGAACCATTCGTCCAAATGCAGAAAACAAATATTATCATCAAATCAATTCTTACAAAACTCACATGTAAATGTCAACAGCCTCATGCTACAAATAGATGGCGCTAATTGGAATATACTTCAGCACACTATTTTCTTAAATGTAAAAAAGATGAGACCAATCTCCAGGTAAAAATAAGTTCTTAACACATTCACCAGGAAACTAGATGACTAACCAAAAAGAAAGTGTTTTTTCATGTTTATGCCACTGCCATGTTCACTACTTGAAAACCCTAACTTACGATAATAGAATCAACTTATGTTACCAAGCATAATGATCCTTACTTATTCAATGCAGAAATTGTTATCACTATCATAATGCCACAAATCCAATACTCTAAAACAATGACAACTTTGAAACTTTTACGAATGATTGCGAAAATTACATAGCTATGAAAGCAGGGTCAAAATGAACAATTTCTAGCCAGAAAGAACTATTAGCTACAGATTGTATTCAAAATCAATAAAAACACTAACCAAAGTGCAGTGAGATCAGTTGAAGCGTAGTTGTATCCTCCATCACTCTTCACAACAATAAGAGGTATATTAAATCCTTCTAGATGGATAACTTGAGCACCTTCACTTTCTTCCACTAATCCTTTATTTCGTAATGCACCAATGACCTCAGGAATGAATGGGTTGTAAAAGCTTTCTCCCTAATATCCACAGTTCAATAATGATTAGCAGTCCATTTCTTGTGATACCACTTAAAATTGTGCAAAAAACGTGGTTGTAGTCTAGACAGACAAAAATTTAGCATTCTTTTTCATGGAATTTTCAATCTCTAAAAGCCAAAAATTTTTTAAACAAAAATTTGGGCAAGTACATTTATTATTTAGCTCAAAGAATGCTCAGCTATAGACTTTTGCACAAATTTACAGAAACAAGCAGAAATTTGCAACAGGCATT
Organism: Erythroxylum divaricatum; assembly: GCA_025434745.1. Lineage (NCBI taxonomy): Eukaryota > Viridiplantae > Streptophyta > Magnoliopsida > Malpighiales > Erythroxylaceae > Erythroxylum > Erythroxylum divaricatum. Next base: position 3,464,276 of record JANTPM010000008.1, read on the forward strand.
TCAGGCAGAGATTTGCAACAGGCAAACAACACCACAAATAAACACAATCTTTATATTTATGCCTACAGATGAAGTGGGATTGTTTCAAGGATGAGATAGTTTAGTAAAAGAGATGGGGTTGAGTGCACAATTCAGTCAAACCTCCTATTGGAACAATTGGGTGCTGAGCATAATAATACTACATAATGATGATTCCTCTAGAAAAGCTTGAGATCTACCTTCTCCTCCAAATGAACTCCAAGACGTTGATAGACCCTATCAAACTCCTTCCTGCTAAGTTCACATATCTGTTCCCAGGCCTGGTGATACTTGGTTTCTCCACCCTGATCCCAATAAACATTCCAACACAAAAGTTAAGTGTATAAAAAGGTGGCATCATCTGCATTCTTAGGAGACATCAACCTCATAATACCTGGAGTCGAACCACAGCTCTTTGTGCCCTATCCTTAAATTCTGCATCTGTGTCAAACCTCTGTTTTGATGCCTTGTAAAATGCCTGTACAAGACATCAATAACATTAAAAAGAAATAACCTACTAATAGTTCTATAAATCAATTTTCAGACAATGGCAGCAACAAGTGACCATATAACACTAAGTACAACAACAACAATACCTAGTAGGAATACTGATACGCAGGGTCTGGGGACCATGTAACAATAAGTACGTTTAGATGAAACAGAATAATACAGCTTCCTCCGTTAAATTTAATATAACTATCAAAGTTAATCAAAAAGATGCAGAACTAAGACTTTGACACAAAATAAAATGATTAACTAAAAGACAACATCAAAAAAATCCTAAGCATTTCCATTTTTGGTCCAAATACTTATTCTAGATTTCCATTTTTAAGCTGTAATTCAAAAAGGTTGGATATTTTACTTTGACTACTTAATTTGAATACCAAAATTATTAATCACATATCACCTGTAGATCTCCAATCGCTGATTCATTGACATCTTCAAACTTTGGGAACTTCTCGAAGAGGAACTCAATCAACATACCAAACTACAAAACAAAGAATAAATATTTAAACCACAATTTCCAGATAGTAAGTGAAAAATACTGTAGGTTTCACAAGCCATCATATCCTTCAGAGACATGGAGACCTAACTAGCATATCCCGTCGTAGCTGATGTGAGTACCAGAATGGAGGGGAAGGCATGGCTGTCTTAACGTTATGCATTCAATTCTGATCATTTAGTTTTATTATGAAGCAAACAAGTATGAGCTTCCTACTGATTATGATTATTAATTTTGGGATTGTAATATTCATATGTGATTGACGTGACCTATGAGTTTTTATGTTACAAGAAAAGTTAGGTAATAACTCCTGTCTAAATGAGATTGCATTTTGCAAATTATCCATATTGTTTCAGTTGATAATAAGAATTGCAAATGCACCTCAAATTTTGGCTTATAAAATCATTCTTAAGGTCATGCTAGAATGCAATGCTGTTCAACTCACATGAAGCTAAAGTGACGAGCATTAAGCTACATTTAAGTAACTAACTAAACTTTACCAAGCAGTTGAAACCCATAGAAGCGAGGTATAGATGAAAATCTTTTAATTCACCTTAACCCAAAGAGAAAATAACTAGATTAATCATCAAATAAGTGTGAATGAGACTTTCAACTCCATTGCACAGTATCAGGAACCAGACTAACCTGTGTACCCCAGTCACCAACATGGTTCCGTCGAAGAACTTCAACCTTTGAAAACTCAAGCATGCGAGCAAGTGTATCACCTATAATCGTAGACCTTAGATGGCCCACATGCATTTCTTTTGCTATATTTGGCGAGGAAAAGTCAACAACAGCCCTTTTGAGTGAAAGCCTTGGAGCCAAAGAATCAATACCATCAATTAGCATTTTTTGAATATTCTGCAGTCACAGAAGCCAAAATTAAGACAATATGAACAGAACATATCAAAATTGTGAAAATGAAAGTGGAATTTGCGAGAATAAAACAATAAAATAACCAAAACAAAGATCAAAAAATGAACAAGAACCTCAGCTATCCATTTAGTTGATAACACAACATTGATGAATCCAGGTCCTGCTACTGAGCAGGACTCTATCATATTGGATGGGGGAAGATTTTCTTTTATGGCCTGCAATAATTTTAGAGAGTAAAACTTTTAAAAATTTTCAAACAATTAGCAAATTCAAGGCAAGAAGAGGCATAATGGCACATGAGTCCTGCCGTTATAGAATACCATACCTCTCCAACTGCTGGAGGCCCCCGGAAAGTTTTGTTTGGCTTAGCTTTAATTTTAGACCAAAGGCCCATGGCATTATTACTAAAACA
>JANTPM010000008.1:3545657-3556441 GCA_025434745.1 Erythroxylum divaricatum
AAACCAATAATTGTTATCCGAGCTCTCTTGAGCTTAAAGGACCTTTAAACCGAATAACCGATAAACCTATAACTCATAACTCATTCTATGCTTTCACACACCACAAATCACAAACCATACGTCAATGGATTCAGAATCATTGTTTACTGTCATTACTCTACTAGTGTTTGATGGTATAAATTATCTAAATTGAATTGTTTGAATGGAGGCCTTCTTTGAGGCAAATGACTTGTGGAAAACTGTAAATGAAAACTATGATATTCCGGACTTGCCTGCAAATCTAACAGTGACTCAAATCAAAATTTACAAAGAAAAGAAATAGAGAAAATCCAGATCAAAAACTTGTTTGTTTTTAGGAGTCACATTAATAATTTTTTTTCCATAATTATGACACTTAAGACAGGCAAAGAAATTCGGGATCTCTTAAAAGAAGAATAAGCAGGGAACGAAAAAATCACAGGAATGCAAATGCTCAACTTGATTAGAGAATTTGAGATAAAAAAAAATGGAGTCAGGAACGATCAAAGATTCCTCCAAGAGACTCATTACCATTGCCAATAACGCACAAAAACAAAAAAGACTCATGAGACAAGAAGGAATCGTGGAAGATGCTTTTTCACTAACGTCATACAATAAAAAGAGGATTAATAACAACAACGCTTAGAGATTTCCACCATATTCATATTGCAAGAAAACAAATCATTCAGATCATAAGTACTGGTGGAGGTCAAATATAAGATGCAACAAGTGTAGACAACTAAGACATATTGAAAGGATATATAGAGCGCAACAAAATGTGAGATAAGCTAGACAAAAAATAGAATTATAGAAAAAGAATGACTTTTATAATTCAACTAAACAAGACGGTTTCTCGTACAAAAAACTTCTATGTAGACAGAGAGTAAGCTATAAATAGACAATGCTGTTATGCAAGTAAGAACTAATTAAAGGATTGTGAAGGATTACGATCTCCTCTAATTCAGCAACAAATAAGTGATAAGAATATCAAATATATCTGCCAGTTAGTTGGAGTTTTACATATTGAACTACTAATTATATAGAAATTTGTTGTTATTTGGATGTCCTTGCGGCCAATCATATCTCTCTTAATATTTTTGTGAGTATTATCATCTTTATCATTTCGTAACTTCTGTGATTCCTTATCATTCTATGGACTCACACGTCGAATATCAAAATGAGTTGTGTTAATAAAGCCAAGCAAGTTGTGAACAATCAACTTAAGGAAGAGGAGTTATTTGCAGCATCAAAGATGCTTGAAATTCAAAAAGGAGTATTGAACATGCGACTTTGAAACAGTCAAAGTTATTATTAGAATATTTTCTTTAAATGCAGATTTTATTTTATGCTGATTTAGATTAGAAATTATCTTATTTTAAATTTTAGTTAAAAAAATTATATAAATTGACAAACTCCTATCCAATAAAAATTGAGAATCTTTTCCATACATCTCTTCCTAAAAACCAACATTCACTCGTTCTCCCGTCTTCCACTATTTATTATAACGACTAGTATCTTTCATGTAAAAGCGATCAAGAATAATAAGCCAATTACCAAAACCATGTCCCTGGAAAAGCTTTCATCTCCAATCACGTAAGAGTACACATTCACTTAGAGCTGGCAGCCACTTGGTTTGTTCTAGTTGATCAAAGAACACAGCCAATAAACGACTCTATGCGTACCAACTCTTCAGATTCTGCAGGATATACCAGCTTCACTCATATTTTTACATACAATCCTCCGTTCTACTGCTAATTCAAAGGTTGCATTTGAAGGGTAAAAAACGATAGTGCTCACTCTTTCAGCAAATGTTTTGTAATAACTTGAACAGCATCCGCACTTCCATACGAATAAATTGATCCCAAGTCACCACTCGCCAGCAAAACACGAAAGGTTCCTGGATTTTACGTTAATAATTTATCTTTACAAATTTTATATGTACTAACCGATATGGCGAATTTTAACAGTTGTTCTTCTTCCCTAGCATTAAACATAACTTGTAAAATACATCATAACACACATGTGTTCTGAGAAGAAATTATGAAAAGCACAATCGGACAAGTGTGCCCAACAAACGTAGAAAATTCAAGGGAACATTAAATCCAACAGCTAGAAGTGAAAATGATGCTTTTGTGGGGACAAATTCGAAGGGTTTTTCGTGTTTTGCTCTTAAAAGACAGTCTATATCAGTGAGAACAAAACCACCAATGCCTGTTTTTCTAATTAGAATCTCTGGTGGTGGTGGCCATAGACCTACAAGCCTAAAAAATGTGTGGTCTTTACGACTCCTGCACTTGGATTTCTTTACCTGACTTTTGATGTGTGGGGAACTGAGAACCATCCAACTATGCAATTCTCACGTTGGATAAGAAGAAAATTACAGTGACATGAAAAGGACTACTTAGAATGTTTATATCTATACTTAAGGTGCTAATTAATCTAATCAAAAGCTGTATCTCCAATGGAAGATTTGTAATTCTTTTGTTGAACTCATGATTGCTGTTGCTCATTACACTATGAGAAAAAAAAAAAAAAACAGACAGACATTACTTGTTATCGATAATGCAAGTTGCAGTGAAGATTAGTTACAAGTGATTCCTGAGAGGCGAATTAAACTTTTATCCACTAAAGACTACAGGCTGAAAGAATAACTTTTTAAAAGAGTTTCTAAAATTAATGCATCGCCAACTTACTACTCTATCACGAGATCTGCAAAATCTATGCTGGGGAACATGTAATTTTGAATAAATAAATAAATGTTGGTCCACTGGAATCCAAAAGCTCACTTGCTCATATTTTAATTGTGTAAAAGGACAAAGGAACATAGCATTCACACTAACTTTAGAAGACTATAATTCATTTCACTTGACTTGACCTTGCCTCATCCAGACAACCATTTGGGTTGTTAGATGAATAGATAAAAATTTCAAGGGCACTCGAGAGAATCAATCAGGCTAGTTTTGATGGGTTCTTGCTAGAAATACTAAATGATCATTGAATACTTTTTGTAACATAACAATTTGTACCAGGCACGCAGGTCAGTAGAACAACCTTATCTTCCTTGCCTAACAAATCCTGGACAAACTAAAAGGTGCCAATTGCCAAATTCTAGAAAAGACCTTAAACTTAAACAGCACATTTCCAGCTGCTAAATCTCAAGTCACTGAATCACATGTAGCGATGAATAAAAGTTCCCCATAGACGAGATGTGAACCAGAGACTTTTACTCCGGAACAAAGACAAAAATGTCATGGGATTGATTTAAAACTTCACCTTCCGAACAGAATCAAGGAGTTTATCTTCAGATCAAGTTAGCCAAGAAATTGCATGCTAGACAATGTGTTTAGATAACTGAAGAATGTGACAACTGGGTAGTAGATACACAGACATTAAAAAGCCATTATGTCTCTGATAAGAAAGCCAGTTTTTTGCCCAGAAACAGAGCAAAGTCGTTTAGAATAATCGTCTTGGTCGACAGTGCTCAAACACTTGATTTGAACTATTCTTTGAGGCAACGGAGTAAATTATATCAATTTCCTTGAAGCTCAAATCCTAAACTTGAATTCTGCAAATGAAATCCACACACACCCCCTAACAATACCTCAGATTCTCATTAGATAATGTTCAAAGGGTCAACTATGGTCAACTACACTTGAAAAGTTAAAAGTCAGAAATCCTCCCAAGTTATCAACAAGAAGGTCAAGAAAATTGGGTCAAAACTCTGGTTGCCAGTTGCTACTGAGCAAATCTCCAGCCCATTTACCATGTCAAGGAACAGTAACCACACTTATCTTACACGGATTTCCTTGTTATATTTCCTTTTGTTATTTTCCAATCCAAGTGACACCCAGAAAGCCATAAACTATACATCATAATAATACTAATAATAATCTCCATGTTTATTCTCTTTTGGTAATGCCAATGATAACCTCTAAACAACGAAGTACATAACAAACCGATTTACCAGTCTAAACAGCAGGATCAGATGAAGCAGCATTTGTAAGAGAAACATTATTAAGCCTCTCGAGCGCCAAAATGAGTGCTTGAGTGCCCAAACCCCCTTCACCATGAGCCTTAAGCGACAGATAGAGCTGTTGAGCCAAAGCCAAACCAGGCAACGCAAGCCCCATACTTTGGCACTCCTTCAAACAAATCCCTAAATCCTTCACAAAATGGTTCACATAAAACCCAGCTTCGAAGTCCCTCTTCAGAATCCTACTTCCGTACAAATCCAAAGACTTTGAACCTGCCGCACCCGTAGAGATTGCGCCCAGGAACAGCTCGACGTTAAGCCCAGCTTTGTACGCGTAGATAATGCCTTCGACTAAGCCCACCATTGTCGAAGCTATTGTGATCTGATTCGCTAATTTCGCAAATTGCCCTTTTCCAGGGCCACCCATGTAGTTCACCTTTCCCATGACGGCGAAGAGCGGACCCAGCCGATCGATGACGTCTTTGTCTCCGCCAGCGAATATCGCGAGCGTTCCGTTCTTGGCACCACGGTCGCCGCCGGAGACTGGGGCGTCAACGGAGTGACAGTGCTTGGCGGACGCGGCTGCGCAGATCTCAGCCGCGAGGGAGGGCTCGGAGGTGGTCATGTCGACGAGGACGCCGCCGGATCGGAGGCCGACTAGAGCGCCGGAGGTGGAATCGAGGAGGACGTGGCGGACGTCAGACGGGAAGCCGACGATAGAGAAGACTACATCCGATTGGGAAGCGACGGCGAGAGGAGAATCAGCTAAACGAGCACCCATGTCGAGGAGGGGCTGGGCTTTGGAGGGGGTTCTGTTGAACACGGTGAGAGCGTAGCCGGCGTTGATGAGGTGGGCACACATGGAGCGTCCCATCACGCCAGTTCCTATCCATCCGATCCGGGTGTTTGATGGACTAACGGGTTCGGCGGTGGAGGCCATGGAGCGACGGAGAGGGATATAAAAGCTGAGTCCGAGTTTGCGGTGAATAGAGACGGAGCGACGAAGGAGAGAAACAGACAGTGGCATATTCTATTGTATTTATCTCCAATGGATGTGGTTAAGAAGCATCACTCGATTCATTGTTTGTAGATTATTACAACCCTATCCCTGAGGACATTTTCATTTTCGGACATGCCAAAGTCAGAGAGGGCAGTTGCCGTTTAGGTTTAATTTGATGGCCTTTGGAATCAGGATTCAGGAGACCATCCCAAACTAACATTATAAACAGAGACAAGTACATCTCACGAGTTAACAATTTGAATACGAAGAAACATTAGCAAAACACCATCCAAACTATGCACCAAAAGATGAGCAGATAAAGATGTTTTGTTCGTCTCATCATTCACAAAGTGGCAAGTCTACTGCTCGAACTCCAAAGTTGGTTCCAGCCTCCTTTGTTGACCAATAACGGCAAGAGTGCGTCTGCCATTCAAGTACGGAACTAGCTAGCAATCATCATAAGGAACAAACAAAAGAAGATCGGGCATCTTGAAGCAAGGGCTTAGTCTCTAAAACAGTTCAAAAGTAGACTTAACAACAAACTAGTTTACATTCATATCACCAAATTGATCCATCAACAAAAAGGAATGAATTGATAAAGATTATAATAGCCAAGGCTAAAACTTTAAGATCATACTTGTGACTTTTAACAAAAGTTTGGAGCTTTAACTAACACTCACCAATGTTACTCTCTATATTCTTTACCTCCTAAGAACAAATTAGTACACATTTAAGCTACTTTTCACTTGTACTCAAAGTTAGGCACGGGAGGCGCATCAAAACTCTCCAAAATCTCCGCCTTTGGTGATGCTGATTCCTGTTTCTTCCCTCCACCACCGAACCACCCACCCAACCACGAACCCGAAGACTCTGATCCACTCGTCGATGGCGATTCGTTCACTGAAATAGTCGGAACCGGCTCTTCCACCATGATCGGCATGCTTTGTTGAGCACTCATCACCTTATTCAGCATGATTCCCGCACCTTCAATCAAAGCCAGGAGTACTCCGCCGAATACGGCAGCGCGCGAAGACGCGGCAAACCCTTGGCGCATAGACAAGAAGCCGCCGGTGGCGGCGCCGGCGATGATAGAATTCCAAGGGTCCTCCTTCTGCCGAAGGTATACCATGGAGCAATCGAAGGCCGAGAAAAGGCCTCCCCAAACGGCGAAGCTTCCTCCGACTCGAGGAGCGTTCATGCGGACGGCTTGTGTGCCGCCGACAAACCGTGTGCCGGAGGGAGAGTTATATACGCCTTTGATGAAGTGAAACGCTGATCCACCGACAGCTCCCATGCCAAAGGCGCCACCGACGTCATCGAGGATACGGTCGGGACAGGGTTCCCGAGACGTCTCCGGCGTACCCATGATGAAGATGTTCTTCGTACGGTGGCTTCAGAGAAGGCTTTAAAAGCTAGGTTTTGAAGGACGGTAGACGAAATGTCGGTTTGTCAATAATCACCCTCCTTAAGCGGATGAAATGACATTTATGTCCCTCCCTCTACTGGTAAAGTAAAGCACATGGAACAAATAGATATCGCTAAAAAGAAATTTGATTATTTATTGATTATTGTTATTGCTTGAGGCATAATTAACAATTAATAATGAGAAATAGATATTTTGTTGTTCAGAAGGTGTAGGTACTGCTTCAGTGGATCCTGGATAAGGACTTGCCTTTGGCGAATGGAAGATAAAAGGCTTTTGTGCTAAACCAGGTAGTTCTCATTTTAACTTTCTATTGCTTCTTCTTGGCTGCTCTCTGGTTCATCCTTTGCCTGTAAAGTTAATAGGCCCTATAGCACGCACCATGTACTCTAATCTTGCTAAATCTCAGGCATTTCCTTTTGCTAGTAGGATTACTCCAAAACCCAGATGCTTCATGCAATTCTACCCCCTAAAGCCCCAGTCTTTTCTGATTGGGTCTTCCCAAAAACCCCTGTTAAACCATCTCTGCGTTCACTTCACAACCAACTCACTTGAATTTGGTGACATATCCCAAAAAGGTTTTAGCTTTGTAACGTCGAGAAGACCATCTACGGGATTTCAAGGTGCATCCATCGAGCTGTGTTATGTAGCTAGGGCTGGGAGTATTTCGTGCGGGTTTAGGATAAGGACTGCTCAACAACGGTGTATTAGAAGTTTCTCTAGTTCATGTTCGCACAGAGATGGTAAAGAGAGTCTTATGGTGAGAGGTGAAAAATCACTTCCCTGGTTAAGTTCCGACAAACTGACGGAATCTAAAAGATTGGACAAAGGGAAAAATCCGAAGAGTGGGCGTTCTTCTTGGGAGGAATCAGCAATGGCATTAGATAATTTTAGTGGTGACTCTTCCTGGGGAGAAGCAGCTAAAGGGTCAGGGAAAACATCATTGCCAGAAGGTGGCTCCTTCTCTTGGAAGGATTCTGAAAATGCTTCAGAAGAGGGAGGAATTAAAATCTCTCAATATAAACGCGGTAAACGTGGTGGAGGAAACAAAGAACACAATAATAGAATGGCAGGTTTGTTGAAGCACCAGAAACCAGCCTATGGTTATAGTGATAGCAGTAGAATTAATAGCCTAGAAGAAGAAGAAGAAAAAGACGAAGAATCTGATGTTGTTGATGACCCTAGATGGTATAAGATTAAGAATAGCATGGGAGGAAGAACAAATGTCAAGAGTGACAGAGTGAAACCTGAAGTCCAGAGATGGAATAAATTGGAAAATTGGGGCAGAAAGGTTTGGAAAGAGACTACCGAATCAACTCTACACAAAATGGTTGGCGAAGGGGTTTACGGGGTGGGTCCTGTTTTGGCTGCCTTATCAACTCGAAGGCGAGAATTCTATGCATTGTATGTTCAAGAAGGATTGGATTTGAGTAGTAATAATAGGAAGAAGAAGGACAAGAAAGGTTTTGAGAAAATATTGAGGATGGCTAAAAGTTTTGGATTAAACATCAAGGAAATTTCGAAGCATGATCTCAATATGGTTGTCGATAACCGCCCCCATCAAGGTATTGTGCTAGATGCTTCTCCCCTGGAGATGGTGAAAGTAAATGAACTGGACCCTGTTTCGCCTGAGGAAAGAAATAGTCCTCTGTGGGTAGCATTGGACGAGGTCACAGACCCCCAGAATTTGGGAGCTATTATTAGATCTGCCTACTATTTTGGAGCTTCAGGGATTGTGCTATGTGCAAAAAATTCAGCCCCATTGAGTGGGGTTGTAAGCAAAGCAAGCGCTGGTTCACTTGAAGTAGTGGAGCTCAGATATTGCAAGAATATGATGCAGTTTTTAATATCATCTGCTGAAAATGGTTGGCGAGTTATTGGAGGTTCTGTATCTTCAAGAGCTCTTCCCCTGAATGAGATTTTACCTGGTGAACCAACAATCCTTGTTTTGGGTAGTGAGGGCACTGGTTTGAGGCCATTAGTAGAAAGGTCATGCACACATTTAACTCGAATCCCAGGAAATATGCCTTTACAAATAACACCAGGCGTCGTTGGTGATGATGGTGAGGCAGAGGGAGAGGATCCTGCATGCTCAGGTGAAGAGTTCCATTCCTTTTTGGCTGTGGAGAGCTTGAATGTAAGTGTTGCAGCTGGTGTGCTAATTCATCACCTGCTTGGAAATAATCACAATGACAATTGCCGCAGAGGTGATAAGTCAGGTGAAGGACTTGAGTAAGACTTGATGCAACTTTCTTCGAGTTTCTAATTTTAGGATAATTTTTGTTTGTGGTAGTCACCCAATTCTTGATTACACAAGCTATATAGGCACTTTTAGGCTCTAAAATGGAAGTTTAAAGGTGATAAGTCAGGTGATGGACTTGACTAGATGCAATTTGAGAACTGGACTTTCTTCTTCCTAGAGTTACAGTTTTCAGCTATTTTACCTGCTTGAGTTTGTTAATTTGCCGATGATCAGAAACAAACAAAAAAAACCCTTCACTGGCTGCCTAAATTACTTTTTTAGTTTATAAACATCGTTCTTTCTGGGAACTTGTTAGTATTCGGAAGTTGGAAGATGTAAAGCTTATTTACTCGATGAAAGAAGCTTGTTCTTGTTTTCAGACCGGTGGATATGTGCTTACTTCACATGTACAGGTAAAGGGCATAACTTGAATAAGGCCCCAGCTCCCATACAGTCTGAGGCCTAATTCTACTGCTGAATACATTCAGTTTTTAACTGAATTCCACTCTGGCGCTTGCTTGGGTGTGGGAGGCAATTAACAAAGTCAAAGGGTGTGCTGATGGGTTAAGCAAGACGGCATGAGATCCTCTGCCCCCTTATCTTGTCTTTACCCTGTCTCTCTCTCCATCTCAGCCATTCATTTTGGTGAATCCCACATGAATGGATGGTTCAGATAGAGGGGGACAGAATAGAGACAGGATAGGGGGGCCAGAGGATCTGGCCCTAAGCAAGACCTTCGGATGGCAACGGGCTGTTGAACCTACTATTTTTAATTAACAAGGCAACACGTTGCTGAAGAAGAGTCACGCTTATAAATTTTGCACCAAGCAACCAAATACATTAAAGTTTCTATTAACTGAAATGAGAAAATAATTAGAGCAATGGAAATAAAATTAAAACTTCTATGACCAATAAGGTTGGTTTCACAAAACAGTGACTGTGACATCAATGCTTATGAATTGAGTGTAAGTCTGCAGGTTGAATTATAATGCATATACAGTAAAATCTCAGTGAATGACTAAGTTTTGGACCTGAAAAATTGTTATCTTATAAGGAGTTTTTAATTTATCAATAAATAAATATTTTATTAATTTATCGATAAATTAATATTTATTAATTTATAGAATAATTTTTATTTTGTACATTATATTTGTTAAATTAAACAATTAGTTTTTTCCGTAACTAAGAAAAGAAAATAAATAAACAATTAATTAATGATGGTGCATTGTATCTAAATTTATTAATCTTGTCAAAAATAAGTTTATTAATCTTAAATTAACGTAATTCAAAATAGAGTGGATGTAGGTACATTAGAAGAAGAAACTGGTGATATCGAATACATTCAAAGATTAGAAGAAATTATTTCTAATTTACATTACAGAAATGTCATGAATGTAGAGCAGATTTTGAATTATCCTAGTAAAAATGAAGCTTTAATAGAATTACCTACGAACGAAGAAATTATTCAAGAAATAATGGGTATACAAGATGATGACAATCAAGATCCAGATAATAATAACGCTATACCACATGTTTCTCCAAAAGAAGTTTTTTTTTTGCCGTAAAGATTTTGAAAAGTTACTGGCTTCAAAATGAGAAGAATGTGCCGAATATAGTTTATGTCCTCCAAAAAGTTAAAGATGAAATTGAATTCAATTCGCATGAAAAAAATCAATTGATTATAGATATATATTTTAGGAAAAGCATAAAATCTGAAATAAAAATTATTTAAAAAGTGATTTGTTTTATGGATTATATATGTAATTTTCATACTTATTTAATAAAATATTATTTTATATTTTCAGTGGGTCTCAAGAAATTTTTATTTTATACATTTAGCGAAGTTATTATTTTATCTCATTGGTTCAAGTCGGAACCGAAGAAAATTACTATTTAATCGAGATTATTAATTTATCGAATATTTATTTACCGAAATTTTACTGTAGCATTATAATACTGGTAAAGTTATTCTTTTGCTATTGAAAGGTCATAATTTTAAATCATAAAAATAGCCTATAAAATACAAAAAAAAGCTGCATATAATTAAAGATTCTGGATGGGTCGGCAACATTGGGTCCAAGTCCAGTCTCATGGGCCAATCGATCAGTCTTATACCTAAGGCCTAACC
>JANTPM010000008.1:3621150-3636333 GCA_025434745.1 Erythroxylum divaricatum
CCAAGCATCCCACGTTCTTCATCTTCTAAAGGTGGTAGGGTTTGGTTCTTAAATGACAAAGTGAATAAGAAGAAGATGATAGCAAAGTGATGGTGGTAAATGGAGGCAAGAACAAGCTCCAACGTTGGTGAGGTGAGACGAAAATGTCGTAGACGAAGAAGATGAGTAGAGAAATTACAACAGATGAGAGTAAGTGAGTAAGGTGAAAGACAATTAAAAGAAATGAGATGGTTTTTATTTCTTAACACTTTCGTGGGTTAAGACATAGGGTGTGGCAAATGACAGGATTTGGAGATTGCAAATGGATTTCCCATCTTCTTGCCCTGAAGTATGTTTGGGCATGGTTACTGCATTTATGTGGCAGCTACCTGTGTTTAACATTATTTACTACTTATGTCCACTCCCAAAACTTTGACACACTGCTTTATGATTGTTGTGCCTCGTCAAATGCCACTAAATTATCAACCCTACCAAAACACACCTCTTGTACCCAGTCAAACCAGTCGTACATCAATAATTAACTACTCTTAAATAAATTGTTGTCACTGAATAGGGTTTAGATTCATGTATCTATTAACAAAGCATAAAGACTGAAAAGTTATGGCTCTATTTAAGAATACTTGAAGTTGTTCATTTAGTAAAATGTCTCATTTTCTTCATAATTTATTTATATTTTTTGTAATCTTAAGAATGCAACTGATATATTAAGTTTCACCTTAATTTCGTGAAAGTGTTATGGAGCTTTGTAAAGGTTAGAATCTCCAAACATTTGTATGATATAACTCGTACGAGATCTTAAGTTATACACTACTATGTGAATGGTATTTTTCTCAAAAAGTAATTTAGTGGAAGAGCTACTCGTTTTTGTAATCAATTGCTCATCGTAGCATCCTGCATCTTTAGGGATTATCTTCAACAAAAGGGTCGGTCAGATGGAAATTACAGTGGCCCATTGTTGTATCGACAAAAAAGGAGACCAACATCATTTCATCCGGTATGCTATTCTTGTACCACCTTGTTACGTGTTTCTTTTAATGCTGATTTCAATTATGCTTTTGCTTAATCAATTTATATAGCAGATGATACATCAAAAGGAGTTATAATGTGTAGGGGACGCTTCAAGGTGACTTCAGCCTATCTTAGTCCCAAGGTATTTATGGATTATTATATTGTTATTACTAGTTAACAACTGTTAGCAGTTTGTTATTGACTAAGAAACCAATTATAGAGTTTTGTTTCAACATGTGTACAATAGCTGTCTTATTACATGTTGAGCAGGGTATATTTTATCATAATTAAGTTGCAATTAGGCATTTTTATCACTGTTTCATCAATGTTTTTATCAAGAAGTAACTTTCAGAATTAGTTATCCTGAATTAAAACTAAAGGACACATGTTTCCTTTTTACAGTAGATAACTATCTTCATTAATGGTTTTTTCATGTATTGGAAAATAGCAACACGCTCGTTCAGGTGTGTTTTTACTACCGTCTACTCAACTGCTTAGATTATTCATTTTTAGTAGTTATTTTGATGATTTTTGCAAGTCAGGTTTGGGTAAAGTGAGAGCAGAAACGCCTGTCTGCTCACCTTAACCTAACAGGTAACTTATCTTGCAATCTTTCTTTGGAATTATCTGTTGATTTAGCAGATAATTTTTTAATAATATTTACAAGTTATCTAGTTGTAACTATCTATCCATTATAATTATCTATTTTATCCTGCAAACTATCAAGTTGTAACTATCTGTTGATTTAACAGAACATCAATACCTGTAGTTCCTCTTTGGGACTAGTATGAAACTAAAAATGAGATTTAATGAAAGTATATATGAGATAGATTTAGTTTCATTAAATAAAATTTGATAGTAGTTAGGATAAATATAAATTTGCAGCAGTCTTTACTGTGTCAACGAAGTATATTGTAGAAAGTTGCATTAATTTTATGGGATTTATAGCTACTCTTTGTATTTATTGCATTTAACTCCATTTATTACTCACAACTGCCCTACTATCCCTTTTTCACCTTTAAAATGGAAAAGCTCAACACAATTGTCACTTATTAGTTATCACGAATTAAAAAGACACATGTTTCCTATTTACAGTGGTTAGGTATCTTGATCAATGGTTTTTTTTTAAATGTATTGGAACATAGCAACATGCTTATTCAGGTGTATTTTTACTACTGTCTACTCAATTGCTTAGATGATTCATTTCTAGTGGTTGTTTTGATAATTTTGCAAGTTACGTTTGGGTAAAATAGGAACATAAACGCTTGTCCACTTACCTTAACTTACGAGAAGTTTTTAATCGAGCCCATTCATTATTGAGAAGTTGTATTAAGAGGGCATTTGGTATTCTTAAGGCTCGATAGAAGATATTGGAGAAAATTCTAAGTATTCATTAATGGATCAAAATAGAATAATTTGTGTAGCTTTTGCGTTGCATAACTATATTAGAAGAAGTACAATTGGTGACCCGACTTTTAGCATCATCGATCAAGATCCTGAATTTATACCTCCAGATGTATTTTAAGATGTTGAAGTTAACCCTGCACAAGAAGACATTAAAGAATAGAGAATTCAATAGATGACAATTATTCCTGATAACATTGCTTCTAGTTTAATGACAGTTAGACTTTGTTTTTAAATTGTTATAAACTTTTGTTTTAAATGATGATGTTCATTTCTTTTGCTCTATTTGAATTGTGCTGTTAAAACTTCATTTAGATTGTTATATTTTATATTTGGATTTATCATCATCATCGTCATTATTATATGTTCTATGTTTTTTATTAGAGTTATAAACTTAATTTTATGTAGAATTAAATATCTAAAATCTAGATTCTTATAAGAATATTCAACTAAATACTAACATATATAATATTCATATCTTTATAATTTTTTTTAAAGTTATATCTCCATAAGTTATTTTACATATAAATAACTAATACTAAACATTTAATTTTACTAAACATTTCTAATAAACAACTAATACAATTCTCTCATAAAATCAACTGATATACTCAACTATCAACTAATAACTGTTAGAATCAATTAACAACTAATACAATAAGCTGATTACCGAAACAAAACCTTTATCAGTTCACTTCTACGTTGTTCCCACAAGCCATAGGATTCACAAGTCGTCAGCCAGTTATATTGTTGCATTAAAATCGTTTACAACTCGAGCCCCCCTAATTCATTAAGCCTTAATATTGCACACGAAGGACGACCCGTATTAGGCAAATAATTCGTAAATATCAATCAGTTCGTATTGGTAAAACCAGCGTATAGGATTTTGGAACTGAAACAAATATTCCTCGTATTTACACATTTGTTCAGGCTCACAAGACCAGGCCAAGTCATCGGAACCTGGGAGCCGTTCCAGAATAAAGCCCGTGTAGGCTTAGCCCATTACAAATTAAAGAATAATTAACATTTATAATGCAGTTTATCTGAACCACAATATTGAACTTGCCGTTCCAGGAAATGGGGTTCGCGGCAAACCCGCAGCCCTGGGATATCTTGTATCTGACTATGTAGAGGGATGCCATGTGGGTGACGAAGGTGACGAAGTGTAGTTTCATGTAATCTTGATATATTCACAAGCCATTTCGCCCTTAGAATATAACAGAACTCGATTGTTATCAGTCATGGTAAGGTAGAAGTAGCAAGGCCCATAGATTCTGCAACTTCTCTGGCAGAAAGATTGTCTGCTTGTTCCTACATATTTCAAAAACAAAGTTTCGATAAAGAATAATAGACAGACCAAGATCGAGAATCACTGTTTGTAATAACATGGAACAGTTGTGTCAGGAGACACTGTCACAGACAAACTCACACACAAGTGAATGTACAAACTATGTATTTACGTACCTGAAGGCGATGCAACAAATACATCAAGAAAAGATGAACAAAAATCTGCAAATATCTTGGAATCAACACATTACTAAAATGCCTTTTGACTTCTCACAAATGACAAATCAACATATAAAACAAGAACTCCTTTACCAGATAGAAAAGTACGATAAGCCGAGCTGTAGGATAACGCCATAAAAATCTTGTGGCTCTAGCTGCCCCTGAATCTAATAGTTTTGCTGCCTTTTGCAACTGCACAGCCAGTGTCGAGACCGAGTGTCAAACCAGATAAGAGGGCAAGTAGTTTTTTTAATGTGCAAACACATACCTGTATGCTTGCAGATTCCATATGACGATGATGCAAGGGCAGAGGCCTGAAATTATTGCCAAATAAGAAAAGAGCAAGGAATATACTGAAAATAGCATTAAAAAAATAGTACAAACTGTAAAAACATTAAAAGCAGCTATACATAAAGGCCTTTATTCATAGAAGAGATGGTTCAGATTTTGTTTCTGATGCTCATTGAGTGAGTTGACTTTGAAAATTACTTCTTAAGATGCATCACAAAATGAGGACTTCGAATCATGAATGAAGCAGGATTACAGAATGCAAATTCATCCGCGTATGAGACCTTTTTACTAGTGTGCGATCAAACAAAAAGCAATTATAACAATGTGAAAAAGCTGAGGTCAAGTGGAGCTAAGACAATACGAAGGGAAAATTCACATGCCTAGGTTGAAAATTTCTTCCTTTCAGCTGAGTTTTTCCTGAGGATCTTCATTTGAGCTTAATCTCTTCTCCATAATATAAAATACTACACCCATGAGGGGGTTTAACATTGCATGACAAATAATTAATTTAATATATGCCTTTGCCATCATTTGGCGTCATGAAGAAACCAACATTATATGTATGACCAACACACCACACATAACGCTGAATTACCCTTCAGTTTCAAAATTAAGACTCTCCATGCTGTTCGTCAAAGAGCTCCTTTGCTCAATGTCTATGATGTAACAAAGTTATCACGATTCCTTAAGCACAAAATTTAGTAACGTCAATCCACTAACTAGATGGCAACCTATATCCATTAGTTAAATTCCATTGCTCCTCATCTCATAAAATGACAGCAGGTCTACCTGGAGAAGCTAAATTAATATTTCAATATTCAAACTGAAGTATGGATCTACTCCATGAAACATAAGATTAATCAGAGGAACCATAAGGAGTGCCTGTTGTATCACAATCAAAGAACTTACTCCAGTGCCTTCATTTCAGTATCTTCATTCCAAGTTGAGGATGGACGACGTGAAACCCTACTCCTTTCCGCCTCAACCTATTTGATAGAAATAACACATTACCATCTCAATCTAAATCAACAGAAGAATGAGATCAACATATATTGGTGAAATTATTCAACCAACAA
Organism: Erythroxylum divaricatum; assembly: GCA_025434745.1. Lineage (NCBI taxonomy): Eukaryota > Viridiplantae > Streptophyta > Magnoliopsida > Malpighiales > Erythroxylaceae > Erythroxylum > Erythroxylum divaricatum. Next base: position 3,626,436 of record JANTPM010000008.1, read on the forward strand.
TATATGGTCCTATAGCAGACCTGTGCCTCTTGAATACGCTTTAGTTCTTTTTCCAGCTGGAACTCTGCAGCAGCTTTTTCACTAGCCATGGTTTCCAACTGTGTTTGTTTGTAGTACTGCATCATAGATAGTAGTTAGAGGCACAAATCCCTACCAAGAATAATGTTTTCAGAACTGCAAGAATAATTTACTTATTCTACCAATAGATCAGTTAGCTCTCGGTAGCGCTTTTCAAGTTCCATATGTTCCTGTGAAAGGTATACAGTAAAACCGTGACATCAGGAACTTTTGAAAACCAAAGAAGGATAACATAGAGTGAAAATATAGGTTATACACAAGAGACATTCTATATATACTACATAGAGAGCCATAATATAAAAGCATTTAATGCAAGCTATGAAAGGTCACATCACAGTGAGTCTATGACTGATAGTTGGTCAACACATGATCACATTACCTGACGTGAATAGTGCTCAGCATCCCTCTTCATAGCAGCCATTTCAACTCTCATTTTCTGCAATTCAACCTGCATCAAACTAACAGAGAACTCAATACAACAAGGACAAAACAACTGGCCCATCCATCTATTCTTTATGCTAACTATTACGAATATTACAATACAGGCTTGTCTAGTTGTCCTTTAGCATCAGCATACAATAAGTACAGAGCTTGAAATGAATAGAACACCACAGAAAAGGTTAAAAGAAAGAGAATTTTGCCTCTACAGAAGACAGCTTGCTGTCAGCATCTCTCTGACCTTGACGGGCACGTTCCACTTCTTCCTGCCATGCTTGCATCTGAAAATTTTAAAAAGTCTCATGCAATTACAACAATAATGCAACAGATGATTATGCAGCATGGTTCAACTCCTAGAGGGCCCCAGAAATGAAGGCAGTGAAGAAGTTACGAATCCAATGATGAGACATTCTAAACACTGGTTATACTGCTTCCCAAGTCCGAAAGGAGGGGGAAAAAACATACAAGAAGCTTTATTATGACTGAAAACAGAAACAACTAAAAGTAGTTCAGTTAATACCCCCGGTCAAAACATCATCTGGATGTAAGTTCCCAATGCCAACAAGACAAAAGTTTCCAATGAAATGCTGGCCTAACACTATTAGTTCATGCTAAAGGCCACAACAATAACCGGAAACCCTCCATAGAAATATTCAGAAGAACTTTTACCATTAATAAGTAGTAGTTGTGTACCTACATTCTATCTGAGCCCAGAATGTGGAGAATTAACTATCATAAAAGGAAACAAACCATGAGCCTTATTCAAGACTACACATAACAGTGCAAATAGGAAAATTTGCACAATCAAAAAATTATTTTGTTGGATTAACTCTGATATTCTGATGTCTAGATTATAAACACCATCTACAGGAAAAAAAAAACACCTGAGATTTCTAAGGATTAAATATAAATATCCCTTAAAATTTTGTTGAACTTCAAGTAGACTTACTAAGCTTCAAATTATATTTCTAAGGATTAACTATATGAATATCCCTTAAAATTTTGTTGCACTTCAAGTAGACTTCCTAAGCTTCAAATTCATATTTACATGTATAATCATTCATGAAATTGCAATATCACCCATCACCCTGATGGATAAAGATAATACCATAAAGTTTTTATGCATTAAAAGAATAATTCACTACTGAGCTCATAGATCAGATGGTCTTAGTAATCCCCTCCCCAAGTAGAAGGCTCAATTTATAGTCCCATGTAAACCAAAATTAAAAAAAAATCAATACAATAAGACCATGATCTACTATTGGATTTCACACCCGCCCCCCAGATCATTTAACAGATTTATCTGATTTCTTTTAAGGGGCCTTTAAATTGAGAAAATAAAACATGCATATAAACCACATAATTCCACATAACAAATGGTTATATATATCCTAATGCATGTTTAATTGAAAAGGTTTATGCACTGATAGTGTTATCAGAAATTCAGGGAACAAAGAATATGAGCTTTCTACTTGGAGAGGTCACTTGTATTACAGTATTTCATTCAATTAAGTTGACCCACAAAAGAAGTTTTATATTTGCAAATCACTATCCAAATGGATGATTGGAAAACAAATCTTCAGCATAATGTTAAGTTCTACAATAGTGTAATTAATTAAGTAAATTTTCAGTCCATATAGTGTGTTGCATATCTAAAATATCTTGATAAGAAATCCTGATAACGACGTTGAACCATCTATTTCAAAGAGTACAATCTAGACCCTTACAATGGTGTACCTGAATCACTTGATTTGCCTCTTCTGAAGATTTCTTTTGTCCCCAGCGAGCACGAGCTTCCATGTCTTGTAATTCTTGATTTAATGATGAACATTCAACCTGATGATTTATCGCAATAAGTTTGGGCAACATATTAGCTGAAACCCAAGACTTTTCAGAAAAATATAGGGACAATTATGTTTGTCTTTTACTTTGTACCTCAAGAAGGGCAACTTTCTGCTCAAGTTCTTGTGCTTTGGCTGTCCTCTCATCTGCAATCCTCTGAGGAGAGAGCCAAATAGCAGCATTCAATGTAAGGGAAATATGGAGTTTGAGATGAAAGTTTTGGTATGCACTGGATCTGTTAACATCAGATTAAGCTTGAACTCAAGCTAACACATTATTTTCTTCTAAAACATACAACTTACAACTGTGTTACTACAGACAATTCAAATGTAGATGGCAGCTGGAGAAGGTTGAAGTTTGACTAGTCTAACATCTTCTAAAGGTGAAAAGCTGGTAGCTATGAAATGATTGTTACCATTATTAACTACTTGAAAGCTCAGTGAAGGGCAATATATCATTTAGCAGCAAAAACACATGGCATGTTTGTACTTACCTGGGTCCTGGCTAGAGCTGTAGAGGCCTCAGCAGCTCTATGCTCCAGTTCCACTTCCCTTTCCATGGCTGCCTATTTCAGAAGCAAAGCTATTATAATGCAAGTCAACTGGACTTAATTAATAGCTTAAGCATGAAGATATCAAGGCACAGACCATTTTGGTAGCATTATGAGCCAAATGTTCTTCTTCCGCCCTCCGCTCAGCAGAAGCTAACTCCTCTCGTAGAGCCTGATAAATTCTAAATGATAAATCAGATTCCCAAAATAATATGCAAATCAAAACAAAAGAATCTAAAAGAAATGCTAGAAATGAGGAAGACCAACTGCGGTACCTGCATCATTCTTGTCTCAGTTAGTTCCCTATTCCTCATGATAGACTCCATGTTTGCCTGAAAATAAGACAGTGCTGCTACATGAAAAGATGTACATGATTCTTCACAATTTATTTAAAATGTAATGATTTCAAGAGAAGAGGAAGAGAAGGCCAGGGACTTGGAATACATAAAAGAATGAGAAGGAATTTGTAAAACATAAGAAAATGATAAAGTACGGTTGCGTGATATATTTTATATAATCTCTTTTCTAATATATAAGAAGAGAGAAAGTGATACAGCGAAAATAATATTCCAAAAGCTGTGATCTAATTCTAGTAACAGATTACACAAAGTTGAAGAAAAGCTTGTTATTTGTTTCATTAAAATGTCTGGCATTAAACAAAGCTCTTTGCCAAATTTCTGGCGCATTTCCATAACTATTTCAAATGTTGGGCAGTTTCAGACTGCATGGTACTTCTATACATGGAAGTGGAAATATCCCAAACCACTTATGAGGCATCATACTTTAAATGTAAAATAGGAGGCCCCATAACAGCACACGTCATCTAGACATGGCTAAATGTTCCTACACATTCAAAGCAACAAAATCAGATCTAGTTTGCTCATTCTGATAACAGTAAACACATTGTAGGTATCAAAGGATTTCAGCATCAACCCATACTTGTAGAAACTTAATCTATATAACATCTTGTCTTTCGCATAAATGAAGAAAAAAGCTTCTCATTGAAACTTATTTTTTGGCTGTTGCAGCTGATAATTTAGGTCTAAATAGAGATCTCACGAAAGGAGAGTAAAGAAGAGGCCTTGCATCGGGTTATAAAAGGAAAGCATGAGTAACCTGCAAGGAAGCTAAATTCCCTTCAGATAAAGCAGCCTGTTTCTTAACTGTCTCCATTGAACTAACAAGTGCACCAATTTCTGCATTTTTGGCAGCCAAGGCCTCAGCCATATTCAACTCCACTCGTGTCACTTCACTCTTGGATATAGACAAATCTTGCTGCAGCTGCTTTATCCGAGCCTCATATGATTTAGTGAGTTCTCTCTGTTAAGGCAGCATCCAAAATGCTAAATACAACTCCAAAGACTAGATGATATACATGTCAAGTAACACAGAATATAAATACTTCATTCACCTCTGCACTGAGAAGTTCCTCCAGTTGTGCATTTTCATACTTGTATTCTTGAACACGCGCTTGGAGTCCAGTGCAAACCTGCATGTTGACATTTCAAAGGTCAACTGTGCTTGTGAGAAGAGCTAAGTGGTTGACACGATTATCTATTTGATATGTTCTCCAGTCAAAAACCCTCACGTGATAATGCTTAGGCCATGTAAAAATGAGATACATCAGCACCATATGCCAAGTAACTTCCAGATTTATTTATTTTTTAATGGAAATAACAGTATGGAAGAAATCTGATCAATTTAAACATAATAGCAGCTCAATCAAGTGCTAAACAAAAGAAATGCTAATAGCTTTCAAGTTTATAAAACAGACATGTTAACTACACTTACCCGTGCTAACCGTGCCTCTTTCGACTGACCAGTGGAAACTGCAGTCTTCAACAGTCCTTGAGCCTAAAAACCAACTAAATGAATCATCAGTAATAATTAATAAGGCAAACATGACAAGAACCTAAAAGCTCTATCAGTTGTAGTAAATATTTTTATAATACATAAGTAGCATTAGACACCAATATTAATAGTAGCACTGGCCACATGAAGAATGTACCTCATCGAGCTGGTCCTGCAATTTTGAAGAAGTATCAACTTTATGCCCATGATGCTTCTTTTGATCAACAAGAGGTTCAATGTTATGATCGACAAGTGGTTCAACCTTATGATCAACATCATTCAACTGAGTTCCAATCTTAACAGGAGATTCATTTTTTGCTATTTGAGATCTCTCTTGGTCAATCTTTGAAGAAACATCAGCATTCTGTGATTTGATTTCTTTTGTAATATTATCTCCAACAAGATTCTCCAAGTCTTTGGCATGTTCTTGCAAGGAAACAAGATATATAGGAACTTCAGACGCATTCTCATTGAGAAGCTCAACATTTGTAGTGGATGTAGCAGTAGCAGCATCAGTATCAGCTGTAGTGACAGATACTTCTAAATGTTCAGCGTCATTTTGATCTAACTCATTTTCTGAACTTCCAAATGAAGTAATACTGGAGGAAGCTTTTCCAGTATTATGTTGTTGTTGAGTGCTTCTTTGGTCATCAGACTTGCTAGAAGGGGTGCCATCATTTTCGACAGAAAGAACAGGCCCATATTTATGAGATGGCATACTAGACTTTGATGTTTTTGGACTACTTATCTCCTTTGCAGTATCAATATTTTGAGATTCATTTGTAGAAAGCTTCTTTTGAGCCTGAAAAGAAATCTAAGTGTAAGCTAAATCGCCCAGATGCTGCCCAAGACATAGAAGTATGTAGTTTGTATCAGTATAGTTAAGCATTACCCAAAGCTAAAGGTATGTGGAGAAGTACCTTTGGCCTGGACTTTTTCCTCTTAGGTTGAGATCCTTGACCATTAGATGCTTAAAATTCACAAAAAAAAAAAAGGAGAGTTAACAATACACAATTAGTAGAGTAAATATGACTCTTTTTCCAAGGGTGTTGCATTAGGAAACAGCATAATCCATGTTTGGGTGACTTTGAGTGGATTGGCATTCTTTCTAGATAACAATTTAAGCTGTCTGGAACAATTTTAGAAAGCCATCACTAGATACTCAGCTGGGTGTAAAGCCCAAATGTACTTGTGAATGGCAGTAGATCCTGTTTTATACATTCACAATATAATTTATGCCACACAGTGAGTTGCTTTCATTAGTTAATCTATCATTCTGATTGCAACTAAGAATACAGGGGCACAGGATGTCAGTAGGACAATGTTTACTCGCCAAAATATACTAAAGATCAAGTTTGTAAAAACATAAAGTTGTGCATGCAGAAGAAAAGGCCATTCTCACATGATAAGATCACTTCAAATATCAAAACAAAAAAAAACAGAAAAGAAGAAAGAAACCATGAAATTCGAAATAAGAAGATAAATATGAGTCACCTGGTGGCTGAAGATCAGGATGATCTTCAGGATTGTCACCAACGACCAGCTTTGCCCTTCGGTCTACAACTTCAAACAATCCTGTTATAAACAAGTAACGAAATATCAGCTTCTTAAAGCAAAGGATGAAATAAGAACACTGATAACCTTGTCAGTAACAGATACTGTGGAAAAACTTTAGTAAGGGTATAGGATTCTAGTGAAGAGAAATAAAATATAATATGCTTTTAAGCAAGAACACATGGCACAGAGGTCATTAAGTTTCTGAGACCGTTCAAATAAGTTGCTTTGCACCTTATCCTTCCAAGCAAAACAAAAGAGTACAAGCTGCCCAACACACATTTAAATCCCACAAAAAAAAAACAAAAGCAAAGAAGAGCCTAAACATGAGCACAGTCATTGTAACTCTACGGATCATGAGGCATAGCGCTAAAATCAATCGGATAATCTTGTATTCACAGAGCACTTGCCAATTTGGATTGACAACATAGGCAGTAAATTCCATTCCATATTCAAACTAAGACAATGTCTCCAACTACTGTCCTCGACAACGGTTATCCTGCCATTAAGTTCATTTCAGCCAATGGAAATCTAATGTATACAGTGTCAGGCTTCCTCACTCTTATCTTCGATTGCAAACCAAAACAAGAAAATGGTATGCACCAGTTTAACTCTAAATTACACCAACAAATCATAAGATACTCATTCCTAATCCCAACATCTATACATATTTGGTACAAGCCCAAAAATTATAATCTTAAATCAAAATTAAAAAATTAGCATTGGAACAGAATTACGAGACAACAATAGATCAATAAACGCCCATCGAGATTAACGATACGAAATGTGAAAATCAGATCCATACCTTCAGCGGCTTTGAGCCACGAAGCCATTGAATAATATCTCCAATTAAAATAGACAAAAGACTTAAGCCCTAGATTAGGATCATCCGCAAGCTCCCATGCATCAACGATGGACTGATCTTGCCGCTGGGCTTGATCTCACTGGCTTTTCCTGAGAAAAAGTAAAAGAAATGGCAAAAATAACTTTGGTTTAGAGATCAATAGGATTTGTTATTATTATCATGAATTGTATTACTACTTTCATTAACAGACCATAAATTAATTCTGCGTCTCAACTCTCAAAGCAAAATTCGTTATTAATATTAGAGAATTGAAGAAATTGGGTTAATGCTACTCAACACGCTAAGGCGGAAACTACAGTGGCCGTCTTGGTAGGCCTATCCAGTCAGCTGATGTCAAGCTTGTGGGCTGTTGTGGTCCATTAGAACCCAAGGCAAGCTTACATAAACTATGAGCCCAACAAAAAGATCTCAACACAGAGCTCAACAATGTGAAGCATCCAACCTAAACGGTCCAACCCAAGACGGTTGATTGGGTTGGTCACTATTCTGGCCGGCCCAGAACCCTATTGAACTTGAGCAAGAGCAAAGGAGACAACGGTGGTGGAAATTTTGAATTGATTTTTTTTTAGTAAAAAAAGCATATTATTTGAATCTAACTTTAAAGAGTGTGGTCCTAAGTGAGATAACAATAGTTGTGAGTGAAAATTTATGTTTGTACAAATGGTTTGGCTCCTTTTTTAAGTGCCTATTTGTTGACTTGTAGGGTTAGTACTTGTAGCTTTAAGCGATTGATGTCGAAATGTAATAAACACGAACCAACCGCTATCTATAACAAGCCCCACCCCAAACCCGTATAGGCTCTTCTTTAAAGTAAAGTCTCAAACAACGCAGGTCTAGGAACCATTGGCATTATTTTTAAACAACCAAAGGTACTAAGCAACTACATCTGAGTTTGATAAATATAGCTAGACATTTATTTCTTTATTGAGAACAAACCAAAGTTCAGTCTTGATTGAAGAGTCAGACTCAAAAGTCATGATCAACTCGTGCATGCCATGCGCCTACAAACTAGGCGGCGAAAATAAATTTAGAAATGAAATATAAAATGATTAACAGGTGAAACCCAAGACAAGCTTCAGTCAAAGAGAGGGAGTTTTAAAGAGTGTAGAAGAAAAGGAGCCGTGCTTGAGAGAGACAGCCATCACACAATCCTTCACCTACTCTTTGTTACACTCGTGATCTTCTACGATTTTAAATTTTCTGTTCAATTCGATAATAATGCTTTATGGAACCTTAGAGAAAGGTGATAATGGTCTAGGTCAAGCCCCATTCCTATTGTTGGAGTCAGGGTCTAAGACAGGAGGGTTGAGCCTGAGAGTAGTTGGGCTTGAGGTAGGCCGTGTTAAGATAAAGCTTAACTCAACTTGATCTGATTTAAATTATTTTTTTAATTAAAAATAAAAAAATGATGATTTTTTTTTTTAGTTGCCTGTGAGGTATTTTAAGAGGGTTCTAATTATAGGAAGATATCTTTAAGTTATTCATATTTAGATTAATTCCTGTTTGAATAAGGTAAGTCCTTTACAGAAAGTAAAGTTTTGACTTCAAATTTTAAACGGTTGCATACATAAGGATAATTCGAACCCATTACCTCACTTAAATTAAGAGAGTCATTTACCAACTCAGTCTATGACATTTTGCATATAAATATCGGAGCTTGAGTTGGACCAGATTTTGGGAGTCATAACAAAAGACTCAGTTAATTGGGTTGAGTTCGTTGACTTGGGATGAGACCGAGCTTGAATATCACACCAATTTGGTGAAGAGCTCTTCTATCAACTCTTAAATCATTTGCTGAACCGTCTATTAATTTTAAGTGATTGATTGTGATGTAATTTGGTTTTTCAGCTACCAAATTAATGACCCTAATCAATCAGCAATAGGGATGAAAGGACGCATATGCACATGATGTTACAGAAACCTCTGAGTCTATGAATCAATCAAATCAACCCCACAAGCTTCGTTTCCCGATCAGTGAAGTGGTATTTAGTTATTTCAGAACTTCAACCGTTAAGATTAAGCAATCGTGTGGTAGAAAGTTTACATAACAATATTTTCAAGCCAATAAACGATTGATTCGATGGGAATATTGAAGATATTTCTTATTAAGTTCAACTTTGTCCCTTCCCCTCTTGATTGTTTATGAATAATATAAACATTTATGAAATTGGATTCTTATTATTCATCCCCTAAAACGAGTACGGAAAATAAAAAATGAAAATAAAAGCAAAGTTTTCATAGCCAATAATGTAAAGTGAATCACGAGCAAAGATTGAAAGCGAGCTGGAAGCCAGCGAAGGGCATCTTCATCTTCTTCACTTACAATAGCAGTATTTTATATATATGGGAAAATTTGGTGCCATTCGTGCATGGCAGCAGGTGACCTCTCAACTACACGAGTAACACATAGCCATTTAAATCCATTACTACCCCCTAACATCGAAAGCAACGGAAAGGCTAAACTCTTTAAAAGCGCCTCATAAATCCAACCCTCCCACTCAACAACCTCGAAAGTTAATATTATATATATGTGCCCGCACCGTAATACCAAATTAAGTAAAGCTTGTACTGGGTTCCATGAAAGGACATCAAATTGATTACTGGTAGCTTTCTTGTTGCTATACCAAATTCAATTCGTCTTTTTAGATACTGACTAAAACAATTGGAGTTAAGACATGGAAATAGAATAGGAAGTAAGGAAAACATTATTGTGACATAAA
>JANTPM010000008.1:3658987-3680158 GCA_025434745.1 Erythroxylum divaricatum
AAAAATAAGGATTCACTATAATAGGAGAGTCCAGAAACATGAGGCAATAAACCAATAATAAGGTCACAAGTAGTAGAATGCCTTCAGAGATCTAGTTTCAAATGAAACTTAAGATCTTTCTGAAATACTTTAAGAAACAATGGCCACCTAAAGGTACTACTCCAACTTCATCTCAACTCAATCTACTTCCCTTTCTATCAAAATCTTGATTTCATAGCACACAAGTGCTCCATTATGCCACCAGTACTGAACTCTAAACTACCGATGGAGCCAATAAATTAGGAAAGCTACCTAAATCAAGCTAACTCAGATTCCAATGATAACATCCGTAAGAGGGGTAAAAAAATTGAAGAATGCGAAACCATGACTAACAGTAAATGAGCTAAAAATGGGGAAAAGCAGGCTAACAATCAACACAGAATATCTCCGAGAAATTGAAAGACGCAGTAGAGAGAGGACTTTAGAGAACCTCAGAAGGGAATTCAGCGCAAAGGCGTTCGCACATGAAAATGGCGTTCCGGTACATGAAATGCCCAAGATTGTTGTTTACACATTCCACGAGTATCGATTCCATGGCCTCCTTCTTTTCTTCTCCGATTTAAAACTAGAAAAGAGAGAGAGAGAGAGAGAGAGAGAGGGATTTTCTGGTGCTGTTTTTTGGGGGTTTTTCTTTAGGTTCAATTCAAATAGGGAGGCACGTGCTAACCTTGGGTTTCAAATTGTCCGTCACGTGACATGTGCTCGCCTTCTCTTTTACCATCGAGTGCTTAGTTGCTTGCTCTAGCAGCTACCAGAGAGCAGGAATAAATAACTAGCTCAGGAAATTTGTAGTTTTAAGTTTGTATCAAGATTTAAATACAATACGTCTCACCAAACCTTTCCCAAAAAAAAAAAGAAAAAGACAAGATACTGCCCCTCACGGGGTAACCTAGTAGTAAAAAAAGAAAGAGAATGTGTGCGGTAGTGAGTTCGAACCGTGAGAGGAGCAGCCTTTATTAAAGTGATGTAATTCTTTTAATGATAAAGGTCTATTCGTTAAAGCAGATATTTCTAATACTATCTAAGATCAAACCCAGATTTACCTATTTATAAATTTGAGTGGGTACCTTATAGATCCCAAATAATCGACCCAAATCTGAACCTTGAATTATAAAAAAAAAAAGACAAGATACAATTTATATAGAATATAATTTATAAAAAATTCACAGCCCTTGTATAAGCCCAAGATAAGCGTGCCACGGAAAGGAGCGCTTGAGACGTTGGGGCCAAAGTGGCCCAAACGAATCTAACTAGATAAAAGAATTTTACAGTTTTTTAATTTTTTGACAAACACTTCATTATCATTATTCTTTTGAGATAATATATTCAAAACGTATTTAGCTAGATTTTATATTTTTCTAATTTATTTTTAATTTAGTCATTAATATTTTAAAATTCATATAAATTAAGTTAAAATATTATATTTTTCTTGTGTGGTTAATAAATGACCATCTACGCATTATTTTGTAGATATTTCACATTATTAAAAAAAATATTTTAACATAATTTACACAAGTTCTACTAATTTTAAAGAATGTACAATCTTTTATTGTGCCATATGAAAATTTTAAAAAGCCTTCATAAAACAAAAGCATTAGCCATATAACATTTAGGTTCAAACTCGATCTATCTGGCTCGGTTTGGTTCAAAGTTATAAACTCTCTTACTTTTTTAGTTTTATTTTTTAAGATAAACTTAAGTTATATAACTCTATTCAAAATTTAAAAATTTTAAGAAAAAGCAACGTTGTTTCTAATTTTAAACTAAAACAAAATGGTTTTTAATTTTTAAATAAAAAATAACCGAGTCAAGTCCAAACTCGAACCTGATCAATCTTTAAATTGTCTAAATCTTATCAATCTTTATCTGTATTCTTTAAACTCGAATATTAATTTTCGAATCCTGGCTAAACATTATCCAACCCAATTTGTACTATTTATAATTTTATAAAACTTCTCCTAGAATTTTGGTTAAAAATTTAATAAATTTATTATTTACCGTACTCAATATATATATAAAATGGTAATTTAAAATTAATTTTATTATAATAAAAAAATACCTCCCAAACGAAATACAATGTAGAAAAGAAAAAGATAAAAATAACTAGAGAAAGTTTACATAATGATTTAGTTGGGAATAAAATGCTTCTAACACTTTAAAAAATAAATCGAATATACCAAAATTCTTACAAGAAGATTGAAAAGAAAAGACAAAGGAAAGATTGGTTTCTAATAATAGCCCCCTAAATACAAAGTTTAACATTCCATCATTTTAATCCGATCGCGAAAGTTCCCAACTTAATCTCCGGCACACCGGACAGCTACCGGCCAAATGAACGGCGAGGAACAACCACCGCGGGGATCCAATCCCGAGCCCGATGAACAGGCGGTGGAAATTGATATGGCGAGCACAGTCCTCGATCTCACGAGCTTTCAGCTCCACGACCTCGATTCCCTCGAATTGTCTCCGAGTCTCATCGAGTTGGACCTCACAGCGAATCGCCTGTCGAAGTTGGACCCTAGAATTGCGCATCTCTTCAACCTCAAGAAGCTCTCTCTTCGGCAAAATCTCATTGACGATGCTGCTATGGAGCCTTTCTCCCACTGGGAAAAGTTGTCAGGTGTCGAGGTGCGGTTTGTTGCTTATAGTTTTACTGTTTGTAATATAGATTAAGGAGAGAAAGTAAAGACCTTTAAAAATCTAACGCAATATCCAATTTTTTCATTATTAGGAAACGAGTATCTATATTGATTTTTCAATGTATAAGAAAAGCCAGCTTTTCCTGATATTTCTGTTAATTTTTATACCGGAACGTACGGGAGCTGTTACCATGTTGTTGTATTGGTATGCTTTGAGTTTCACTTGCGTTATGGCTTGCTCTTAAGATGGTGATCAGAAGTGTCTGGTGTTCTTGGCAGGAGCTGGTGCTGAGGGATAATAAATTAATGAGAATACCTGATGTTGGCATATTCAAGAGTCTCTTGATTTTCGATGTTTCTTTCAACGAAATAACTTCCTTGCACGGGTTGTCGAAGGTTTCCAATACACTCAAGGAACTATATGTATCTAAGAATGAAGTTACTAAGATGGAGGAGATTGATCACTTTCATCAATTGCAGATTCTAGAACTTGGTTCCAACAGATTAAGAGTAAGTTTTTGTCTGTTTCAAAGTCTACCACTGTTTATTGATTCTGAAGCTGCGTCTTTTTGCTTGCTAGGTAATGGAGAATATGCATAATTTAACAAACCTAAAGGAGCTTTGGCTGGGACGCAATCGAATCAAAGTAATTGATCTTTGTGGGTTAAAATGTATCGAGAAGCTTAGTTTGCAAAGCAATCGTTTAACTTCAATGAGAGGTTTTGAGGTATGTAAAAAAAGATTTACTCAGTCATTATGTATTTGAAAGAGTTGCACTTATGGTAGTCAGAAAAATTTCTCTGTTCACTTTTATCTTTACCTTTTCCCTTAATTATTATTTTTTCAATTCTTAGGAATGCGTCTCACTGGAAGAACTATACTTGAGCCACAACGGTATCTCAAAAATGGAAGGTCTATCGACCTTGGTCAATCTTCGTGTACTAGATGTATCATCTAACAAACTAAGCTCAGTGGAGGACATTCAGAACCTGACACAGTACGTATTCTGTACTTTTTGGAGTACTTGTTTTATAAATATAGTACTTAATTGAGAGCTTTACATGCAGGTTGGAAGATCTGTGGCTCAATGACAACCAGATAGAATCACTTGAAGGCATAGCTGAGGCCATTGCTGGTTCTAGAGAGAAGTTAACCACTATATATTTTGAAAACAACCCATGTGTATGATAATCTTCAACTTGGAATGAATTTAATCCTGAAACTTTTATTACATTATTTGATTTTTTTAAATTTTCTTGTCTACTTTTTATTATTATTTTTGTTTGTTTTAAAGTATTGCTCAGAAATAATGCCGCTTACAGCTTTATGTTTTATGCTATAACTGATCTGGTTGGCATAGGCTCTATTATTTGGTAGGCTTCACTGATCTTATACTTCAATAAGGGGAACCTCTATAAGTTGATCTTTTTCCCATTCTCCTCTTAAGAGAGCCATATGTTGTAGATCTTTGTTATATAATGCTTGTTTATGCTTACTTCTTCTCCTTAGATTTAACTTGAATTCAGCTGATACCCCAGGTGACATGTTTGGTGTTTAACACTTTGATCTCTTGCTTTACGCTTGGTCTCAAGATTCTCGAGGGTCCTTAAGAATAAAATAGAGAACATATCTATGACAGCAGAGGAAGTTGCAAAACTTATTTAAATTTACACTTTGCTGCCAAATACATCAGTATGTGAACCTTTGAATTTGTTCCCCATATAGTAGTTTATCACCATTGATGAATCGTGCTCCTTAGCTGTATGAAGTTGGCTAGTGATTTGAAAATTAAATTGTTGGAGTTAATATGTGGACGACTATTTAGCTTGTAAGATTGCCACTTTCATTTATCCTTCTGTAGCTTTATCAGATGATCTTAACATTGTGAGGTTAGATGTGAGTTTGACATTTTCCGTTTATTTGTTTTTCACATTTTCCCAATTTCGATATTCTTTGGTGAAGCGTTCTATCATTTGCGTCTAGGTTTTTCATACCAACAATCTGCTCCTACTGTATACACTATATAACTACATGAGAGAATGCAGAGACTTGAATAGAATGCATTTGTGCCAGCTTAGGTCAAATTTTCATTTTAACTGCTGCTAGAATTTGTTATGAATCTTTATTCAACATTTTAGATTAAGTTCTTTGACTATGTCTAAGTGGAAAATTTCCCACCATTTATTCTGATTTGCTAATTGCTACATATCATTTCTTTTTGCAGGCAAAATCTGCCAACTATTCTGTGATTATTCGACAGATTTTTCCAAACATCCAACAAATTGATTCAAATGTTTTCGCTTAAAGGTTTAAACCATTGTGGATTCATGTGTTGGGAAAGTTTTTTCAGATGTCATAAATAGTTGTTTAATGTTCTAACTAAGCATTGTGCTCTTACAAATTTGTTCACAGATCAAGTTGGTTGTACTTAAAAGAAAAGACACTGGCTTTGGAGGGGCACTGCCGACCTGAAAAAATGTACTTCTGTCTGTCGGATGCGGCGCATGACATTACTTGCATCTGTTAAAAATTTAGAGAGGGAAATGGCTTTCATTGTACTTTATCCAGTGTTCTTACACCCGACCTGACCTTTTCAACTCCTTTTCGGCTCATGGATCTTTATGTTGCTTAGTATTTTCCCATGCAGGCTCCAGTAGTGCATGGCATGTCTATTTTGGTCTGTGTCTAGGGCCTCCAATGGCAATGTAACAAAATGGTGTTTCCATAAAGAATATCCTCTCTTTCTGGGAATTTACTCTTGGCGTTCTTGCTTTCCGTCCACATATGAACACTGAACTCTTAAGAGCCCGCATTATACACGCCCAAGGCACCAAACATTAAGAAAAAATGATATTCTAATTTTGCAATGTATATAGGTCATGCAATCAAATGCATTCCATCTTTACTCGGCAAGAAAATAAATAGTAATTATGAAGTAAGATAGAGAAGGATTAACTTATTCAGCAATTAAGAAAATGAACCAGAGTACAAACATCTTTGACCAAACGCTAAATATGAATCCCAAACACAAACGGTTTCAAGTAGTAGAATACAACTACTAACTGGGAAAAGGTTACAGATTCTAACACAAATTATTTCAACTCACATCTACCGCCCTCTTTCAAATCCAATGCGAGTTCTACCTGAACCCCCTTCATAACCATCGCGCATGGATGATCCAGCACTAGCTTTCATTGTGCCGCCGGAGCCAATTTTGTCCAGGGCCTTTTTGCCCTCCTTCACTTCAGTCAAGAAACGATCCAGACCAAACGGATCAGCTTCTTCTGCATCCTTCCCAAACTCAATTGGTCTGTCTCGTGGACCAGCCCTCTCTGAAGTGCCAGTAAAACCCTTGTCCGGTTTGAATCGCTCTGTCTTCATGATCTTTTCTAACTGCTCGTCTGCACCTCCATACATCTCGGTATCAGAATCTTTCTTTGGCCTGTAAATTGTAGCAAGGGTGTTCTGCGCTGTGAACAGACCCTTATCATACACATTATATTGGTCATCAGTGGCAAAACCAGAATCCATTCCTTTCTCCTGGTTGAACAGCCTTTGGTCATACATAACTTCTCCTCTTGCAGTTCCAGCAGAGGCCATACCAAGAGCAACTTTCTCGCTAATGTCACGATCTCTGTCTCTAGTGATCTTACTTTTCTTACCCATTGCAGCATCTTTGGCCTCCAACCTCCTCTCTCTCTCCCTCTCTTTACGTCGTTCCTGTCGAATATTTTCCCGTTGTAAGCGCTCCTCCCTTTCCTCCTTTGACTCCTTGGGAACATCCCTCTCCCTCTCCCTCTCTCTCTCCCGATCCCTCACTCGTTCATAATCTCCTCTCGTGTCAACATCATCCATCGTGCTCTTCTCAGATGGAATAGGTATAGAAGCTGGTTGAGCAGTGCCAGTTCTCTCAGAACGTGCTTTCTGGGCTAATGCACGCAGCTCCTGTTCTTTTCTTTCTTTCTCTTTCATCATCATCTCCTTTTGAACCTTTGATCTCATTGCAACCGCTTCTCTAGCTTTTTGCTCAGCAATATAAAGTGCCTCTGACAGCTTAGCAAAATTATCATTGATCTGCACATCCTGCAAACCTCTTCCATCAGCTGCCAAACGCTTATCAAGAGGAATTGTGTAACCTTTAGGATTCTTCCAATTCGAGATACAAGGAGGTATTTTCCAATCCTGTTGATCCTTCACAGTCACAGGCCGAGGTGGAGAGTGCATGACTGGCACAGGTGGTGATCCTGAAGCCTTGGGAACCCTCTTATGCTTGAATTTAGGAGGTTCAAGTGGGTCCACTGGCATTTCTACCATTCTGATAATCCTTTCTTTTGCACCAGAGTTGAAAGCTGCTGATTGCTGTGATGGCTTATACTTGATATACTTTGAATCCGAAGACTGTTTAGGCACATTCTTTGGCTGTGCAGCACTCAATCTAACATTCACAATCTTTTCAAGAGCAGCCTTGGTTTCTAGTGTTGTCTCCTCAATCTCTTTCTGTAAATCCTCATCCTCATCCTCGTCAGTCCCTTCCTCATTCTTCAAAATTTTTGGAATAAGATCCTTATGCTGTGAATAAACAGTTTTCTTGGCATTTTCGTTCTGCTTGACAATAGCATCATATGCTACATTCCCATGGGCATCAACTGTCACAGGTAGAATCTTCGACCCTGGTTTTGTGGATTTATCCCTGCCCATGTCAAGAGGGTATTGTGCAATATGAATCTCTGGAAATGCACCTCCATCACCAAAATCCTCCACTCTCCGTGGAACAAAACCAGAGCGTTTCAAGTATGGAGGCACAGGATTATGTTTAACCACAGTGGATTGCTCCCCCTCTGGGGCGCTGAATCGCTGCTTGAACCATGGGTCATTTGAATGATCATAATAGGTTGTTGCACTGGATTTTACCGGAGGTAGGAGGTCCTTAAGAGAAGCCATCCTATACAGCTATTGAGTCAACTACACAAGCCTTTCAGATTAAGAAACTAGCAACCTTAAATCTTGAAAGAAGAAGAAAAAAAAAAAAGAAACCAATCAGTTTAAAAAATAATATAAATCCGAATAACAAAAACACAAAAGCCCGAGATAACGTCGAAAGAAAGAGAAAAAGAGAACAAAAGACAAAAGCCAAAAGCCAAATCTAGGGCACGCATGCCACAGCTTAAAAACCTAATACCAGAGCTCAAAATTAAACGAGTTCATGAAATTGAAACCCTAAGAACAGAAAAGATAAAGCTAGGGTTAGGGTTTGTACCTTGTGTTACAACAGAAAGATACAACGATCGGGAGATTCACCAGCTAATTCAAGGGAACAAGAGTACAAGACCAATAAATTCCCTAGAACATGAAAATCAGATGGCTCTTATGGGTCGACCGAGGCTGTCTCCTCACTAGTCATGCAATTGGATAGATATCATACAAACCTGGGCCTTTTCAAATGGATTGGGCTTTTCACCTGCGATTTTTTAAGAATATTTATTATTAACAATAAAAGTCGAATTCACAAGCAATTTTAATGATTAATTTTTTTATAAATTTTAATTTTAATAAGAATAATAATAAAATATGAGTAATATATAATATTTTAAATTAAATTAAATTAATAATTATCTTAAATTGATATTATAAAATTGGTTGTTATATTATTAATATTTAATTAATTAACATGTTATATGTATTTTTGTTATTTTAATAAAAATAATTTTAAAAAAATTAAAATCAATTTAGCCTTTTATTCTAATTATTCATCTTAAATAAAAAGACTTTTTAAAGTTCGCACAAAAATATCGTCGTGGAAAAATAAAAAATGAGCAAGAGAGCCAAAGGTAGAAGGACACATATGCTGGCGAATCATTTGTAGCCAAGTGGATTACCACGCAATTCTGTAACTGTGGGTCACATTGACGAATCCACCAATAACATTTTGCCAAGTGGAGATCGGAAGGATCCTATTGTCAGTGAGATGCAATTTTGAGAGGCATTTTGGTGATTTTGTTAATCGAGTCCCCGCAAGTGAGTAGCTCACTGCCCGCAAACTAGAAAAGTCTCCTCGCACTCAACGACTTTGCGAAACCCTTACACTACGACACTCTAATTCTTTCGTCTCTTGTCAATGACGAGTCCTGAGAGCGCCAATGGTTCAACGACCTTGCGTCATGCTTTCGGGAATGTTTTCTCCTTCTTCATCCTGATCTTGATCGGAGTTTTCGCCTTCTCGATCCGTCTCTTCTCTGTAAGTATCACATAACCCTCCAGATCCGATCATCACGACACTGTTTTTTCTCATCTTATCACTGTTCATCTGCTCTAGTGAAGAACTGAAGTTTTTCAGTGGATACATTCTTTAGCTTAAACTTTTAAGTAAACAAAAGCATTTATGTATTCGGATACATTCTTTAGATTTTCTTCTGTCTGTTTTTAAAACTGAATTTTTTCTAGATATGACTATATATTATTATCTTCAATTTTCTTAGCTGCCACTTTCTTTCTATGTTTCTTTTTGGTTGCTGAATACTGATGATTTTGATGACTACCAAGGAAAGAAGACGTATTTGATTTAGTACTTTTTTGGATGTTGTCGTTACTTTCTAATTTGGACTTTCATGAGAAATTGTGATTTGGGTTCTTTTTTTTTTTGTTGATTAATTAATGTTGTTAGTTAATTTATATCTATCATGTGGCAGGTTATAAAGTATGAGAGTGTTATTCACGAATTTGATCCGTATTTCAATTACAGAGTTACTCAGGTTCTTATTTCCTTATTTATTATCATTTTGTGTAATACTGATTCATAAAAGTTAACAGGCATTGGTGTTTTTGGTTTTCAGTTTTTAACGAAAAAGGGAATATATGACTTTTGGAATTGGTTTGATGATCGAACATGGTAATTGCTACTCTAGTTGGCAGATGCTAATTGCAGAATTTTTCGCTTTTGTATTGTATCTATGTTGATTGTAACGCTGTGATTCAATTAGGTATCCTCTTGGCCGTGTCATTGGTGGCACAGTTTATCCGGGATTGACCTTGACAGCAGGCACAATGTGGTGGTGAGTGCCTTTTGATTAATATCTGTGCAAGTCTTATCTGTAAAAGTTATTCATTTAGTTTTTGTGTAGTACCTGTTAGACGTCCTTTCGCTGATTTAAGAATATTTGACCCTTCCATTTATTCAAAAGTTTCCTTTCAACTAATTTCTTGATTCATTACCTTGGAAATTGTTAGGATCTTAAATTCATTGAATATTCCTCTGTCTGTTGAGACTGTTTGTGTGTTTACTGCACCAATTTTCTCTGCATTTGCTTCATGGGCAACCTACCTTTTGACCAAGGTCAGTACTATTTTCTTTTTGGTTCCTCTTTTTATCAGATATGATGTTTGGTTTTGTTATTTCTGCTGATAATATTTAATTTACTTCTCCATAGGAAATTAAAGGTGTTGGGGCTGGACTGACAGCAGCAGCTCTTTTGGCCATGGTAAATCATACTGCGGGTATATGGGAATTGATGATTCAGATACACCACTAAATTCTTTAATAATCACAGTAAATAAACTTTATATCTTCTGGTCCTTTTGTCTCATCATTATGTGGAGAATACTTTCATGGATTTATTGCTGTATACCATAACCAAATTGATATATTATTTTGCATCTGTTTTCGCTTAATTGCATCAGATGATTATGTTCATGTTCTTTTTTCTTGTTTTGTTTTTCACCTTTAGTATTTCAGTAGCCTTATAAACCAATTGCAGTTAAAAGTGTCTTAAAAGAAGTTCTTCAAGCATTGATAAACAGACAATACGGCTTATTAACATTTGCTATAAATGATAATAAAGTCAGTGATGTGGATGGTGCATTTCAATGCAATCGAGTCCACAGGACGCAAACTGCATGTTCCTTGTTGATAGCTGATTCTAGAAGACATCCATATCTGCTTGTTCACAGATGAAAATTGACTTTAATCAATGTGGGGAACAGCATAATGAGGGCATTCTGGAGTCCATAACTAGGCTGTGGTCCTCTCTAGAGTAAAATGCAATTCTGCCAACATAAAGATACTCTTATTTTCGTAAGCTTCATGAACATGCTTGAAAGACTTGCCCCATTTCCGTAAAAAAAAACAAAAGTAAAAATCCAACGCATATTGTCCATGTATGGATTACCCATGATGTAGAAATGTCAGGATTTATGATACAATAAAATGCTTGTCAAAACTGTTTACTTGTGTAAATTCTTTTGCAGGTTCCATCATACATATCAAGATCCGTAGCAGGCAGCTATGACAATGAAGCAGTAGCTATATTTGCTTTAATCTTCACTTTCTATCTTTATATAAAGGTAGATTTTGATATATGAAAATGATCCAAATTTTATCTAAGCTTCATATTAACTGTTTGTTCAAGCAACATTCACATCTGATGCACTGTTGATGGTTATATGTGATCAATTTGCCATAGATTGCTCAATGTTATATATAATTTAAGATAATAAATATTCATTTCTGGTGTTGAATTTGCAATGTTTGCAGACTCTCAATACTGGATCTCTTTTTTATGCCACCTTGAATGCTCTAGCATACTTCTACATGGTCAGATTTGTGCTAATTTTACTTTGCTTCCTCTAATTTCTCATCATGTTTTTGTTTACTGATATTACTTGTTCTGTAATTCAGGTTTGCTCATGGGGGGGCTACACCTTTATAATTAATCTGATTCCCATGCATGTACTTTTGTGCATTTTCACTGGCCGCTACTCTTCTCGACTGTACATCGCCTATGCTCCACTTGTAAGTATTCATAATATGCCAATGAAATCAATCAGAATGAAGAGAAATTGTTGATAAACATCTTCATAGGATTGTATGGTCATGTTGATTGTATTTAATAATTGTTAAAGACATGGCAAAGCTTAAGATGGACATTGATCTGAACTGGATATACCCTTCCAAGTAAATAGCTTACCCTGGATTGAGATTTGTAAAATGAGTATTGTGTTTATGCTTCGGTCCATCCTTTCTATTGCCTTTTGATAAACCTTGACCAAGTTTTGCAACACTTGACATTTGTTCCTGGATACATATTATGTTATTTTGGGCTGGACAACAATTTCTCAAAGTTGTGAAGGCATAGCCTAGGTAACCTCTGGCCTTGCTAGCTACTTTCTCCTCTATATTGTCTTTTCCTTTCTTCATCCTCTGTTTTATTGTCCTTAGCCTCAACAACACCTATAACTGGATCTCTCGCACTCCCTTTTTGTATGTCATTTTCTTTTCTTTCCTGCATCCTTTTTTCGCTGGTTATGGGTCAATAAGTAGGAAGGCTTTTGTGTACTTCCTCAACAAGATCTGTACTCTTCACATGTGGCTTGGGGAATGTTAAGTTGTATTAAGATTAACGTTATATAAGTTATTTAGACGTTGAAAACCATGGTGACTTTTTTTGTGATGTGTCACTGCTCTCAAGTGCATTGCTTATCTTGCCCCCTTTGACTTTTTCCCTGTGACAAGTGTCCAGAATTCTATGCCACGTTTCATCTGCTGAACAATAAATATGTAAGAGAGAGATTAAAAGAATAAATGATAAGCAAATATGGTGAAGGTTAAAGTGCCAAGGATGTTTTTGGAATATGTTTTCTCTTTGTAGGTGATGTTTAAATAATGTAGTGACTAAGTTATTGTTGATTATTTTTACAGTTATAATTGAGTTGATCATCTTTCCACATCTTCTCTTGTTATTTGTTTGCATGTAGTGCATGTGTGTTGGATTTGAAAGTAAAATCATCTTTAACATAAAAAGAAAATGATTAGTTCCAATCATTTACCATGAACATAGTCATCTTTTGATGAGTATTTTGGAGCTTCTTTTTGAGGATACAGGACTTTTTAAAATTTTAATCTCTTGGAATGGCTGGTCATCTCAATGTGGCTGAATTCCTTGGTCTTTTAGTTAGTAACGCCTATAGTCTTGGTCACATTATTAGCTATGTTTACACCTTTGATTTAAATTACTAGTCCCAATCAGTTATCATGAACATAGATTTGTCTCTGGGGTTGAATTCTGTGGTTTATTATTTCGTAAGTAAGACTTGTATATGCAGGTGGTCCTGGGAACATTATTAGCTGCTTTGGTACCTGTTGTTGGCTTCAATGCTGTAATGACCTCGGAACATTTTGCGTCATTTTTGGTGAGTCTTTTCTCCAATAAATTACTTCCAAGCCAATATATTTGTTTATATTTTCTTTTGTATATCTAACTTTCTTTTGTTCAATCTTTCAAAAGAATTGTAATATTTTTAACAATGAACAGTTAGTCAGGATGATGTTTATATTTGTTCTATTCGGCCCTTGTCTTATTATTCCCGATTTTGCTATGCAGGTTTTCATTATAATCCACGTGGTTGCTTTTGTGTATTATGTCAAAGGGATTCTGTCTCCAAAAATGTTTAAAGTAGCTGTCACACTTGTCGTATCTGTTGGCCTGTAAGCTTCCATCATCAACTTCTTGTTTTTATCTTTAGTTGTCTGGAAACTTGATATCACTGATAGCACCTAACGAAGATAATGCACGAACATTCCAACCATACTATGTTATTGTAGGGCATGAAAATATTATTTGTACTTGGGATTTTGTGTTTCTCAGGGTTGTCTGCTGTGCTGTGATAGCAATTCTAATTGCATTGGTGGCTTCCAGCCCAACAAAGGGATGGAGTGGACGAAGTCTGAGTCTGCTTGATCCGTAAGTGTTTATTTTATGACTATTGGCAGCCACTGCTGTAGTCATCCTGATTTAATGTTGTATAGGGTAAACTATGTATGCTTTGGGTTGGTGCAACCTAAAATCCAGAGTAAGCTGACATCTGTGTACTATGTCTTTAAAGTACTTGATGAGCAGCTAGACATTTTCGCTCGCTCCTCTCTCTTTCTGTATGTGTGTATTATCAATCTAGTTGTTAAATTTTCAGGAGTTAATTGTTCCCAAATTTTATTGAATGCTATTTTATTTGTTTTGATGAGGCAGAACCTATGCAAGCAAGTATATCCCAATCATTGCTAGTGTTAGTGAACATCAACCCCCTACTTGGCCATCTTACTTCATGGACATCAATATATTGGCTTTCTTAGTTCCTGCTGGGATCATTGTAAGTTGGAAATATTTAAAGCCTGTTTTGTGTTCAGCAATAAACTTCTACAAAGAATTGATTTCGTAATGCTCTGTTTGTTTTGCTAGGCATGCTTTCTGCCTTTATCTGATGCAAGCTCGTTTATTGTGCTTTATATTGTGACATCTGTTTATTTTTCTGGAGTTATGGTGAGTAAAACCTTTGACAGTTAATTCCTACATACTTTTTCTCATCTCTTTTTGTTGTATCTATGTGATCATTTGGTTTTTACAAATATTATAGGTGCGTCTGATGCTTGTGCTTGCCCCAGCGGCATGCATCCTGTCTGGGATTGCTCTGTCTGAGGCTTTTAATGTTTTCACACAGTCTATCAAGTTTCAGCTACCTGTGCCCACAGGGACTTACGAAACTGATGTAAGCATGAATCTGTGTCCTGCTATTTCTGCCTTATCCAGCCATCCATTTAACTTGAAACCTTATTTTAGAATTTTGATATTGATTTCAAGTCAGGAGAGGGTACTTCAAATATTGCTGCAGTGGTCAATTCTAGTACACAGGTTGCACAAAGTTCAAGTGCTACGGGAGCTCAAAATGATTCAGTGAACTCTCGGAAACCTGAAGATGCATCAAAAACAAGATCCTCAAAAAGGAACAAGAAGAAGGAAAAAGATGTTGTGGAGAAGACACCAGTCACTTCCCGATCCAATAAGAGACTCCTTGTTTTACCCTTGGTGGTTTCTGTTATATCTATTTTCCTACTTGTGTTACTCGGTGCCTTCTATGTGGTATGTGGAATCCTGGTCCTTGACCCCCCTTCCGTAGGACAAATAATCTTCATTATGATAAAGTGTGTTTATATATGCTGCCTTTTCTTTTCTTTTATTCTTTTCTCTTAGCTCCAATAAGTAACTCATTTATATTCTCTGTTTCTTTTATTCTTTTCTCTTAGCTCCAATAAGTAACTCATTTATATTCTCTTGTCATTTATTGATGTCTTGAGACTATAATCGTGTGTTATTTTGCATCTTTCAATCCCTAACCTTTCATTTTGTTTCATCCTGCTCACCATCCTCAATTATGAAAAATTTGTCTTTCTAATGTATTGACCCGTTTTATGATATTCTGGTAATTGTTTCTTGTCCTATCTGTTTGAAGGTTCATTGTGTATGGGCAGCAGCTGAAGCTTATTCAGCCCCTTCAATTGTTTTGACATCTTATTCTAATGATGGTGGCCTTCATGTCTTTGATGATTTTAGAGAGGCTTATTCATGGTTACGGCACAACACTGATGTCGATGATAAAGTAAGTTCATTCCTATATGTTCTTTTCCAATTTCAATTTTTTTATTCAACTTTGCTACACTTGTTAAATTTTAGCTATTCAAAAGCTTTGGCAATATGGTTTTAAATGTGCAACTTTAGACATTTTGACATAATGATGTCTACAGTTTATATATGTTTCCTTAAAAAAATGCTAAATTATTTATTTATGCTGTGGAATTCTAGAATTAGATCTAGTTGTGTAAACTACAACATGGTTTGATGCACAATATGTTCTGGTGAAAGATTTGGCTATACTAACGTAAGGCAACTATAGCTTGAGATCAGATGCAGTTCAAGTTACTAAGGGTCAGTTTTCCTTGGTTAGAAAATTGACTTGAAGCAGCCTTATAAAATCTATTCATGTGCCATGATATTTAGTTGACTCTGTTGCTTTTTCTACTTGGTCTTTTAACTGTTTTTCTAATTATTTGATGCCTTTCAACTTGGTTTGATTGCATCATGAATATAAAATGGCATTTGATTGTTATAGGTTGCATCCTGGTGGGACTATGGTTATCAAACAACTGCTATGGCTAACCGAACTGTCATTGTTGACAATAATACTTGGAATAACACACACATTGCAACTGTTGGTACTGCCATGTCTTCTCCAGAAAAAGCAGCATGGGAAATCTTTAACTCCTTGGACGTTAAATATGTTTTAGTTGTATTTGGAGGTTTGCTTATCATCTGATCTTGCACTGGTCCATATTTTCTTTCAAGGGAAAAGGTCCATTCTGATGCATGACTTTGTTGTTGATTAGGTCTTGTTGGCTATCCAAGTGATGATATTAACAAGTTCCTGTGGATGGTTCGTATAGGAGGTGGCGTGTTCCCTCATATTAAAGAACCAGATTATCTTGTAAGAATTTTTCTCAAGCTGAACTGATTTATTTCTTTTAGGTAAATGATGATATGATATTTTACCCTTGGTTGATCTTTTCTAGCTACATCATTTGGATTGTTCTACATATTGTGATTTGTCTGTAGAGTGTTATTTTTTAGAGCTATTTTTGACTTATTTGGTGTACTAGTATAATTTTACTGATTGCTTTGGATCTTCCCTTTCTGCTCACAGAGAGATGGTCAATATCGAATTGATTCTCAGGCTACTCCAACCATGTTAAATTGTCTCATGTACAAGCTATCATATTATAGGTATGAATCCCTATGTTGTACTAGTATTGTATGTGTATTCCCTCTTAAATAATTATTTTTCATCATGTCTTCTATTACAGGTTTGTGGAAACAGATGGTAAGGGTTTTGATAGGGTCAGACGGACAGAAATTGGGAAGAAACATTTCAAACTCAGCCATTTTGAGGAGGTCAGATCATCCTTATAAACTCACTAAACTTTGAGTCAGTTGCAGAATGATAAGTTCAAACCTCGTGTGGAAATGATTTTAGCTTTCATTTTAAGTTCACATTGTTAATGCATATTAGGCTTCATTTATCTTTGCGAGATAGTATTAGTGGTAGATAAGTTTTTCATTGATTTGTGGTCTTCTCAATTTTTAGGTATTCACAACTCACCATTGGATGGTTCGGATCTACAAACTGAAACCTCCAAAGAACAGGTTACGGGGAAAAGCAAAAAAGTCCAAATCGGTATGTGAAAGTTTGTGTACCGTAAATACATTATGAAATAATCTGTCACGTACCTGAGTGCTTTTTCTTCTACTGTGGCAGAAAACAAGTTCAGCAAGTAGCTCCAAAAGAAATGTAGCAGTAAAGAGGAATCCCTGGCACTAGATGATTTTTTTTTTTTTTGGGATAGGGTAGTATTTCTGAGATGTCTGCAGTACTCGAATAGTTTTTGTATGCGGCAGGAGGCCTTGGGAGAGGGACGATGCAGGCTAAGTTGATTATTATTAAAATCCTTTAGGACGAGAAAGCATCCAAGTTTGAAGATCTTCATTCCTTTCCTCGTGATGTTGTATCTTGTCCAGGACTAGAACCAGAAATTGGAATACTAATGAAGTTTTGGTTATCACCTGACGATTTATTAGGGAAGCGAATATTTTTCCTTTCGCCTGTGTAGTTTTGTCACACTACACTGGACCTCAGATTTTCTTTTTACTTTCCTATTTTCAGTGGGTAGTTGGTGTGTGTCACTATTTATATTTCCTTCTTTGGGCCGTTTAGTACATTTTCATTTACCTTCTATTATTTTTTGCTTTTTGTTCATCGAGATAAAAGACATTAATCTATTAACTATATGTTCGACAGCCAGGATCTTGCATAATATTCGTTAATTGGGGTTTTTTTTTTTTTAAACCGGAAAGAAACTACAAAGAAAAACTACACACTCACAACTTTAGCCAGCATCCTCCATTAGCTTAGAGTTCTGCGGTAAAGTTCGCCTTTCATCTCGTACTATAAAAGATCCATAAGAGCCATCGGAGGTTGTTGGAGGTACTGCAGTCTTGGGCTTGTAGAGAAGGGTTGAGCAGTTAATCGGTTAGCGCTCTGGTTTCTTTTGTGATAGATGTGCTGAATTTGAACCTCCCATGTTTGTCTAATTAACCTGCGAATACCTGCCACTAAAGAAAGATGATTAATCAGATGAGGAGATGAAGAAGAAAGAATGTTAATAATCTCCAGCGAGTCAGTTTCGACGACCACACGGCGATATCCAAGATTCCAAGCCAAGATTAGCCTTGAGTGAACCCTCCAAAGTTCAGCTATCAAAGGCGAACCCGCTCTGAACTTTTGAAGAAATTCACCACACCATCGCCCCTAACAGTCCCGTAGTAAACCGCTTGCTGTTGCTTGGGTAGATCCGTGTTTCACTGCCGCATTAGTGTTGAGTTTAATCCAGTCAGCTGGTGGTTTATTCCAACGCACTAGATTATGTACGGCTAGACCTTGGTTCTGAAACACGTGACTTTCCATCGCCCTGGCTCGTATTAACCAGTCGACGTAGTTTAGCACAATTGGAGTGCCATCTGTTGGCCAGATAAAGTCGATCTCAAAGATGCTTTTATTTCGCCATTGCCATATGAATCAGCGTGCGACGCCAAAAATGATGGCCCACTCCGCCTGTTGCCATAAAGACTGCTGCTGAAGGTTGGTAAGTACCCAAGTCTCCGCTTCGTGCTGAAAAAACCCTGGATTCACCTCCTTAGGGGAAAATCTTCTCCAGAAGGTCTGGACCCTTTGACAATCTCGAATTGCATGTAAAATTGTCTCTTTCTACCTACAGTAATGACAGTTGTTATCCACCGAAATATGTCTCGTTACGCGTTGCTGATTGGTTAAAAGTCTCTGTTGGGTCAAAAGCTAGAGAAAAGACTTGATTCGTTAATTGGGGGTTTTAAAACAACAATATTGCACTTCACTGACGGTCGTTATCTTTTATATGCATGTGGAATGAAATAATTTATATTTTATATATTTTGAAGGAATTATTTAATAAATTGATGGTCTCAAATAAATATTAATCACATTAACATTTTAAAGACTCCGCAAAGCTTTTATTCGATCAATTCTTTTAATGTTTAAGATAAAATCAATACATTTTAAATTTTAATATTAAATTGTTTTTCTTATTCAAATTTGAGTGTCCAAAATAAAATATTGCAATAGCATATGTAATCCAAAAGAATATAAAATATTGCAATAGCATATGTAATCCAAAAGAATAAGGAATGATCTTTCAATTAAATGATTAAATGTACTATTATATGGATGCTTCTTGCCGAAGGATTTGACAAATAAGCTGAAGTTGAAGGAAAACTGCCAAAAGGAAAAACATACAGATGTCAGTTGATTAACCGAAATGAAGATGATTTTGGATATAGGCCAAACTTTTTGATGAGATAGGTGCCAACAACCGGTATCTGCAAAATTAGCTAAGGAGTTTGGGTTCATGTACTCTATAGTATTATATATATACATAAAGTCAGCAAACCCATTACTAATATACATTCCCTCAACAACTGGAGATGAATTTGTTAAGATTCAAAAAACCCTTTTGTCCACTGATTTCCTTCATTCTTCTTTGCTATACTGTTGTTGGAATCGAGTTGGTCTCCATCAAATATAAGTGTGGTAGCTCAAGCTTCACCTCCGGTGAAGGATTTGAGTCCAACTTAAATAGTCTTATTAGTGCATTAACTTCTAATGCTCCTCAGACAGGTTTTGCTAAGATTTCGCAGGGCCAAAACTCAGCCCAAGTGCAAGGCCTCGCTCTATGTACAGGCAATGTTGGAAATCAGGATTGCCATGCCTGTCTACAGGCGGCCGCCTGTGAGATACAACGAGTTTGTGTTCGCAACGAAGAAGCAGTGATATGGTATAACAGATTGTTGAATTAACTTATCTTGTGCAACCTGAAGTATTGAAATTAGTGGAAGAGCTTGCAATGTCAGTGAAGGTAAGGAAAAAGAAGCTGAAGGGAAAGATGAATTGGTTCAAGTGCAAATGGAGATTGGAATTGATGATCCTAAGCATAATTCAAAGCTACATAGATCAACTCAATGAAGTTAAAGATCAGATGAATGAAGCACAAGTCAGAGAGGAGAATGGAAAATGAAAGAAGCAGATGCAAATTCATCGGATGTACAACAGAAGTTGAGAATTCGAGTTAGTTACTTGGAGGAAAGTAACTAGAAGAAGTAACCAGAAGAAAAAGAACAAATTGAAACAATGAAGTCCAAGTTAACTGTATAATGTTGATGACCAAGAATTAAGCTTAAGGAATGTTGTTAGGATTAATTAATGGAGATATGGACAGATCACTATGTGGACAAATCATTGTGCAACACCTTCTTCATGTCTGTTATTTTCAGAAAAATGCTACCTACTGTTACAAGTTTAAGCTTTAAGCTTTTTCCAATGTCAGTTTCAGTTACACTAAAGACAAAATTGTTTACTTTTGTGTTTTGCCAAATCTGGAAAAGTCAGTACTAGTTAGTCATTACACATCAGTTTATGCTTTTGTTCTCCAGTTATTTTTCAAGTTGTAGAGCTGATATAAAGCTCATGGACTTCATCTTTTTCGTATGTAGAAGAGAGAAAAAGATTGAAAACCACCATCAATACAAAAGATTCAATACCATTTTCAGATTTCGTGTGTGTTCATTATGTTCTACATTATCATTTTGTTTTTTCAGAAGAGTGAATAGCTAGCTAAGACAACACATACACAAAACAAAGAGTTTTTCCAAAAGTTTATTTTCGGTCTAAAGAGCAAATACATCATTTCTAAATACACCATACATACATACTCAAATCTATGTGAGGAATCAGAGTTGCAATACTTTTACATCATACATTCAGCTGATTACAAAGTCAAGATTATAAGAGAAATTTAAGAAGTTTGTTGCAGCTGAGTTATCTCTTGTATTGGAGCAGACGTAAGCTGAAGGTGTTTGATCATTTGCCTCAACCAACATTCTAGCTCGACAGGTTGTGCAGTAGAGGGGCCATCTTCAATCATTCAAGGGGGTTTCTTCAAGAGTAGTATCAGAGCTTCAAGGTTCACTTAGTCTGGACCAAACCGAACAATGACAGGTATAAATCCGATGGTCATGAACTTACAAAATATGCAGACAAATGTTATGGTGTTGGCTGGAGACAACTACAAAGCATGGGCCATTCGAGTAAAGGATTGCCTAAGGATCAGTGACTGTTGGAGTGTGGTCACTGAAGGAGTAGCGGAAGAACATGGAGCCATGACTCAAGCAGACCAAACAAGCCTGAACCAATATAGGGACAGAGACTTCCGAGCCTTGGTGTTCTTGAGATCGGTGGTAAATGAGTCCATTTTGCTGAGGAATGCAAGTTGTAGGAGTGCAAAAGAACTATGAGATACTCTTAAAGTATAGTATGTTGGATTAGCTCAAACTTTAAGGCTGAAGAAACAAGCGGTTGTAATAAGCTTTGAAAACTTTTCTATGAAGGAAGAGGAAAGTGTAGCTACAACAAAGGGTCGGTTTTTGAATTTGGTGCAGCAACTAAAGGAGTTTGGGGAGAGCACAAGCACAGAAAGGTTGGTGGACAAGTTCCTAAGTCGATTGCCATTAATATTTGAAGCAAGTGTGGCACC
>JANTPM010000008.1:3700321-3715688 GCA_025434745.1 Erythroxylum divaricatum
AGGAAAACCAAAGACCAAGTTTTCGGGTTATTTAAAGTGTGGAGAGTTGAAGCTGAAAGTCAAAGTGGAAACAAAGTAAGATGCTTGAGAAGTGATAGGGGAGGTGAATATGTTTCAAATGAGCTGAAGAAATACCTTAAAAATGAAGGGTTATTCCATCAATTTTCTGTTGCTTATTTACCACAGCAGAATGGTGTATCAGAGAGAAAGAACAGGAGTATAATGGAGATGGCTAGATCAATGTTAGTTGGAATGAAAGTGCCAAGAAAATTCTGGCCTGAAGCATGTCGTACAACTGTGTATTTGCAGAATAGGTTGAAGACAAGATCATTGGTTGGAAAGACACCATTTGAGGTTTGGTTTAGGTTGAAACCGAAAGTACAACACTTGAGGGTATTTGGATGCATTGCTTATGTGCATATTCCTGAAGTTAAAAGAACCAAGCTAGATGAGAAGGCAATCAAGGGAGTGATGATGGGATATAGTGGAGAATCAAAAGGCTATCGGATTTATAATCCAGAAACAGGAAAAATAAAGATGGGAAGCATGCTATTAGAGTAAAAAGAGACAATGATTGTAGTAATAGAGTACAATATTAAGGACTAATCATCACTTATGTCCTTTTCATTGTAACTAATCACTGTTAACCGATAACTACTTCTGTTTAACCGTAACGAATTATTGTTACGTAACTTACTGCATGCAAATAACTCTCTGTATTTAAAGCCCATTGTACAGACTGTAAAGAATAAGAGACAAAGTATCAAATTCATATCTTTGCGTGTCAATGATCTTTCTCTACATGGTATCAGAGCACATCAAAGCCTAACGACAATCTCTCTCATTTTTTTGGCGTATGCGTGCTTCCTTTGTCTGTTTAAGTTTTCACTGACCCTCTATACACACGATATGACTACTCCCCCCGAAGATAAATCCGGCACTACAAGTCCTGCAAATACAATATCCCTCAACAACTCGTCGCTAGTTGTTTTAAACACTGCTTACTAAATGGAATCAACTTTCCGGCCTGGCGGGTGCAGATGATGACACTTCTCATTGGCTACTGTTTACAAGGATACACAGATGGTTCTTTCCCGTGTCCTCCAGTCACTGATCCTAGCTATCCCAATTGGATCAGATAAGACCAACTACTGATTGTTGCTATTATTTCCTCTGTCGCAGACAATATTGTCGCCTTACTAGGTTCAATTACATCGTCTAAACAAGCATGGGAGGTGCTGGGCAAAACTTATGCAAACAGTTCTCGCTCCAGAATTTTTTCCTTGAAAGAATGACTTACTTGCCTTGAAAAAGGAGAACAAATTGTTGTTGTTTATCTATGGCAACTTAAAAATATTGTTGATGAATTGGCTATCATTGGCTGCCCGGTTGATTATACAGATCTTGTTATCCATGTTCTAAATGAAATTGTTTATGGCTTTAGGGAGATAGTAGCGACCATACGGGCACGTGACGCTCCGGTTTCATTTGAAGAACTTCATGAAAAGCTTCTTGACCATCAAACTTACTTGACACGGATGAATCGTAATGGTTCCCCTCCTACTATTGCATTAGTTGGGTATAAGTCGAACTGGAATCGTCATCGATGGCATTCAATGTCACAGGGGTCACCACCCAGTTCAACTTCTCACGAACGACGAAGGCCTAGTTCCTCCAGTTTCACCTCTAGATCTGATGGTAATGTGTCTCCAGTGAAATCTCATGGTGGTGGCGATGGTTATTCTTCCATCATTTGTCAATATTGTGAGAAGTCGGGTCACACAACTCGCCGTTGTTTTTAACTTCATGGCCGACCTAGCAACAAACAACCTTCGACCTACCACATATATAAGCCCACAGAGCAGTCTTTTGACAAATGGATTGTTGATTCTGGAGCTTCCCACCACATCACCACCAATCTACATAATATGTCTCTTGCAACTCCTTATGATGGTTCTGATCATCTGGTAGTTAGTAATGACACTGAATTACCAATTATCAACACTAGTACCACCATTGTTCCTACTTTAACTAAACATTTATCCTTATCTGATATCCTACATGTTCCCACTCTCAAACATAATTTGTTTTCAGTCTCTAAGCTTTGCGCTACTAATAATGTTTCTGTTGAATTCTCCTCCTCCCATTTTCAGGTCAAGGATGTCACAACTAAGGTAGTACTCATGTAGGGTCACTGTGTTGTTGATTTATATTACACTTCCTTTTTGAAAAAGCTCCATCCTGCCTATGTTACTACCTACGATTTTGTTTGGGACTGGCATCACATTTTAGGCCATCCATCTGCACCAGTCCTTAAGCATCTCAATAAACGTTTTTCTCTTAGTATTCGTAATAGTCTTTCAAATCCTTGTGTGTCTTGTGCTTGTGCCAAGAGCCATAAATTGAATTTTTCTAACGAACATCTGTCTAGTACTCGTCCCCTTCAGTTGTTATTTAGTGATGTTTAGGGTCTGACTCTAGTTCCATCCATTGATGGCTTTCGATATTATGTCGTTTTTGTTGATCATTTTTCTAAGTATATTTGGTTGTACCCCATTCAGCGTAAATCTGAAGTTCTTGCCATTTTCACACGATTTAAAGTTCTTGTTGAGAACTTCTTTAACACTAAAATCACATATGTTTACAGTGACAATGGTGGTGAATATGTTGCTCTTAAGAATTTTTTGGGTGATCATGGAATAACACACTTTACTAATCCTCCTCACACTTTTGAGTTAAAAGGAACAACTGAAAGGCATCTTCGACATATTGTCGAAACTGGTTGGGCACTTCTTCATAAATCCAAACTCCCACCATCCATGCTTTTCAAATAGCTGTATTCCTGATCAACAGATTACCTACGCCAATTCTACAAATGACCTTTCCATGTGAAATAGTAAATAAATCTCCACCTAATTATCATCATCTACATTCATTCAGTTGCTTGTGTTTTCCTTGGCTCAAGCCTTAAACTTAGCATAAATTACAACAACGTTCTACACCTTGCATTTTTATCGGATATTCATCTTCACAATATGTTTATCTCTATCATGACCCTATTACTCAAAAAACTTACGTCTCTCAACATGTCACATTCTACGATAATTATTTTTCCTTACAATAGTCTTTGTAGCGTCCCCCCTCTACCCACCTCCATCAATGCTTCATCCCTCACCTCTCATCAATCAGACCTTCCCCTGCTTGATTTGAGTCTGTCTCTACCTATCTCTAGTTCCAGACTGTCTCATACGGAATCATCCCTACCTTTAACCACGGGTATAACACAACATGCTCTGCCTCAGACCTTCTCACCATCAGTGTCAAACCAAGTAGAGCCTAAGCAAATCCCACATACTCCTATGGAAAGGGACTATAATCTGACTCCTCATATCACAGACGATGTTGTATCAGTGCCCTCCTTGCACACTGACGTCTTGACTAATCCACCTGCCTTGTCTCAAGAGCCTGATCATCATAAGCCACCATCTTCAATTGTCATTGCCACCATGAACAAACACCCAATGCAAACCAGGGCCAAGAACAATATTCATAAACCAAAAAAGATCTATCAGGTGAGTAAATATCCACTACCAGATACTCTTGAACCAACATGTCTTTCGCAGGCCATGAAAGACACCTTATGGAGAACCTCGATGCATGAGGAGTTTGATGCCCTCATCAATAATCATACTTGGGATCTAGTACCAGTACCTTCAGGCAGCAACATTGTTGGCAACAAATGGTTATCTCAGATCAAGTAGAACCCAGATGGTTCTGTGGCACGCTATAAATCACGACTGGTTGCCAAAGGGTTTACCCAAACCCTAGGCTTAGACTTTCATAAAACCTTTGCTCCAGTTCTCAAACCACAAACTCTTAAGATCATATTTACAGTTGCTCTTGCTCATAGTTGGTCCATTCATCAAATGGACGTAAATAATGCCTTCTTACAAGGAGTCTTAACCGAAGATGTTTACATGCAACAACCCCCGAGGTTCATCCATCCTAATCATCCAAACTTTGTATGTAAATTACGCAAAGCAATTTATGGACTCCATCAGGCTTCTCGTGCTTGGTATGATTCCTTGAAGATTTTCATTCTCTCATTTGGTTTTCATCACAGTCTCAGTGATCCATCATTATTCATTTATTATGATAATGGTGTTGTTGCTTATTTTTTAGTCTATGTGGATGATCTCTTCCTCACCGACAATTCCTCGTTGTTCTTAGCAAATTTCATTACTAAGTTGTCAAAGAAATTCTCGATAAAACAATTGGGATTTCCATCATATTTTTTGGGGATCAAAATTGTCCCTACTCTTATTGGATTGTTTCTGTCACAACATAAATATACCAGGGATATTCTGGATTGTTTTGGTATGTCTAATGGCAAACCAGCATCCACCCCCTTATGCCTTTCCACGCCTCTACGCCTTGATGACGGCACTGCAGCTACCGATGTCTCGCTTTATAAACAAATGGTTGAGTCCCTCCAGTATTTAACTCATATACGATCGGATGTTGTTTTCTCAATGAATAAACTTGCTCAGTTCATGCATGCGCCCAGTGTCACTCACTTGCAACAAGTTAAAAGAATTTATCGCTATCTTAAAGGTACAATACAGTTCGGTTTACAACTAAATAAGCCGATAAAAATGGCTCTTCAGGTATTTGAAGCACCTCTGTCCCCTCTTCAAACATACAACGATGCAGACTGGGCTGGCAACAGTGATGACAGAACCTCTACTTCAGCCTGCCTTGTATTCTTTGGCGGCAATCCTGTCTCATGGCATTCTAAACGACAATGCATAGTTACGCGTTCCTTCACTGAAACTGAGTACCGATCCCTTGCAACAACAGTAGCAGAACTTTAATGGCTACAAAACCTTTTATCTGAACTCCATCTTCCTTTTAAAGAGTTAACGGTTCTCTTCTATGACAATCTTGAAGCGATGTACTTATGCAAAAACCCGGTTTTTCATACTTGAATGAAGCATATTGCCTTGGACTATCATTTTGTGCGACAACTTATTCAAGCCGAAAAGTTAATAGTAGCTCACATTTCGACTCGTGATCAATTAGCCGATGCTCTTACCAAGTCCCTGCCTTCTCGACGACATGCCACACTTCGACACAAAATGCATGTCCTCAATGGAAACATGCTCTTGCTAGTGCGTATTAAAAACTAATCGTCACTTACATCCTTTTCACTGTAACTAGTTGCTGATAACCGATAACTACTTCTGTTCAGCCGTAATAAATTATTATTAAGACCATGGTTTTCAAACCTGGACCGGATTGGCCGGTCCGATCGGTCCAATCGATGACCGGTCGGTAGTCCGGTCCGGTTCCCTAAAAACCGGCTATAAATTGAACCAGTCTGAACCGGTCAAAATTGGTCAATTGACTGGTCGGACCGATCCGACTATTTTTTTTAATTTTTTGAATTTTTTTAAATATTTTTAATATTATATATAATTAAATATAATTATTTCATAATTATTACATCACATCGGTTCGATCGGTGGTTGAACCGGTCGAACCGGTCAAACCGACGATCAATAAGGCTACCAATTTAATGACCGGTCTGAATTTCAGAACATTGATTAAGACACTTACTGTATGTATTTAAAGCCCACTGTACAAACATTAAAAAATAAGAGACAAAGTTCATATCTTTACGTGTAGTGATCTTTGATCTTTCTCCACATACGAGACCTAAATGATTATCTATACAATGCAGCCCGTATCTTATATCGAATCATATCCCGAAGTTCTTAATGAGGAAAAGGACGCTGCTTCGCAGGCTTACGAGAAAGATTACAACATAACTCTATACGATATGCAGCAGGATAGATAAAAGTAGGATCTGAAAGGGTTTTTGGGTTGGTGGAGTGCAAAGGAGATCTTCCGAGGCCTAAATGCATTAGGTGTCTGTGAAGGGAGTATTGAGTTTCAAAGCGGCTGTTCAAGTAATAAAGGTGGAGCGTAGTATTCAAGGAGCTGCAATATAAGAACTGAGACGTACAATTTCTTTTGATGCGTTGATAAGTTTGAATAGTACTTGGAAATACAAAAGAGAAGAGCGTGTCTGTAAGATCTTTGAATAATGGATTCAAATCCTGTTTTATTAAGATGGAGCTATGGGTGAACTTGTGCAAGTAATGCTCTTTCCCTTTGTCAGTGACCCAGAAAACTAGAAGCAAGTTCCTTTCTAACGTTGGGCTCGAGTTGGGGGAAGGAATCCCACCACTATAGGATCAATTGGATATTTGCTGAATTCCAATCAGATGTTGTCAAATGGGGGTACTGAATCATCAAATGATTCCAAGACTCGAGCTTCGGCGAGCCGTGGATTACCTTTTTGCACGCGGCCCCGCGACTCATGAAATCTACACACAACTCCTGCTCCAGTGCTTTCGAGCCAACGATGTGGAACAAGCCAAGAGATTGCAGTCTCACATGGACCTTCACTTGTATCATGCCAACGACACCTTCCTTCACAATCGCCTACTCCATTTGTACGCCAAATCAGGAAGTGTTTGTCTCGCTCGAGACCTGTTCGAGAAAATGCCCCGTAGAGATATTTTTTCCTGGAATGCGATGCTTTCCCTGTATGCGAAATCTGGGTCGATGGAGGATTTGCGGGCTGTTTTTCACGACATGCCTGTTCGTGATTCAGTGTCGTATAATACAGTAATTTCTGGTTTTGCTGGGAATGGATGTGCTAGTGAGGCATTTGGAGCTTATGCGGGAATGCAAAATGAAGGGCTTCAGCCTACAGAATATACGATTGTGAGTGTTCTGAATGCTTGCGCCCGGGTGTTGGATTTAAGAAGAGGAAAGCAGATTCACGGTAGGATTGTTTCAAGTGATATGAAATGCAATGTCTTCATTTGGAATGCTTTGGTTGATATGTACGCCAAGGGTGGAGAGATTGATCAAGCTAGATGGTTGTTCGATAGAACGTCGAATAAGAATGTGATATCATGGAATTCGATTATTTCTGGGTACTTGAAAAATGGCAGACCTGAGAAATGTATTGACTTGTTTGATGAAATGAGAGCATCAGGGTTGAAGTGCGATCAATTTACAGTTGCAAATATTCTTAGTGCATATTTTCAGAGTGGATATGTTGATGAAGCAAAAAAAATATTTGATGAGATTAGAGAGAAGGATAAGGTTTGTTGGACAACCATGATAGTCGGCTATGCTCAGAATGGAATGGAAGAGGAGTCTTTGCTGTTGTTTTGCAAGATGCTGTTGGAGAATGTCAGACCAGATAAATATACCATCTCAAGTGTGATTAGTTCTTGTGCCAAATTAGCTTCTTTATGTAATGGTCAAGGGCTTCATGGGAAAGCACTTCTTATGGGAGTGGATGATGATTTATTGGTATCTAGTGCCCTTGTCGATATGTATTGCAAATGTGGATTCACTACTGATGCTTGGATTATATTTAGCATGATGCCAACTAAAAATGAGGTTTCTTGGAATTCAATGATTTGTGGTTATGCACAAAATGGACAAGATTTTTCAGCCTTGGCCCTTTTTGAGAAGATGTTGGAAGAAAAATTGAAACCGGATAATGTTACCTACACTGGTTTGCTCTCTGCTTGCGTTCATATTGGGTTGGTTGAAGAAGGCAAGAGGTACTTTGATTCGATGACTCAACTGCATGGACTGACACCGACTTTGGATCATTATGCATGCATGATTAATCTTCTTGGGCGGTCAGGATGTATGGAGAAGGCAATTGACCTAATTAGTAGTATGCCACAAAAACCAAATTGTTTAATTTGGTCCACTGTTTTATCTGTTTGTGCTATGAAAGGTGACCTTAAACATGGCGAGGTTTCAGCTAGGCATCTATTTGAGTTGGAGCCACAAAATGCAGGGCCTTACGTCATGCTGTCCAATATGTATGCTGCCAGGGGAAGATGGAAGGATGTTGCATCTGTTAGGTCTCTAATGAAGACTAGGAATGTCAAAAAGTTAGCTGCTTATAGTTGGATTGACATTGACAATCAAGTCCACAAGTTTGTGGCAGATGATCGAACTCATCCAGATACCGTTTTGATTTATAAGAAACTTGGTGAATTGATAGAAAAACTGCAGGAAGCTGGTTTTATTCCTAATACAAACTTGGTTCTTCGTGATGTCGGGGAGGAGGAGAAATTGGAATCCATCTGTTACCATAGTGAAAAACTTGCTCTTGCATTTGGGTTGATTAGAAAACCTAATAGAGTAAAACCCATAAGGATTATAAAGAACATTCGTGTCTGCAAAGACTGCCATTTGTTTATGAAGTTTGCATCCAAAATTATAGAAAGAACAATCATCTTAAGAGATTCAAACAGATTTCATCATTTTGCTAAGGGTAAGTGCTCTTGCAATGACTACTGGTGATGTGAAACCACTAAGCAGCCAAGACTTTCAGGTTTAGGATGATGCAAGAGAGATTATTCTGTGTAACTTTCCGCTACCGGTGGATCTTATAACCTTTTTGAGACATTTTCAATACATCCATGATTTGTCGGTACAGAGACTCGAAGGGATTGGAACAGAAGGTGAACATAATTTTCACCCCCGGAACCTGAAGTGTTTAATGTGATATTATTTTGTACAGAAGCATGGTACAGATACAGGAAGAAATAATCGGAATGATGATAAGCAAGGCAATAAAGAAAGTAAAGCTTCAATTGGGTTTGGACTTGAACTCCATTATGGGCTAGAGTTGCAAAAGTTGTTTCAATACTTTTGGTTCTGCTCATCAAAAAGAACTTTGGTTCTTTTCATAAAACATTGTTTTGCACTTAGATTTCTTAATCCATATTTATGTAATATAAAATGTTATACGGATGATAGGAAATACTATAGAGATTGTATTATTTGCGTATGTAAGAGAGACAAATATCTAAGCCTAAACAATCCTTCACAATTCAAAAATATACCCTCCTCCTCTTCCAGTTCAACTATATTCCTCCTTATATATTCACTGTCTTTAATTACTCATAACAAACTCATAACAAGCCTACATGGAAGATTCTCCCTTTCCCAGCTTGCTCTTACGAACATAAATTTTAATAGACTTAGGTTGCTTAGGTAACATGGGCTGATCACTAGGAGAAGTGCTAACATTGCTAGCTGCAGATCAATAAATTCACTTTTCTTTTCTAGGGCACATGTACTGCAGAATTTGATCTTGATCCAGCCTGTTGAGATTCCACGATCAATCCCATTAGGTCTGTAGCAATAAATTCCAACTCCATTTATTTCTCTGTACTTCAATGTTCAACTCCATGCTCATCTACTCGATCGAGTATTTAAACGTAAGGTACTCTCATTTATTTTTCTGCTCTCTTATAAGGTGAAGGTTTTGTTGCTTTGAAGGCCATTGACAAGTGTAAAAAATGTGGGATGGTTCATTAATAGGAACCCAGTAACTGTGAGCTTTAATGCCACTGATTAAATTATCTTCCAACATTAGGTATTTGTCTTTTCAGTTTCTCATATGCACAGGAGAAGAGAATGCACCATACAACAGTCCTAAACTATATGGTTGATCTATAAAATTATTGCAATTCAAGTACACTTTTGATACTGATAGGCTTCTTCTTTTTCACTCAGCAGAATTGCATCATTGTTTGTGACAGATACTAAATGTCTGTTTGCTATGTAGTTTAATGTTCTGCTTCTACAATCAACTGACACTCTTTTGGCTTGTGATGATCCCATTCAGAACTGTACCTTCGGCTTTTGTGAGTATGGTGATGCTGCTTTAAGAGGTTGTACTATTTTAACTAAGAAGGGTAATTTGGGTACAGTACAAGACTCTTTTGCAGGTTCACTTGTATTACTTTTTACAAAATTTGTTATGATATTAAAAATATTTGTCAAGTTGAATTATCTTAATATAATATAAATAAAATATGTGAGAAATTCTGATAAAAATATAATAACTTGTTAATACTACAAAGTGTGTTTAATGATTTTCTGTAAATTTAAGACAGTACTTGTGCCGGTCATGTATGGCGTATGGGCTTGAAAAAAACTCTCTCAGTTGCATGACCTGACCTGCCCCCTCTCGGTTCTCTGTCAATCTCTGTCAAGGATGAGAGGATGGTCCAGTGCCGTCCAACGTTGAACAAACACCTCTTGTTTGCAGAAACGTGACGTTTGGGAAGATGGGTTCCTAAGAGCCAGGAGTACGATGAGATTGAAGAACCCCATTCCCATGTGATGATCGAGCCCACATTTGGTAAGATGTGGACTGGCTTTTAACTCAAAGACAGTGAGACTCTTTTAACTTTTCCTTTGTCATGCTTCTAATATTCCCTTCTGATTAGAGGCTGTATCAGTATTGCCTATGACTTTGTGACTCGTGAGACCCTTTCAACAATTAGGTTATCGTCTGTTTCGCCACCATTACACTCTTGAGATAGATAGAATATGGATTGTTTTTAACTGAAGACAGTGAAGACTCTTAACTTTTCCTTTGTCATGCTTCTAAATCTAATATTCCCTCTCGATTAAGGGCTGTATTGCCCATGAGTTTGTGACTTGTGAGACCCTTTCAACAACTAGCTCCTCGTCTGTTTCATCACAATTACATTCCTGAGTTCGAAACTTAGACTATGATATGATATATATTTTCAGTTATTATATACATCTAATTGTTTCGATGCATATTTAATTTATCTCATTCTCCAAAAACCTAAATTTAAAGATAACATATAATTAATGCAATCTGTTTAATTGAATTTTGATATGTCACCTAGAATGCCACTAATTGAGGTAGCATATATATATATATGGGGCTTTAAATCCTCTGCAAGAGAACAAGCCTACATTTCCCCATACATATAACACCAAATAATTGCTTTTTAAGTCTAGCTAAAAGCGAAAAAGGCATGAATCATTACTAAAAAGGCACTCGTAAAAGAACAATATAAATTATTAAAAATTTATATACAATGTGAGCCTCCACCGTTGATCTGGGGTTCCTACATCACACACACACACACACTCGCGCCACGTTCGGCCTTTTTCACTGTTCAGTCGTAGCAATCATCAGAGGATTTACTTTCAAGGCCGAAAAAAGGCTGAATTGTACAATAATACAAGTGGTACCCCACACGTGTGGCTCGCGCAATTCCCACGTGGGGAGTCAATCTTTTCTCCAGCGACAAAACATGTCGGGGGAGGAGATTCTGTAGACGCGTAAAATCCGTCGAGGTGGAATGGAAAGCCTCACCGCCCCACTTTCCGCCTTCTCTCATTTCTGGATCAGACTCAGACGGCAATGTCACCTTTTCGCAATTGTGCCTCCACTTTTATAGTGGCTCGATGGCTATTATTATTGATTGTTAGGTCTCTTAATTAGAGGTCGGCTACATTCCCAGAATGTTTCTGTCGACAATATTTTTGTCTTTTGTAATAATTTTTGGTTGAGGCAGGGGCAATGGTTGGTTAGTCAAACCTCCATGGCACAACTTCAGCACCTGTATGAACTTCAATTTGATCACTAGGTCTGCTTGATCCAATCATTAACTCAGCATCATCAACTTCAGGTTCAGTTTTTGTGAGTGACTGAGAAGAGTGAAATCTGCAAGTATATATGTTATTTCATTTTTAAATCATTAACCAGTAG
Source organism: Erythroxylum divaricatum (assembly GCA_025434745.1). Taxonomy (NCBI): domain Eukaryota; kingdom Viridiplantae; phylum Streptophyta; class Magnoliopsida; order Malpighiales; family Erythroxylaceae; genus Erythroxylum; species Erythroxylum divaricatum. Next base: position 3,711,975 of record JANTPM010000008.1, read on the forward strand.
CTTATATTTTATATATATAGATACTGGAATCATATTTATAGTAACTTATTAATCTGACTTCAAGAACATCTTTAGCTATAACTATTATTTCGATTCCGGCAATGTTTAACTAGTTTTCCATCATGAACTTGAGTACTAAACACAAATCAGTCCATGTATGCCGACTGTTGGTTTTAGATCTACTCATTTATTTCATTTTCAAAACTAGAGAATCAAATGTCAAAAGGTCTAATCCGACCTTCGTGTCATTTTCATATTTGTCTGGGTTTACCAACTACGCAAAATCATATCGTTCGATGAACTAAATTCCATTTTTAACAACTTTTTGTACGTTATCAACCTAAAATTCATCTCTTACTGTTAGATCATGATCATGTCCAATGCTACTTCAAAAATCAAAATGAGAAAAGAAACAGGACCCATCTTCTAAAAATTATGATGGCTAGCTGGCCAATCGCTATATCATCTCTGAAAGTGACTCCATATCTTTACATTAAGGGTATCTTGAAATCTATAGCAGTGTCCCTTGAAATGCAGTACATGAAATCGTACGTTGAAGATAGATCAAACATGTCCCTGGAAATGCAGGACAAGAAATCGTACGTTGAAGATACATTATATGTAGGCGTGGCACATGGACGTAGAAAATAACAAGAACTCCCATGTCCAGTATAGTGGACTAATCTAAAGCTTAAAAAGCTGAAGACACTGTGAAATTCTATGATTGATGAAAAAGTCTTACAACTCCTGTCAGACAAATCGCATATTGTCTGTCAGATGGGACCTACCGACTCCATTAATATTGTGCCATTCCCACATTTAAAACAAGAAAATGTTACTTGGTCATCATTACCTAGACATATACGGGATATTTCAGGTATCATTAATGGGATTACCAGGGATGTTTCACAAATCATTAATGGGATTACGAGAAAAACCTGCACAAGCCCACCGAGAGTAACGGCATAAATCAATCAAAGCATGCATGCTTCGGTGTCTTCGTCTGGTAGCTTGATCGTGCATGCCCTTCCATTTCGTTTTAATTTCTTAATGTTGTGTTGTTGTGATATGTCCTTCTCAAAGAAAGGACGGGTGAATGAGGAGGGTTTTTTTTTTTTTTTTTGGTACAGAAGAAAGAAAGAGCAAAAAATCGATTACAAATTAACTAGCTCATATTTTGGCGGTACAACGCAGCTTGCTTATTCTGGTGAATTAATTCCAAAACTATTATCGGAGTCTCCTGAAGAATATGCAATTCTGGATTAACTAGGGCTGCGATTAAGACTAGGTGGTCCGTACACGGGTTCCCTTCACGATGACCATGTTAAAGCTACGCCTCCCAAGCTCGTTGGAATAGTCCTCGGGTACCTGTCAAAAAAAATTGCTCATCAGATAAAGTTGTATTGGATGAAGACAATATGTTTATAACTTCGAGAGAGTCTACTTCGACAATGATTCGTCGATATCCCAGTGTCTAAGCTAGAGTGAGACCCGATTGAACTCTCCAGAGTTCTGCAGTGAGCGGGGTTCCTCTTGCAATGTGCTGTATAAACCCACCGTACCACTGACCATGTCAGTCTCTAAGTGTCCCCCAACAGTAATGATGTTTCCACCTTGTTTTACTGCCCCATCGATGTTTAATTTAACCTAGTTCTCTGGCGGTTTGGTCCACCCAACTAACCTACCCATGGGTAATCTTTGGGTTAAAAGCACACAACTTTTCGCTACCCTAGCCCGTTCTATCCATTTTACGTATTCCATAACGACTCTGTCACTTGCTTCTGGCCAAACGAAGTCAAGGTCAAACACGCTTTTGTTTCACCAAATATCATAGAAACCAGTAGGCTACTCCAAAGAGAGAAATCCAGTTGAATTGCCTCACTTGGTGGGGCTTCATAAGATTAGATTTCACCCACCTTACCTTATCTTGTAAGTAGAAGTTCGTATCCACTATCTCGGGCGGAATTTTGCTCAAAAGGCTTTAACTCTCGAACAATCCCTAATGGCATACATGGTAGATTCTTCTTGTCCACAGCAGTGACACCTGTTGTACGCAGCAATGTGACGAGTCACTCTTTATTGATTGGTCATCAATTTGCCTTTGGTCATTAACCAAAGGAAAGTCCTAATCCGCTGGGGTCCTTTCTATTTCTGAATTAAATCCCAGAGGTTACTATACTCATCAGTGATTCTCCCTTCGATTAATTCGTAAGCTGACGTTACTGTGAACCGTCCATGTGTTGTTTGTCCCCACCAGAGAGTATCTTCCTCTGTACTATCTGCATTAGTGGGGGTCTCCACGATGTCCAAACAAACTGAGGAACGGAGGTAATTAATCTTGGAACAAGCTCCATTTTCAAGTGGTGTAGAGGACGCTCTCGGGGATTAGGGAGGTCACCACATAAATAAGTGGGCCCCAATCTTTTACCCAATTATCCATCAAGAATAATATTCTCCGTCCATTTCCTTGTTTCCATTTTAGTCCTTGGCGAACTACTTGCCAAGTTGCAGGCATTCCCTTCCAAATGCTCGAAGCCCCGACCCTCTCTATTGTAAGAGGGATGTGGTGTGGGTCAATATGATATTTAGCTCTTAAAATCTGAACCCATAAAGCTTGAGGTTGTGAAATCAATGCCTAACCCAACGTAGACAATAAGGTGTCGTTGGAAGAGTGAATTCATTTGATACCCAGACCCCTCGTTTTTTTGGGCTGACACACTATTTTCCAGTTGGCTAGATGCATTTTCCTTTACTCACCCGTTGAGCCCTAAACAAACTATCGAATGAGTCTCTCCAAGTCATCGCAAAGCTACCTCGAGAGTCGAACTGTTTGCATTGTATAAGTGGGTAGGGCCGCTATCACATACTAGGTTAACGTAACCCTTCCCGCTAAAGACAGTACCCTTGCCCTCCATCCTGCAAGTTTCTGCTATGCATTATCAAGGAGATGTTGGTACGTGTGTCTTGATGACCGCTCATGTAACAATGGGACTCCTAGATATTTTCCTAAGTTGTTCGTACGACATATATGCAATGCCTGGCTGATTCTACACTTGAGTGTTAGGGATACGTTCTTTGAGAAGAAAATTTGAGTTTTGTCAATATTCACTTCCTGGCCAGAAACCTGACAAAACTTTTCCAGGGTTCTAGCGATAACATGGGTTTGAGAGTTCGTGGCTTCCGCAAAAAGGACTAGGTCATCTGCAAAGAAGAGATGAGATATCTGATGTAGCATCCCACTCTCGCAAGACCCGAACCAGATATCGATGGTGATATCCGAGCCCGTGACTCACGAGGGTGGTATGCTAGAGCAGTCGAATACAGTTTAAAAACTCGGAAAGCCATTTTTCTTTCTTTTTGAAAACAATCGAGTGCGCAGATATCGGTAAACAATTTGGGCCTGCGATACGAAAACATTTTCAATCAAAAATCCAATTTCAGTCATAAATCAGTTCATACACATATAATCATAGCCAAATTGGGCCCAATACAATCACAGTACTTATATGCGAAAATACAAATTTACACATAATTCAGAACGACTCAAATGCAGACATGAGACTGATCCCGACTTCAAACTTTGTCACTCTTGCAGAAATCATACTCCCGTCTCACTAACGGGGTACTCGCCAATTCTTGAAAAAAATAGTTGCAATGTTGGGTGAGTTTGCGAACTCAATGAGAAACCATCATCGATGGTTCACTCAATTCATG
>JANTPM010000008.1:3751546-3763268 GCA_025434745.1 Erythroxylum divaricatum
AAAATTTATTATATTAAATATTATTCTATTCTATTTGATTTATATTTAAAAATATTTTATTTCTATAACATAAAAAAACAGCTTCCTGAAAAAGCTGAAATTTGGGCTTTTCTGAAAACCTCCAAATTTTAGCTTTTGAAAAAGCTGTATTTTAGTTTTTTCAAAAGCTATTTCTACTTAAAAAGTGCTTTTGAAGTTTGCAGCCAAACACTCATTTTTTTCTGAAAATAACTTTTGCGGTAAAAAAAAATTCTTTTATAGTCTCCAAAAGCTGAACCAAACATGCACTAACCTTATAAGTTTCCCCAAAAAAAAAGATGAGAGAATGCAACAGGAAAACAACAATCTGATCCAATCTGTCAGGCAGGCGTTCCATTTCAACCCATCTTCTTGACTTGGGCATTTACTGATTCTTAGCATTTTCTACTTTCGCACACATTTTCATCAGTTTTACCTACGCAGGCCAGTGTACATGGTCAGAGAGTGTGTTACGATTCTGGGGTTTAGAAGGTGCTTTTGAACCATTTTCATTAATAACCAGGTTGAAAAAACCTGACGTTGACTTGAAATCACTGTATCACACTAACTATTATGGAGGGTGCTAAAAAAAAGATTAGATAATTGCAATAATTAATTAATCGTCATTGCAGAACGATTACATAGTGCATTGTCACAATAAGCAAGCGCATTACTTGTCCATGGATCGTTTATAATAAGTAGGGAGGAAGAGATCTACTCTTTGGTTTATTTTTCAGTTAAAATATATAAAACTTTACGGGCGTTAGCTAGATCCTAAGATGTGTATTAATAAACTGCTCATTTTTATTTACTGTTATGTACTTGTTAGGGGCATAGGTAACATTATTGATTAAGTCGGAGCAAATCTAGCTGTCTAGTGATTAATTGCGCACGTAATGACTAATTGTGAAGTATAACCCACTTCAGTTTTGGAAATGTGAGAAATTTACATATGAACAGAAACGTCGCTGCCTTCAATTCAGGCTGTTTTTTTTTTTTATTACAAGGGAAAAGAGAACAAGAAAAAATTAAGTGATAAATCGACGATACAAGACGACGTGAGAATCACAGAACATAGTTTAAACTGGAGATAAAGAGATGATGAAAACAATGCAGGGGTTATTATCCGGAGAATGTGGAAAGAGCACAGCTATTCATAAGATGCCAAACGGTTTAAGATGAAGTAAGTTCTACTACTACTACTTATATCAATTAGGAGTCAACTTTGATAATAAAGGTGCACGTGTGGGCTGATTACTGGCAAGTTACGAAGAACAGTAACAAACATATATATATGTACATTAAATCATAACTAGCTAGGTCAAAATGCCTCATTCCTCCAGGCAGTTTTTATGACAATCAGCTAATTAGTTAATTAATTAAGCACATAAACTAATGCACTAGATTATCGATAATCGTTCCATTGGAGACCCTTTTTCTTTGGGTTCAAACTGAAGTTACACTAACATGAAACTGGCGGTCTGCATTGCTAGATTTGAGGTTTCCAATTTCCAACCACATTAAAAAAAAAAAAACTTGTTAAAATATTTAAAATATCTTTAATAACAAGACAAAAGCTGGCACTGGTCGTAGTAGTAATAGTAATCGAAGCAATAGGGCCCTTCTATTTCTTTGTTCTCTCACATCTTTACAGCTGTGAAATGGGGTCGGATAGAGCTTTGTTGCTTGAGAAAACTATAGCCCCATGCCTGTTCTTATACACTCATATATTACAGCCGAATCGGTGGCTACCTACTAAATGACGAAGGAGCTTGGAAAGTGGGTTTTGGATTTTGTGTTAGTCCTTGTATGTGGCGTAGTAGTTGAGTCTATGCAATGAAACCCCGCGCTGTTTTCGTATCGACATAAACAAGAAGAACATATATAGCATTCATCAGGATCCTGAGAGTCTAAAATTTCAGCATGTATTATGTCAATAAGAACAAAACGAGTGGGGTTTAATGATGAGATGTGCCTGCTTGACTCACCTGTGGAGTGATGCGTCAGTTGAGCCTTCAGAGAAGTGTGTCCCCTTAACCCACCTACTAGGTTTCCTCGAATAAAAAAAAAGTATTATGGTCCACAATTATTAACAGGAGATTATTAAAAAAAGATAAATGATTGTTTCCTATCAGGTCCATTAGTAATGGAATAATAAATGTGGTATGCGAAATAATATTAAACCCTTGCAATGGTCTATAATGGCTGAAAGAAGGGCATTAGTATTACCATTGTTGAGGATGAAAATTAAATAGAATTCTTAAGAGATTTCATTTCATTTTTTTTTGGAATTTATAATTATATATCCTACTGTACCTGCTCTAGCCATTAACTATAGGAATTTAACCTTTTTACTCTTTTCTTCCATTTCATGTGAGGTATGAGAGAGTGTAACCTATAGTATAGGGGATGACCTATGTCAACGTGAAGGCTCTAATACCCTAACAGCCAAATTAGTATACTTAAAAAGATAAGCAATACCCTTTTCATAGAATCAATTAGGCGTATGTGGATGATCTCCGTTCATTATTTAATTTCCAAGGCACAAAAATAATGCCCCCAACTGCAGCTATGTACGATCCTTGGCATTCATATAAGTTAATGATACCGCAAATTAATAATACGGTGGTTGAGAAGCAATTGTCAAGGGAATGAGCCCCATCTAATCAAAAAATAATTGGATGTAACACAATCACCAAGAAAGGATTATTTTCCATGGAGAGCACGAGTAGCCGAAGACTATAAATTTTTATTAAGCTGCTAGAACAGTAAGCTTAATTAGTCACGTGTCATACGAATTTCCTTAAGTTCCTCATTAACAAAGACACGTACATGCGCGAGCCAACCGAATCGGTACACTACACTAGGAGTCGAGGAGGAGGAGGGACAAAACTATGTTGGGTTCCTAAGTTAAAGCAAAGCAATAGTTGGCTTAGGACAGGAAAAGAACACACAGGAAGCGCCAAGTGCCAAAAAGGCATCACCTTGGACATCGCAAGGCTACACTAATTAAGCCTCTAACTAAATAGTCTAATAATGGTTTATATTTATATAGAGGAATTAAACTTGCCAAGAAGTAGTAAAATTGATAAGAATAAGAATCAAGTCGTGAAAGAGTAAGTAGTATTATATAGCCTAGCCTAGCCCTCAAAGAGAAAATTGTATCGAAGGCCCTCTCTAACAATATTATCATCAAAATCTCAAGAAAAGTGAAGAGTATGTGGACACACACACACAAACCAAAAGTCATAATACACTTGCGAAAGCCAAAAGAAAAAGCTAACAATGTTCCCACAAGAAGACTTCAAAACTACTTGTACTAACATTTTCTGGCGTTATTAACAACTGTTCGCTGAAGCACCCACCGTTTCCACCGCCACAGTACCCTTCGTACCATGGTAGACTATACAGCCACGAGTCACCAAACACGAACTCGTCCCTTAACTCGGGCGATTCCTCAAAAATCGACGACTCCAGACTCGGTAACTTCACTATCTCGCTCAGCTCCTCCGAAGTGGCCGCCACGTCACCAGCCGATGACGTCACATCCGCGTTTGAGGAAGATGATGATTGCGTCACCGTAGAAGACGATGACCCATTATTCATATCGTTATGATTGTGATTATTGTTATTTCTGACATTACTGTCGTCGTCGGTTTCCTCATCTTCGTTGCCACTGTTTCCCCGGCTAAAGTTCATCGAAGCAGCTTTAGCTGCAGCGGCTTGAACGTCCCTGGGAGAGTTGGACGCCGGTCGAGGAAGCACCCCGGCTAGCTCTGGGAAGTTGAGGATGGCGGAGTTGCCCTTAATGCTCATGGCGGCGACGTCGTGAGCACGTGCCGCCATTTCTGGGTTGGAGAAAGTGCCGAGCCAGATCCGGCTCTTCTTACGGGGCTCTCGGATCTCCGATACCCATTTTCCCCACGTGCGCATTCGGACACCTCTGTAAACAGGATGCTTGCTGTTGTCTCTAGCCCGCTTCGGCTTTCTGGGGTTCATTTCAGGCTCAGGGTCGGGCCTAACATCATTCGGGTTGGAAGACAGCCCTGATGATGAAGAAGGTGAAGCTGGAGGTAGTGAAGAGGAGGATGAGGAAGCGGAAGAGTTGACGCTTGGGCTTGGCGGGTCAGCCATGCTAATCAGCTGTGAGTAATCTGTTTCAGACCAAAAGGGTTGATTATGGATTAAGCTCTGAGCAAGTATATTTACATCTAGAGAGAGAGCAGAAAATGCAGGAAGAGAGAGAGAGGATGAGGTTTGTGAAATGACTGTAAGCTATATATAAAGGACAGTCGCGGTGTAAAAGGAGAGGAAAGGACGTGTGTGTGCGGGTGGGTACTCTATAGAAGCTAGCTGGAGATGTATCGAAAGACAAAGAGTGGAGTGGAGGGTCAAAACAAGAAGGGAAAACGTGGAAACTATTAGTGAATCCACGGAAGAACTACAGGACAGCTCTCTCTTATCTTTCCTTTCCAACGTTCAGACAAACAAAGTAGCTAAGAGTATACGTACATGTAATAAGTATGGGAGTGGACTGCTCCGGAGTCTCGTGTACAGAGAGAAAAATAAAATAAAGACCGATGGAGATGTTAAAAAGCGTTAAAAAGACTTAAGATGAGATGAGAGGGATACTGTCTTACTTGTGTCTTGGGTTGGAATCAATTCTCTTACCCTACACGACGGGGTAGGAAAAGGATGATTTCAGGAAAATTAAGAAAACGTAGAGATCGTTTGGGCCTTAAACTTCTTCAATTAAACTTCTCACGCTTTATTTCCATGCATGCATCAAGCACCTAACTCATGTACCATAATGAATTGTGATGGATGGAAAAGTAACATTACTGGACTCGATCGGTCAAATTCTTAGTGCTTGAAATTAATCATGACGTTTGATTTTACAAGATTTTTAAATTCAGAAAATGGAAGTCCTAACGAATATCTGTACTTCTTGAATTGATGCAATTGGCAATCATTTTGACAAAGGGACCAAAATGAACGCACAGTAAGAGTCGCCTAAGCCCCTAGGACGGAAAGGGGCAAATGCTTAACCAGTGGGTGATTAAGAAAGTCCCTTTGTACATTAGGTTACCCTTCACACTATTTTTATATTGGCACTGGCACACGTTAAATTTCGATAGATTTAACTTAGTTATTGGACATTTTATTTCTTACTTTCTTGTGTTTAAATTCTAATAGATAATAAAAATCAACATATTTATTATAAAAGACTTTGAGAAGGGTTATAATATACACAGCCTTTCTTTTATATTCTAATGGATAATTAAGATTTAAAAAAAAACTATGCTTTCGTAACTCTTTAATGTAAGACAAGATCATCGATGTCTATTGGTGTTTCCATCAATAAAAAGTCGAATCAATCAGAATATGTTCACTATTAAAATATGATTTCTTATTTTGTCAGCACATAGAGATGTATGCATGAGCTGGATTAAGCACGATTAAGACATATAATAGTAATTAGTCTTCACTGTATAATATAAAATCACCTTTCTATTCTTGCTTCTACTGCATGTATAATTACTAAACTTGCGACAGGTACTCATGTAAAAAATCCCAATTAAAGCATAATTTTCCATATTAATTTCTTACACTTCAGGTGTTCCCTTGTGCTTGATTAGGAGTCACTTTAATACGTGAAAACATGTTTTTTTCTTAAAAAAATAAATTATTTCTTGCTGTTTTGATTTCGTTCCTCTGGATCGATTTTGATAGTATTTATAGCTGTGCACAAACGTGGGATTAATGAACTTGGGGTAACTAGCTAGCATACGCCTCATAACTCGAACGTCAGGAAGCTTTTTAATTGGATAGGGACCTAACAGGAAACAGCTAAAATTGAACTTTCCATCCATAGTTTCTGTCAAAGGCTAATGTATTTATATACTGTATCAGCGTTTAGGTCAAAATTCAACTTTCAATGTGGTTAATCTGTGTCTGGTTTTCTAGGGATGATTTGGGGCTGAATCCAACAATGATTTAATCTTATAAGAGAAGCTTGCCTACTTTTCAACCAGTTACTCAATCTGCTGGTTGAGCTAATTTAGTCAACATAAAATGGCTAAGACCGAGTGCTAGTAACCTTTAAAAAATAAATTTGTTTGCATTTGATTTTAATTTTTTAAAAATATCAGTTGACATCCTACTCAACATCAAGTTAACGCTTTGACTCATAACCTCATACATGCTTAGGTCATAAAATGTTACTTAACAATAAACTAATTACATGTTAATCATCAATCCATCCTTAATTATTGTACCTACTTTTATTTTGTTAATATTAATTCTTTCTAAGCTTAGGGTTTAGTAGAAATACAATGCATCAAATCTAAAAAGGGAATTAAAAAATATGAAGAAATTGATAGAAGGGGAATTTATTTTTCTTAAAAAAGAAATAAAATGCCAACTCATTAAAAAAAAGGGTACAGGAATTTCCAACAAGCTGGTCCAACAGGGCGATCTATTTCAATAATATTAGGTCATGAGTGACACGAGCATAGTAAACGAACATCAATCAAGAAACCATATGGTTTGAGCCGGGAGCCTCACCGGTCAGGTATTATCCTGTTTGATCACACCCACATTCTGTAGGGGAGCGTTGCACATCTCATGGGGGCAGCGGGAATCGAACCTGTAACCTCAGGGTTTTATTGCGTTGAGACGCACGCCTCTCACCATTTGGTTTGAGCCGGGAGCCTCACCGGTCAGGTATTGTCCCGTTTTGTTACACCCACATCCCGTAGGGGGCGCTGCGCATCCCGTGGGGGCAGCGGGAGTCGAATCTGTGACCTCAGGGTTTTATTGCATTGAGACGCACGCATCTTACCACTGAGCTCCTTTTTGGAGAGGGTGTCCCCCGCCGTCCAAGTATTGTGCCCTTTGGTCTACCAGGGTGAGGTTGCGACTCGAATCCCTGATCAAAGGGTTTTGTTGGCCTCAGGGACACGTCTCTTACCACTCCTCAACGCAACAAAACCCTGAGATCACAGGTTCAAGCGACGAGATCCGCGCCTGGCAACCAAATGGGACAATACTAATTCAAGTTGGGTCGGCACGTACGACAATATCTGTGGCGCACCCAAACCACCATAGATAGAAAGTAATTCAATAGTTTTTCTGAGAGAAAATACAAGGGAAACAAAACAACTGTGAACTTGTCATTTTCCTTTCCCTTTTTAACACATAAAATACAAAGTTCTTAATTTGCGATTCTAGTCGCTGGTCTTTACATTATTTCCATTAAACAGTTCCTACGACCAAATAAATAAATAAATGAATAATGCATCATGCCCATGCATGCTAACGTACCTTTCTTGTATTGTGTCAGGATTACCAGCAGATTCCTCCTGTTCATATTCAACTCCCTTAAAATAAACAAAGTACAATTCTTTCTTGAAATGAGATCTTCCTTCCTTAAAAAAAGTAATCTCCCGTGTAATTAGGCAGACCAACTCAACGTACAAAGGCAAGCTAACATGAAAGCTACTGTATTTTTATTGATCAAAGTTTATGGGTATATGAATCACAGTATCTTCTTTCTTTGATTATGTTTAGTTAGATAAAAGATTTTTAATACAATAAAATAAAATGAAATGATTTATAATATAACAGAATGTAATATAAATGATGAAATATTAGAAAATTGTTGTTTGGGAGGAATAAAAAGGTTCATAATATAATATAGTAAATATTGTTTAGAAGAAGGACAAAATGAAATGTAAAGTATGTATAATAATAATAAATGACTATTCTACCTTTGTTATTAGGGTTGAGGGTATAATTGATTTCATAAAAAATTATTGAGAGTATATTAAGTAGTACAAATTTATCATTTACATCTCATCTTAAACCCTCCAAATTAGAGGTAACTCATTTTTACTGTTTAAGATAGAATATTATGTAGTGTGAAACTCTCCCCTTTTATTTATTTCATTTCATTAAATTATAAGCACTCCTTTCAAATAATAAAATAATATTACATTTTATTTCATTTCGTTACTATCTACTTTACCAAATATATCCTTACTTTTCTGAAGTTACTTGAAGGTTGGCGACGGCAGCCAGTTTGGTTGATTGTAACATGATAAAATCTTAGCTTTCATTAATGGAGGTGGACCCGTTAAGACAAAGCTTAATCTGCTTTCCTTCACAAGCCCCTCATGTGCCACCCATACTCTTAAGGCATTGTTAATGACTCCTCTCCAGTATTTGTTAAAGAGTAAAAGAACTGCACTTTTATATCCCCAATATTGCTCCAAATTGTTTCCCTGCTACCTGGGTTTTTGTTACCATGTGACATGGGAAAGATGACATGAACCCTGATATTGTATAATAATAAAAACTTTATATTGCTGCTATAAATGCGGCTTAGACCTGATTTTTTTTTCTTTTCTACAGTGCGATGCTTTCACTTTCATGGAAACCCTGGAATGAGCTACAATTTAAACCAGATGGAATAAACTTTCTAACAATGTTTATGAAACCCTGGAATGAACTACAATAGATTTCAACCAGATGGAATCAACTTTCTAACAATGTTTCTGAAACCCTGGAATGAACCATACAGCTCATATGGTAAAGTTCCTTTACTATATGAAAAAACACTGGAAGGATCATAGTCTTTGTCAAGAAACAGAGCAGCAGTTGGGATGTAATTGCAATATGCACTAGATTGATTAGTATGCTGAGAGCTTGTTTTGGTCATTATGCATCAATGGTGATATATGGGTAGTTGGTTGGGTAGACGTTCAAGGGCATTACTCCTGGGCCTACCAGAATTTATTGTATTTGGATTCTGACACTTGATGGGCTTTATAAATGTGAGAAACACATGCTCTATGTTGCGAGTATTCGCCTTCCACTTCCTACAGATCAAGCCTACCATGTAAGTTGTGTCCCCTGCTAATGTATTTTGTTAATACTTGATTAAGAAGAGAAGATTGATCAAAAGAGAACTTTTGGAACTTAAGGCGATCTTAATCTCAAGCTTGGCAGAGTTCAGTATCACTGAACTGCTAGAGATCATTGGTGAACCATCAACCAAAGTCACTAAAGCTACTCAATGATGCTTAATGTATCTTAATGTACATATGAACTTACAGTCAATGGCAGAAAGATGCTTCATTTAGAAGGGTGTCATTGATGAGAATTCCACTAGGCCCATAAGCATTGAAGATATGCTTGATGCTTTATGACAGATCATCTTGGTTTCTAAATGTTCTGTCAGAAGTGTCCTTTTAGTTTCTGGCTCTACAGAGTGCTGGGAGGTTAAGTCGACAATGCAATCCAATCACAGGAGGCGAATTATTGCTCATGGACCCCTTAACAGACACCGTGGGCAGGAAAATGAAGCACAAAAATCGTGCGTATCACTCCCTCTACTCATGCTTGAAAGCTGCAGAGATATGGCAATAGATGGTATTTCACAAATGGCATTGGATCCCGACGCTGCATTTGAAGTCCAAACTCTGGTAAGAGAGCAACATGAAATGCATACTTGCTGGGAGTAATGAGACAAAAGTTGCATGTTGTTATCAAGGAACCCGCCGTTATAAAGCATAACATGGCTAATGGATGGATTTGCAGAAATCGTTGCCTTGGAAGTGCAGAAGAATATGCATGTATCAAGACTTCCGTTCTCTGCTAAACTAATGCCAATCCTCAGGAAGTAAACAACAGCAACGTAACATGATTTCGAGCCCCATCCCACCACTCTTTTTGGAGCTTAAAACTACAAATTAAGCAATCAGATGATAATACCAGGAACCATGACCACAAACGACTACAGCGATGGTTGCACGTGATTGATAAGAAGCATTACACCTTTACCTACCAATGTTTGATTCTGGCTAGGTGTATGGTTTGAAGGATTTACATGCTTTCCGGTATATCAAACTGATAGCGCTGATTGAAACAAATGTAGCACACTTTTTCTGTTCGTTCAATTATTTTCGAGTTTCAGAATACAAAATCAAATATAAAAGCACAGCAATGCACCAGTCTAAGAACCCCTTCTAAAAGGCGAGTTCGAAACAATGGATCATGTTTTAAGGTATTTTTATGTGTATGCATGATGTATCATGTATGCATGTCCTTCTCTTGCTTAATTTTGCCTAATTCGACAAGCATTGTCAAAAGTGCCTCACACATCTCAAAAGGCTCGGGCTCACTTGGGTCTCTCTTCCATGACGAGTAAACCATCCAAGCATGATCAAGCTTTTTATCTGGTCTAACAACAACAGAACCTGGAACCTCAGCATCACGGCATGTCACTAATCCATCAACCATCACTCTTTTCCCCATACCTAAGCTGCAAGTGTAGTGCACACACAGCCACGGCAGCTTACAAAGGAATCACTACAGGGACCTGGCGTCCTGCTTGAAGAACGCTGTCATATTCTTCACTCCCAAATTTTGGAAGTGGTAACCAAGGAAGTTCTGCTTGACCTATGTGAGTCATTGTGGCAAGGACACCTGCGCCTACACTTGCTTCTGAGTGGAAGGAGATAAGAGGAATTTCTTTTGGAAGCCTGTGATTCATGATGAATTCTCGACGCCTTTCATAAGTTAGATCTTCCAATGCTCGAATATCACCCTATAATGAATTTTTTGTTGCATAATAAAATCAGAGAAGGTGAACCATGTAAGGTTCAAATGCAACTAAGAAATCATGCAGCAAAGTCTAATAATCAACATAGGCAGATGCAATGGATAGGCAAGTTGTGAGAAGTCTCAACAAAAACTACCAAGGAAGGTTATTATATGCAAACTTGATAAAACATCACTGAAGTAGTAGTTGTCTCATATTGTGAAACAAGGCAAATAAATGGAATATCAATGAAACAAAGCAAACATATGGACTATGATCAAAGGGCAAAAGAAAATTACCATGATTAGCTTGCATATTAGAAGTTCCATGATCCTCCGGGTTTCTTTGTCAGCAATCTGGCCTTCACGAAGAATATCAGAAGCTAAAGGAGAGCCACCATATGGGCTTTGCACCAATGCGAGTCCAGCAACTTTGTCTTTCAAGTCACACCAGTAAATTGAAAATGCAGCTGCAGCATCAACCCCGCCTTTGCTGTGCCCAAGCAGCATTACTTGCTTGCCTGAACCCCAGTAAAGCTCCTCAATGTACTGCTTCAGTTCCCATGCATTCTGCTGCACTGATGCCTTCAAACAAGAAGGTACGGTAATTTGTTACTTCAAGAGTTCCAGAAGCATTGTTGACAAAAAGATGGTTTTTCTGAGTAAAAATGACTGAATTTTTAAAAAATTAAAATAAAGTACCCACACCAGCTAATTATTATGTCAGGAGTTCCTGATTCTCCAAGTTACACTAGTCTAATTCCATCACGTATCCAAAGTTACCTCACTATGAATTATTGCAATGTGACAAGCTAGACCATCTTCGAAAAGAATTTCCTAGTGCCCACAAAATACAAGGGACTATGATTACTGAAAAGGCCTGAAGAAGATAAGCTCTTGATAGCATCACAGATCCTGTTAGCACTATGGGTCCTAAACCCATAGTGATTATTCTAGGAGAAAGAGGGAGAACATGGGCCTCAAACCCATGTTGACATATTCTAGGAGAATCTAGAGGGGAGGGTCATCAAACGGTTAGGGAAGTTAGTTAGAAGAGAGAGAGAGGGTACTATGTAAAGGATGAGGGAGGGTAGTACAG
>JANTPM010000008.1:3763368-3780140 GCA_025434745.1 Erythroxylum divaricatum
TGGCTAATTTGTACTGACTCGGCTGAGAGCTGGGAGGGCCATTGTTGGCTGATAGCTTAGTTCTTGTAGTAAGTCCTACGAGGGCTACAGCTAAGAATCAACAAGAAGTTTTATATTAGCATCCATTTGCTTATCATTGGTGCTTTCATTGAGAGACTCAGTGTATGCAAACAAGAATGGCTTCACAGAAGTGGGAAGCAATGGATGCTCGTTACCACAGTAGAAACGAAGTTGTTGGATCATACGGTTCAACTGGGTAACTTACACAAGGGAGTCGATGACCTCTCCAGAGCATTAGCGGCGATGCACGTTGAAATGAGAGAGGGGTTCCAATGACAGGCAGCGTGTCAAACACCAGAGGCAGGGTCGAGTTCAGTGGAGTGTGGGAAGTCGACTCACACGGCGCTAGAAGGCAGCAATATTACCTCCATGGCGTCGGAAGAACACCAGCTCCGAGTGAAGTGGGTAGAGCTCCCTCCATTTCAAGGTGATGACCCGATAGGGTGGGTCTCACGTGCCGAACTGTATTTCACCATTCAGGGGACTCCTCCGGAGCTTCGAGTGTAGCTGGCACAGATTTGCATGGAGGGCATGACATGGCACTGGTTTAAGGTTCTCCTAGCATCGACGCCTGAACTGGATTGGGAGACCTTCAAAAGAGCTTTGTTCGACCGGAATCGTTTCTCCCAGCTGAAGACCTTGATGCAACAGGGATCGGTCGATGAATATGTGGAGATGTTCGAAAATAAGTGGAGATGTTCGAAATGTTGATGGCTCAAGTCCCTCCTCTTCTCGAAGATCAGTATATGGGTCTATTCCTTGGGGGACTGCGAGAGAACATAAGGTTGTAGGTGGTGGCATTGGATCCTCCCTCTCGTTATCGACTGATAGCAGCATCACGTGCAGTGGAGCGTAAGCTCTCTCCATCGGCGCATCCCAAGAATACCATAGGCTAGAGATCTGTGGGTGTTCCACGAGTCGGGCCTCTCAACCCGACTGTGGAAGGATACAACTGGGTCGGGTCGTGACTCGGATTGACTCAAACCTAAACGCCCACCAGTGGAGGCGCAAACCACTGGGTTAACCAAGAGGGAGGAGTTGATCGGCGACCTGGCATGGAGAGAATCACCGAAGGATGACCCAAAGGGACCAGAAACCTCTCCTACTAGGAATTGATGGATCGGAGAGCTAAGGGATTGTGTTTCAAATGTGGCCAACACTACAGTCCAACCCACATCTGCCTCGATAAACATCTACGACTATTGATTTAGAAGGGAAATGAAGAAGAGGAGAGATCACCATCTGTTAATAGGGACAAAGAGGAAACTGACATGGGAGAGGCATGGGAGATGGTCTGTCAAGTCACTGAATATGGGGAAATAGCTCAGTCCAAGACTTTTAAAATTGAGGGCAAATTGGCAGGGGTCTCAATCTTGCTCCTCATCGATAGTGGGGCAAGTCACAACTATCTTTCGCAAGATTTGGTGACTAACGTAGGGTTGACTGTTATTCCCACCGTAGCTTATGGAGTAAAATTAGGGAATGGAACCAAATGCTTTTCACAAGGTCGGTGTAAGGGACTTGTGGTGCTCGTAGGGAATGTGGAATTACTACTTGATGCCTACATTCTTCAGTTGGGGGGAATCGATTTGGTTTTAGATGAAGAATGGTTGGAGACCTTAGGGGAAGTTAGGACAGATTTCAAGCAGAAAACAATGATCTGGGGGTTTGAACATGGGAAAGCGGTAGTTACCTTGAAAGGGCAAGGCTACAAGCAGTCCCAACCAACTTCTGCCTCGCAAGGAGCATTTCAGTCCATTGCAATGGAGGTTCAGAATAAACAGCAGGAGAGTGAGGTCCATGAGCTTGCTTCAGAAAATAAAACCTCCTTAACTCCTGGCCAAATGCAGGAATTAAAGAAGGATAACTTTTCTTGGAGACTCGAAGCTCAAAGAGCCCTTGAAAAGCTGAAGGATTGCCTCGTTTCTTTTCCTTGTCCTCAATCTAGGCTGAACGGACTTCCCAGAAAAATCAAGAGCAAGTTCCTTGGACAGCTGCTGTCCAACTACAACAGCAATTTCCCTCCTTCTGCCTTAAGGACAAGGCAGATTCTGAAGAGGGCGGTATTGATAGCATCACAGATCCTGTTAGCACTATGGGTCCTAAACCCATAGTGATTATTCTAGGAGAAAGAGGGAGAACGTGGGCCTCAAACCCATGTTGACATATTCTAGGAGAATCTAGAGGGGAAGGTCATCAAACGGTTAGGGAAGTTAGTTAGAAGAGAGAGAGAGGGTACTATGTAAAGGATGAGGGAGGGTAGTACAGGGGTATTGGGAAATCTCGCATTGTATTCAGCTGTTGCTGAAAGGGCCATTAGGCTGGTAGCTTAGCTCTCATGGAATATACCACGAGTCTATAGCTATATATCAATAAAAATACCTGATTTCCATCCATTGCTTATCAGCTCTTGTGTAAATATGGAGTTTACTTGCAAAACAAAAAGAACCGTAATGAACAACGTAATAGAATTTCATTCTCAAACCTGGTATTAGCAGATAAACATACGAGTCTGGAAGTGTGTGCTCACCATTCCTGAAGTAAAAACACAGAGTAATTTTACCATCTAGAAATATGGTCACTAACAGGAAAGGGTTCAAGTTTCTCTAGGCACCCAAGTGTAGTCACTAAGGAAGATGCTTCCAAAGGTTGCAATGTTTAGAGGCTTTCTTGGAAAAGGCATAATTATGCCTTTTAAAGTTAAGAACTAATTTTTATCAAATAAATCTTATGATTTTTCAAGGTCATTTATGATTCACCGCTCAAAACAACTACATATAACTGCACTTTTTCATCAAAAGATGATTAACAAGTTTTCCAGAATTAAATAAAAGACGACACATTCCTCCAATTATGATGGGAACAACAAATTACAAAGACGAGTACCTTATTTTGGTAAGCAGTTCTATAAATCTAGGTGTACCATCTTCCACAGGATCCATTCCAGGAGTATGTTGCAACCATCCAATGTCACCAGACGAACCATGCAACGTTTTATACACTCGAGAAGCAATGCTGAAAATGCCAAACTATTATTCTCTAGAAGGAATATGTTCACAAAATCTTAACACCTGGACTCCAGCCTTCTACAGAATTAAACCTACAATACTTAAAACTATCTCCTTTACCTACGAACTTGAATTTGAGTGCATCTGATGTAGTAGAATGAGCATCTCCAACAGGCCAATGCCAAATTCCAGGCAAGGCGAAGACCAAACAAAGGAAGCATCAATCTACATTCACTAAGAAGCACAATGAGGACCACAAAAAAAAAAGCATGAAATGAAGATATCATGAAGTTGCATATTAGTAGTATAGCTTCCAATTACCACATTATACTCCATCTTCAACACTTTCAAAATCGAAAAATGGCCATTGCATCTTATCATTAGTGGTTTGGATCCTTGGTATCTACTGAAAACGAGTATTTAATAAAATTAGAGTAGCATATGATTATAAATTTTCATAATTTAATTCGTTAAAGGTGACTGGTGAAGTTATCAATATGAGAGTTGCAATTTAAAATTTGCATCAAACAAAAACTTTATCTACATGGCCAATATGAAGAAAGAATTCATATTTTATGTCTCGGAAAAGTCAAGTATAATGGATGAATACCCTCGAATAATGAAGTAGGTGGCTCCATGACAATAACTGCTATTTCTCACAGCATGTCTTGTATTTACAGACAACTCTTTCCTTTTGACTTGGGGTTTTCTTCCACGGAATCCAGGGCTTGAGTTAGAAGAGGATGAATACCCTTCAAAATAAGATTTACAGATGCCGTGGTCTGAATATCTTGAAAATGCTCTCAAAGAACCAGGCGCCAAATTGTTTGAATATTCCTCAATATCGTGAAATACCAGATCCTCTGTAGCAACAAAACTCTCTAAGCAAATACATCAGGAATTTTTAAGACACAAAAGCATGCGATCAAATAGAAAATTCACCTATGAAGTCAACGAATTGACTACTTATATAAGCAGTCAGCGCCCATAGATGGGAAAAAATATTACCCAGTGACGAGTGCAAACCAAAAGAATCAATTATGAAATCTGTGTTAGTTACAGCATCAACATGAACCTCATTTGCAAAAGAAAAAATAAAACATTTAGCAAAGTAATTCTCTTATTCAACCCAAATATTCATTCCTCACCTCTCCCAACCTATAACAAAAAAATGGAAATTAAAATTAAGGGAAACACAATATTAACATCCTTCGCATTTTCATGAGTTTAAAAATCTGATATACATGCACACATACAACCAGGAGAACTCAAACAAAAAACAAATATACAGTTCAGGATTAGTCTCACCACATGCCTGCCTTGGTAAATATTTTCTTCCACACGAGAATAGTCATTAACCACATGCGCAATCTGGTTTGACTTGAATCACAAGAAGAAAATAGAAACTTTCAGCTTAAACATCAAGAAGACGCAACAATAGCACAATACTTAACCAATGTAAATAACTAAGATCTTTCTTACACTTAAAGGATTATCAATTTTCTCACCATCAAGACACAAATCTCCCATTAGATGCTCTTTACCTGTGATAACACCAAAATTAGATAACAACTAGAGAATATACATTGTCCACGAAGAACAAGCAACCAGTACTGTGAAAAAGAAACACCTAAATGTGTTCTTCCATATGATTTCTACCAGGCTTATAGTTTCACCGTCACCATAAGGAGGGGCACTTTCCTAAGATAGAAAGACAGCTTTTTCCAAGGGACAAAAGTTATCAGGCTAACGACATCTATAAACTAAGGCAACTGCCAAGAGAAGCTACTCTTCCAGGTGAACTTCGCGTAAACATGTGGATACTTGCTACATCAAATGAAACAATTTGAATAATATTTAAGGACCACAGCCAAATAGGTCAAATCTATGAAGTAACTATGTTCATAAAGTTCGTAATTCATTTGAAGAAGTTGGTTGGAATGAAGCATTTTCCTAACACTGAATCAAATTAGTGGCCACTCAAGCATTGAGAAGGAGCAAAAGGGCCTCTCAAATTCATACTTTAAAAATCAAATCCCGGTAGGAGCTAATGCAACTTAAAACCAATGCATCATCCAATTTTGAAGACTACACTGAACAATGAGCTGTTCTACTTCGATGTAACATGCAGTCCAGAAAATGGGAAGAAAGACCACGAAAACATAGTTTAAAACACTTAAACAAACACTGCAATTGCAAATCAAACTCAAAACCAAATCTATAAGATCCAGATAAGAACTTTGGGTGAATAAACCTGTGATCAACTATAACAAATCAAACGACTCGTCTGATCCAACAAGAAATGCAAAATTACAAAATCCCGAATCCAAGAAACTAGCTTACACAAATGAGATTGCCAAACGGAGGCCAACGCCACACAATCTGCAAGATCAAATTTGGACAACCCAGAGACAGATAATCCTTTAGAATCGGAACCCATTCAATTTATAGAGGGAAGTAGCACCCATTCCCAAGGAAACAATAAAAAAGTTTGAAATTTTGAAATTCAAAAGAAAAGAAAAAAAGAAAAAGGATCAAGAATTGGATAAAAAGAAGAAAAGGGGCACATTAAATACATATATGGGAAAAAGTGGCGAACCGAATAAGAGTCGTCATGAAACGGAATGGAGCAATAGATCATCACTATCTTTTCTGGTTATTTACTCTCTTCAACCTGCCTAAAGGCCCCATCTTGAAGGGTCGCTTTTCTTACATATTATCACCATAACTTTGTTGACCTTCAAGATCTCATTTTTTCCTTTTTAAATTCTTTATTTTGTTCCACGTTACCAATCACATCGGAGATTTGGAGCTGCTGGGGTGAGACAAATCAGTGTTTAAGACGGTACGCGTGTAATCGTTATGATGAAAGTTTAGACTGTAAGCAAAGTGTGGATATGATGGGGGGACGCCCCGGAAGGTTGTCCGACAAGAACACAGACACGTGCCCTGTTTGGGTTTGACCCCAGAATCCACGAAGTGGAAACTCAAACAGAGTTCAGTTTCGAAAATTGAAATCTTTTAGTTGAGGTTACGTGAAAACGGAGAGTTACTGAGTAACTAACATGTGCTTGTCTGGAGTGGGCTTCCAATTTCTCTTGAAGTAGGATGCGTCGTCTTTGTGCTTTGCACTTTATAATGAATACGTGAAAATGAAAAATCGCGAAAACAGAGCAAGTAGGCATTCCAACAGCAGGGAAATGACACGCAACCATATGTTGCCACTTGCTGACTCAAATGGAATTTGCCAAGTACATGGCCCGTTCCAGTGAGGAAAAGAGATCTTGCAAGGTTTAGGTTGTTTTTTTTCAAGGGTATCGCAGAACTTCTTCAGCTAGGGCTCTCTAAGTGTACGGATCTGGTCATCTTACATGGTTGAGGTAATCAAATGTGCTTTGTGTTTGCAGAGTTAAGGGTATTTGTATAGTCTAGTTAAGTATTATCAGTCAAGAGAAGTAGAATACTCAACAAGAGCTCCCACGATTTGATGATTGATGCAACACCTCAGTAAAGCATCTAGTTCTACCACTGTTTTGAGCTCATCTACAAGAAAACTTTACAGGAAGGCATGTACAGCAGAAATCCCAGTTTTCTCATACAACACAAGCTTCTTCAAACGATCTTGTCACATCTAACAAAGATCATCGTTCTGCATCTTCGACGAAGACAAGAAGGTAAGATTTTGTTCTCATTTGCATTTCGGTGTCTGTTTCTCATCTGCTTGCTCCTTGAGACACGTTATCTAGGTTTTATCTGGTAAACTCTATTATACCAAATTGAATGGAGTGTCATGTGAAAGATATCATACTTCAATGGCTTAGCATGCCAAAGAAAATGTCGTTGAACCTTTCTGACCCCAAGTTGCAACTTAAGATACTTCTCTTCTGGTATTGACAATAATATTTCTTTCAGGTTGGGAATGTCCTTCTCTGCTAGTATTACTGAAAATGCCTGCCAATTGAAGACCTCAAAAAACGACGGGACAAAGTTATCAGATATAATTACAGGTACACACTCATAGAAGATTGCTTCAACCACTCGTGGGCTGTTGACCTCATAACCTTTAGGGCAGATACAATATTTGCTGCTTTTCATGTGTTGGATATAATTCATTTTGCTAGCAACACCAGGAGGCATTGGACCAAAAATCTTCATATCAGGGTCTTTGTCTTTCCAGTGCTTCAACAAGATCGGGCGCAGATAGCCATGCATATTTCCAGCATAGAAAGCAAGAATATTTCTTCTAGAAGCTGGTTTTCCTCCCAAATCTTTAAGAGGATTCCTAGCTGACCTCACATATGTTTCAGGAAGAGAGACATCCCTCCCTACTTTAAAGCCTGCAGTAACATCAGCATTGCAGAGGGCTTTGATACAGTGTTCCATGTGGTGCCTGGTTTCATATGGAGCCTGGTAAAATCAAGCAGTATAAAACATGAACAGTTAGCAAAGGAGAACAGATATAAACAACAAGATGTTATTGTGACAAGTAGTTTTGTTAGACTCATTCCCTTTGCCTATTATGGTTGAATCATTTCAAGGGTATCTGTCTTTTAGAATCCCTAAACTTCCATCCACCCCTTAATATTGTCAGTATCTACGATAATACCAAGCTTCATAAGCAAGTAAGAGTAAGAAAAGGAGACAAAAGTATACATTACCCAATCATGGCAAGCAACCAGAAAATGATCTGCTCCACCAGTTCTGTTCCAAAACCGATATTTAGCTGCAATTTTTTCAGAGTATTCCTTCAAATGTTGCCGCAGGTTTGTCCTATTATGAGAATTGCGTACGTAAAGGGTGTACTCTAGCATTCGTGAACTAAATGGCATATAAAAGAGGTGAGCCTTTCTTGGGTCCTTGACAACATAATGCTTATTTCCTTGCATCAGTTTCATAAACCATCCCTCTGAAGCATACAGCCCCTTCAGAATGGGTACATGAAATATTGGTCTCTTCCCTTCTCTATAGATGTAGATTTTGAGTACACGCTCCATGAGCTCATAACTCCTATAAGTGCAATGTTTAAACTCTGAATTCACACCTACTTAGGGAAATTTATGTTTAAGGGCAATTCTAGCATTAGACTGCACTAGAGAACAAGCGGATATAATATTAAATATGAATCAAGGAGAACTATAAATGGTTATTCAATAAGATGAGACCACAAGAGATTTATTTTTCAGGTAATTGGTGAACCACAAGAGATTTATTTTTCAGGTAATTGGTGAAGTCAAACAACTCACTTCTCTGATTCTCTATGCTAGCCACAACCTAATAACAGAATTGCCAGACCAATTCACCTCATCTAAGCCACAGCTCAAAACCAAACATGTCATCTCTGTTAAACTTCAACAGCATTTCATATACATATTGAACTTCTGTGGCAAAGATAACAGTTGGACTAACATATATTCAGATACAGTAACTGACTTATTCGACTTATTTTTATATTGATTCAACAACTTGGTCCCTAAATATAGGTGGAACAAAGAAATTGTTACAATTTAACAAAGGGATGCATGCAACTAGCTCCTCATTTCCTTTCACACCCAGTCTTTTCTTCTCTTCAGTTTTGTTTCCTTTCGTTTTCACTTTCACAATATATACAGCTTAAAAAATGTATTCATCTATAAACCTTTAATGCATTAGTTATCCATGCCCTTAACTAGGCTTACCTCTTAAACTGTGAGACATTTCGGAATAGAGGAGAATACAGATCCTGATCATTCTTCAAGATAGGAGCTTTTCCAATCTCCATCTTTGCAGCCAAGATCTCCTGATCACGGGCAGAGGACCATCTTGGTCTCTGCATTCAGATACAAAATGCTGAATTTTTTCAAAAAATAGAGAACTAAAAAATTATGCTACTGCACACCAGGTTATAGTACCATTGAACGTGAGGACCGACGGTGTCGCAATAGTATTTGGTTCATCTCATCCATTGTTGTTATCGATTTTGGAGGCATCTGACACCTCATTTTTCTCTTCCTAAAATTTCTAACAACAGCAGAATCATTTTTCGCACTTTCAAGGTCATTCAGGGGAACGGTATAATTACTGAAAGTCTCATTTTGCTTCAAGTAGGTGACCTTTCTTGGCAAAGTTAGATTTCCTACTGGAGGGGATCTGAACGTAGTGCTTACGGGCTCAACCTCCTTATGAGCTAGGCTTGTGTCCTCCAATAGCATACCATCTGATGAAGTTTGAGAGTTTGTTTTCATGCTCTCGTTAAACGTTGGGCCATCTCTGGCTTCATTTCCCAATTCCAAGTCAGACTTACTATGCTGACCTCTGTCACTTTCTAATATAAAAGGTTCATTTTTAGCTATCACAATCTCAGATACATAATCATCATCTACTTCTCCCTCACCTACAAGCTCAGTGGGATTGCTCGGCCTTTCTTCATCAGATGCAAAAGCTTTCTCTGTTGACCCATTGTTTATCTTTGGTGAAACATTTACCAATTCCAAGTCGGAATTACTCTGTTGAATTTTGGCACTTTCTAATACAGAGGCCTCATTTTCAGTCATGACAATCTCAGGTTCAAAATCATCATCAATTTTTCCATCATCCACAAGCTCAGTGGGATTGCCCAACCTCTCTTCCTCAGATAAAAATGCATCCTCTGTTGAGCCATTGCTTCTTTTTGATGCCACACTATGTCCAATAACTCCGATTATGGTAGAATCGTTAGAATCGTTTATCACCTCCGCAAGTACAGAAAAATTTGACATGGTTGACGAGTCAAAAGCAAGAGCGTTTCGAACCATTACAGAATTTGCAGAAGATTGCATAAGTGAGAGGATGTTTTCATTGTATGCTCGATTGCTGGTATGGAGAAGCAGAGATTGAAGGGCATTCCCATATGGAAGCAATAGGGACTGGAACAGTAAGTGAGTGACAGCTATAATCACTATCAAAAGCAGCCATCTCGGCGCTTTCTTATGCAGTTGAATGCAGAACTCCATGCCAGGGAACTCACTCTTTTTGCACAAAATCCCAAAGTTACAAACCCATCTTCAGAAGGAACTAACCCATTTTTCTGAATGCTACATAACGAAGTGAACCAAAACAGGTTAGGAAAATGTCGGAATCCAACAAAAACAGAAAATGATGGGGAAAAAAGCAAGTACGCATACAAAAATCCACAGCAGCAAGAGAAAAAGGTGTGGAATTGAACTTGCAATCAAAAGCAATAGTTATAGGTTCAGAAGGCAGGGTGGTGATACCCTTTTGAACATGAAACCGACGAACATCATAAAGCTGAAAACTTTCGAGCCAGCTGCAATCATAATTATAAATGGAGAAAGTAAATATTGAACGTAGAAGCGTAGAGTCACTTAGAAAGAACAAGATAGAATTGCAAAGAGAAGTAACAGCTAAAACCAGGAAAAAAAGAAAAAAAAAACAACCCCAATTACAGTAAACAGAGTCAGAGACTTCTTGCAAGAATCAGTCAAAGGAAATACATCACTATCTCAGAGACTTCTTGCAAGAATCAGACAAAGGAAATACATCACTATCTACTACTGTTACTGAAATTCATCGCTTACAATAAACCGGAACATAATCAAGAAATGAACTTTTAGTATTTGGTAGCCAAGAAACCAATTACAAATTTAAGCATGCCAATTTCATTTTCTCAGCAGCCAAGCAAATGGCTACTTATTAAGCACAAGCTGACAAGTCAAAGAAACTCTTAACAAACCTCCAAAGTGAGTAACCAGAAGTAAGAAACGGACAAGAAGAAGAGGAAGAAAGTAATGAACTTTTTAGCTTGTGAAGGTAACCTTTAAAATCTCTGATTTTGGTTTTAATAAAGAGATTATCAGGGTGGACATGGAATGGAAGATTCTGTTACTAAAAGAAAAGAAAAGGGACAATGAAAAAGAGAAAGTTACAAATTTAATATAAAAAACAAAATTTCTTCATGGTCTGTTTTTCTTTCATTTCAGCCATGGATATGGCCTTGAAATCACCTGTTCATTTTTGCTGTTATTCCACCTCATCTGGACCACATGTCCGTACTTGTCGGTCGTCGTCATTATTGATCAGCAACTGTTCCTTGTTTTTAAATGTTTTTACTTTTTATTTATTAAGACAGCCGGACAGCGAGAGGTTGGTTCTCTTATAATTAGACCAAGATTAACTGTCGTTAAAACGGGTAAAACTAATTATTTATTTAAATAGTTATTTCTTATTATTTATAAATTATTTAATATTTTTATATTTAGTAATGGATTACTTTAACACTCTCGTCAACTAAAACTGAAGTTGGACATTTAGTTGTCACTTAAAAAAATAATCGAACCATTAAAATAAGACATTTGGACAAACAATCAACAACTATGGAATTGTACTAAAAATCAATTATTACTAAAATCATTAAAATTAACCAATTATAAGCCTTTAACATTCATGTACTCCAACATGTGAATATACTGTACCGTTTGTACAGGTTGGCCATTCCTCCGGTTGTGCTTGTGAATGTAATTATTAGCCCGTGAACATTGCATTAATATTCTGATATTTTCTCCATTAAATATTGAATAATACTTCAAAATTTCAATTTCTACATTTTGGTTATGGAAATGGTTCAGTAGCTAAATGATTTGTAAGATTATTCACAACCAAAAAGCTACTATCAATGCATTAGCAAATACAATTATCTCTAAAAAACAAAAAAAAACAGAGGGTTTTAGGGGATTCCATTTACAGATTTAGATCAAGCATTATGGTGAAAGAGAAAAATTAGTATGTGAATTAGCAAGAGGGAATATCTGGTTGGCCACCCATAAATGCTCAAAATGGTCCCTATTTTTTTTGTTTTTCCTTGAAATGTCTCTGCCAAGTTGCCATGGGATGCAAAAATATTGGCCAGCAAAGCCATAATTGCTTGTTCCATCACTTCAAATGATTCCTGTCACTTTTTTTCTGCATCCAGGACCATGAACAGCTGAGCCTTTTTAACACCTTCATCTGCTCCCAACCTGAAAAACTCTGTTGTACCAAATCGAGTGAAGGATCATATGGAACAGATCATATTTCAGAGGATTTTTGTGCCAAAGAAAATGCTTTTGCACCATTTTAATTCTTAAATGCATCGCACGGTACTTCTCCTCTGGAATGGAGAGCAGAATGCTCCTCAAATTTGGGATGTCTTTCTCTTGAACAAACACAGCAAATGCCTCCCAGTTCAATACCTCAAAAAATGGAGGCACATAATTGTCCGATATGATGACTGGAATGCATTCGTATAATAAGGCCTCAACAACTCTAGGGGTGTGAACTTCGTAGCCCCTGGCACATATGCAATACCTGCTGCTCTTCATATATTCTCTGTATGTTCTTTTGCCTTCAACATCACGGGGCATGGGGCCAAAGATTTTCATATCGGCCTCTTTATTGCCCCAGTGCCACAGCAGGATTGGTCGTAAATAACCATGCATACCTCCTGCAAAGAAGGCCAGGATGTGTCTTTCTGCCAAAGGCTTCCCTCCAACATATTCTAGAGGGATCTCAGCAGATCGTATGTACGTAACTGGAAGTGTAGCGTCCTTGCCTATTTTGAAGCCTCTAGCAACATTTGCATTGCAGAGAGATCTGATACAGTTCGCCATACGTTGCCTTGTGAATTTTGGGGCCTAAAATCAACTGGACATTAAAGGAGTTTCTACATATAATCAAAGGGTGCATGATATGCTCAGTCATAGCAGTTCAAATACACAGCTTCGCTTATGGTTATAACATTTTGAAGTTTCTGAAGGTGATGAAATGGTATTAACTCAATGACTCTTACATCCATAGCTGAAACAAGGCAAGTGCGGTTTGATCATTATAAATTTATCAAATACTAATCATTGGCACTTAGTAAAAGCTCAAGGACTGACATAAATTGTGCTTTAAAAGTAAAAGTTCTAGCATTAATCCGTTTGGCAATCATATAAACATGAACCTAAATCTGTAAAACAAAAGGAACTGGAAACATACCCAGTCATGACAGCCAACAAGAAAATGATCTGCTCCTCTTGTTCTGTTCCAGGAACTATACTTTTTGGCAATTAAACCCACATAATTGTTCAAATATTGTTCAAGGTCTTTTGGGCTTTGAAATTCTTGACCAAATAATGCCCTTCGTAGTTCGTTTGAACTAAATGGCAAGTAGAACAAGTGAGCTTTCCTAGGATCCTTAACAACAAACTTCTTGCTTCCCTCCATTAGTTTCATAAACCATCCTTCTGATGCATATATCCCCCTCATCTTTGGCTGATGAAATATAGGCTTCTTTCCTTCCTTGTAGATATAAACTTTCAGTATACGTTCCATCAATTCATAACTCCTGAACATGACAACCATTTAAATTCAAGCTCAGTCTCCTGAACATGAGAACCATTTAAGCCCAAGCTCAATCAGCTATAGGAAATATTCTCCAAGGTATGCCAGAGATGAAGTATAAGAGAATACACAGATGGTCACTCTACTGAGCTATTTGTGCATCATCTGGCAATCAATGTACTTAGCCACGGGGGTCAGAACAATATCAATATCCTCCAACTCAGTCACCAAAATACTGGAACTGCTACATATAATCCATGAAACAAACAACTCAACAAATATTTGTAGGTGAAAATATTGATGGAATCGTGCACCAGATTTGCCTGCTTCATCTAAAATGTGCATAACCATGAAGCTCGGAAGAAAGATACAACTATTAGTAATTAGCTTATGTTATTTTTTTTAAGGTTATACAACTGTTTTAAGGTTAAACAAGTTTCTTTTTTCTTTTTTTTTTACTAGGTGGCAGAATTAACGAAAATGACTGGAAAATGTATGGAATACAAACTCTTATTCAACACATATGGTACCCCTAAAACTGTCGGATATGGCACTGCCCAAAATATAATATGGGCTACCTATAAAGTAAAAAAGTTACAGACAAATTAGACATGAATGCATGGGTTTCGAACAATGAAACTAAAAAGGCTCACCTTTTGAACACAGAAAAATTTCGAAAAGCGGAAGCATAAAGTCCTGAAATGTTTCTCATAACAGGAGCTTTTTCTATCTTCGCTCTTGCAGATAGAATTTCAAGATCACGGACAGAAGAACGCCACGGCCTCTATCACCAACAAAAAAAGGTAAGTCATAGCGCATTTAACATGCCCCAATGTCAACTACTTAAACAGATTTAAAATGTACCATAGAATGAGAAGAAACAAGGCCCTGAAGTAATAACGAATTCATCTGGGTTATTGATGTTGGCTGTCTCACTGACCTCTTTGGTGAAGAAATAGCAAGTGAAGCTCTGTGCAACAGCTTATTATTTGCAGATTCTTTTTTCACAGAGAAATCACTGACTGATGAAGTTAGATTAACAGAAAATATGTCACGGGCTCTTGAATCTCCACCCATGTTCTCCTTGCTATTTGAAGAAATTCTTGATTCAGCAGGCCAGATGTTAGTACGGCGTTCAGCTGCTCCAATCATTAAACCTGATACTGCTTCAATATTTACTACTTGCACGACCTTCTTGGGGTGACTATATTTACTTTCCATACCTTTTGCTTGAATGGAGGTATCATTTGTGCTTGTAGCGTAACCCATCATAGAACTTTTTCCTTGTTCTGCAGCCACCTTCAAAGCAAACTCATCGTTCTCACTTTTATTGGACACCAAATTGGAATTCTTGTCTTTATATTCTATTTCAATTTCATCAAGAAATTCTGCTTCCTTATTGGAGGAATAAGGATCATTTTCTGACATTTCGATTGATTCTAACGTGTTGGAAATGGTAGTGTTTTTCACGAATGTAGTTACTAGACTCCTGTTCGCTGGTGATAGAGACCATATTTTACCATGTGGAAGTACAAAAATCTGGAAAAGAACGAAAACAGTGACAACCGTAGTAACAAACCGTAGTAACCTCCATAATCCAGTGAGATATAACCTCTCAAATGCAGCAGGAATATCCATAAGATTTAGGCCTGACAATCTCCAACGAAACAAGGTAAAGATCAGCTAGTCAATTGCAAGACAGAGAACCAACAGCCCTCAAAAAGTGGCGTCCTGCTTTGGAATCATGAGCTGCCAAAAAAGGAAAAGGGAAATTTAAGAGCAATCACCAAAATAAGCAGGTTTGTTTGTATATAGCAAACGTCTAAAACAAAAACAAAGTAGGAAAGTTTGATCAAATTACAGCCAATTATTCGTCACAGAAACTTGAAAACTACATGAATAACCAAAGTGAATTATCTGGAATGGTGGAAAAAGAAGAAGAACAAAAAAGTGGTGATAAAGGACAACACCCAGCTTAAACCCTCAACACTCAACATCACAAATCTCTTCAAAGGGTCAACGAAGATTGACAAAGGACCCAAGGGGAGAACTACTGCAAGCTTTAAAGCGCTCTCTTCTCGTTATTAACATCCAGACAATGAGTATTCATGAAAGTTTCTTGACATGATTCACAGTATCCCAGTAGAATAAGAAAACTTAAGAAGAAACTGCCAAGTAAGGAAGCCGAGATAACTGAAATTTCAGTACCTGATGATGTTGAGACACTGACCAGAGGATCTAACAACTCCAAAGCTATAAGCCTTTCGACCGTTTCACCATTATAAGTAGACATTTACGGCGTCCAATATCTATTCCACCACCAGCTTTTTAGCTTTAACTACATGACATGACGTCACGTTTGTCCCCGCCTCCCTCCCTTGTATTTAATATATATATATATAATTCATAATTTACTGTTTTAAGGTTTTAGTTAAAATAAGAATCTTTATAAATAAACCACTTTTCTTTTTCAAAAAATTACAGAATTTAACATGATTTTGCCCAATATTTGAATAATAATGATAATATAACTCCGTCTAATATTCTAGAAAAAGAATCATAGTAAAAAAAATAAAATTGAATTAAAATATATATAAATGATTTAAAAAATAAAAAATCTCAGTTAAAATGTTAGAGTGATTTATATATAAGAAAAATGCATAACTTAATACTTAAATGTAGACCACTTCAATATAGTATTGAACTTGGGCAGATACGGGCTAAGAAAAGTTGACATCTGTTGAACTAATTCTTATGGAGTTGAGGTCAAGTGCACGCCAAATTCATTAGAAATACTTTGACTTAGCCTGTCACCGTCCTGATCGATCCGGTTCTTCAATATCATCGTCATTCTTCACTGTGTGCTTCCAGAACCAGTGCTTAGATGCATCTCCTCGATCGGAACCTGCTTTGTTTCTGGCATGAGGAAGAAGACGAATGCGCTCATGAGAAGAATCGAACCCGCAAACAGTAACGCAGTGTTTGGTTACTGTCCTCGTGGGTGAGAATAGTAGACAGGACCAAAAAATCCTGCCTCCAGGAGCGTTTGGTTGATGTTGTCAGATTTTTGTCCCTTGTAGCCGATAGATAGGGATTCGAAATTTTGTTTCTCTCAAAAAGGGAGGAAAGGGACCAACTGACGCTGTCTTCTCGACTAAAACCTATCTTTTTCCACTTTTATCCACTTTTAAACCGCCTCCGAATCCGACTTCTCTGCTTCATCCTCGACTGAGCGTCTTCCCCGTCTCCGACTCCGGCTGTCTTCCTCCCCGACTCCGGCGCTCGTCTTCCTGCACTGGAGTGCTTCATCCCCGCCTGAGCTTCGTCTGTGTTGGTTCGCGCACAGACGTTCTTCGTCCCCGCCTGGTC
>JANTPM010000008.1:3784220-3799665 GCA_025434745.1 Erythroxylum divaricatum
TTTCTTCAATGCCAATTGTTGATTTGACTCTCAATTTTTAACTTGTAAGACTTCATTATTGCTTTAGATTTTTTTGCTTCAGAAATTTTGCTCTGCTTCAGATTTTCTTACACCTGCTGCACACTTTCGGTTTCTTCATTCTTCAACTTTCTTGACATGTAGCTTCAACCTTTTTACTTGTCTTGCTTTGCTCATCATCCTTGTTTTGGCTTTCAATCTTTCGGACTCTTGTTTTTGAATCCAAGCATCTTTGAATTGCTCTCAAAACCATCATCTCTAACTTCCTTTTAAACACTAGAATTTTGCTCTTCATTTTGCTTCTCTTCTTCATTCTCACTGAACATGTAAACTCCTCCACAAATTTTAACATAGCAGGCTGCATGAAGCAATACAATCCAACATCTCCTCCTTTGTTTTGTTCAACCTGCACTCCTACCATCTTCCTCAAAGACTCAAATCTCCATTTTGGTAGTGCCTTAGTGAATAAATCTGCAAGCTGAAAATTGGATCTGCAAAATGCCATTTTAATTTCCCTTTCTTCAATCAATTCTCTAACATAGTGGTACTTCACCTTCATATGGTTCTCACATGATCATGGAAATGGCAGCACTTGAATCACAATAAATGGTTACACAATTCTCCTTCAGTTCATCCAAATCCTTCAAGATTTTCTTCAACCATTGAGCTTGTTTTGTAGCCATATTGACAGCCACATATTCAGCTTCAGCTGATGATTGTGCTACACTCCTTTGCTTCTTTGAACACCAAGAAAACACTCTTGAACCCAAGCTACAACAATAACAACTCCTACTTTTGCATTCATTACTTCCAGCATAACTAGCATCGCTAAACACATACAATTCAACATTTTCCCTTCTTCCAAACCAAATTCCATGATCAATAGTGTGCTTAACATACCTTAGTATCCTTCTAGCATACAAAGCATGTTGTCTAGATGGGTTTTGATTGAAACCAGCCATTATATTCACAGCACATGCAATGTCGGGTCTTGAAGCACATAAATACATTAAAGAGCCAATCATGCTTCTATAATAAGACACATCAAATTGCTCACCTAACCTTGTGGTTTCCAACTTCAGCTGATGTTCCATAGGGGTTGACATGCCACTACTATCTTTCAAGTTGAATTTTTCGATCAACTCTTCAGCATATTTCCTTTGATGAATGAAAATCCCCTCTTTCCTTTGATCAATCTCCAATCCTAGGAAGTAACTCATCTCCCCTAGGTCTGTCATTTCAAATTCAGACCTCATTAACTCCTTGAAATCCTCCACAAGCTCCTCCTTAGTTCCAATTATGAGCAAATCATCCACATAAAGAGAGCAGATCAGTTTTTCATCCTTGCTTCCCTTCACATACAATGTAGCCTCACTTTTGCTTCTTATGAAACCATTTTGCAACAAGTAGCTATTGATTCTTGAATACCAAGCTCTTGGAGCTTGTTTCAAGCCATAAAGAGCCTTCACTAGCTTGTAAACTTTCTGCTCTTCTCCTTCTTTTACATAGCCTTCGGGTTGCTTCAAGTAAACTTCCTCATCTAACATCCCATTCAAGAATGCACTCTTGACATCCATTTGATGCACTTTCCATCCATTATTTGCTCCTAATGCCAACAACAATCTCACAGTGTCAAGCCTAGCTACTGGAGCATATGTCTCGGTGTAATCCACTCCATATTCTTGTTTGTAACCTCTCACAACCAATCTAGCTTTGAGCTTGTTGATTGATCCATCCGGATTGAGCTTGGTTTTGTAAATCCACTTTGAATCCACTACTTTTGTTTCAGCTGAAGGTAGATCCACCAGCAACCAAGTCCCATTTTCCTCTATTGCTTTGATTTCTTCATCCATTGGTCCTTGCCAAATTCCTTGCTTGATTGCTTGATTATATGTCTTTGGTTCAGCTCCAGCGGGCATTGCATATTCAAGCATCATATGTGCATCATTTGGTTCTTCACCTGCTACATTATACCTGAAATCAAAAATAGGGTTAGTTTCATTATAAATCGAGGCTATTTCTCTTGTTTTGTAAGCACTATTTGAGCTCGCATCCTCCTCTTGAACTTCAGAACCTGAATCATCACTTCCTAAACTATGTGATGGCTCTTCTTGGTTCCTTTCCTCTTCAAAATTGTTAGAATTTCCAGCAGCTATCGCTCCATCATCTCTTTGATTTCTTTGCTCTTCAAGATTGTCATAATTTCCAGCTGCTATCTCTTCATCATGTGGTTCGTCTCTTGCAACTTCATGAACAATTGGCTCATTTAATGGTATTTCAACTCTATCTCCTCTTGACTTCTTCACCGAATGCTCATCCCACTTCTAACCTTTATTTTCATCAACTAAATATGACTTTCGAGTATTGAAAAAATCAGTATCAATGTTTGAGCAAAACAGAAACTATGAAGCTTATGAAGAATGGAAATTTTTGCACTTTCAAATCTGCTTCATTCCCACTCTTAAAAGCCCCCTTTTTCATACCACACAATTGCAGCAACTCTCATTCAATGGTAATAACAAGATAGGAAAGTAAAATCAGATGAAAGGGAAGATGAAAAATTTCAGAAAATTGCAGCTAAGTTACTATTTCATTGGTCTGAAAAGAAAACAATGATTTTGAGCTTTTTCAACTAAGCCCTTTACACCACTTAACATGCTCACATATGTATCAATACCAAATCAACAGTAAGAACAAAAGAAAAATGCAAAACTGATGAAGAGAAGAAAATGAGATTTTTCACAAAAGGTTACTGCTACTGTTCATTGATTTCCGAATGTGTTGGTTTTGAGCTTTTCAATTGCTCTTCACACCTTTCTTGCTTGTTTTACATCAATGGTCTA
Organism: Erythroxylum divaricatum; assembly: GCA_025434745.1. NCBI lineage: Eukaryota > Viridiplantae > Streptophyta > Magnoliopsida > Malpighiales > Erythroxylaceae > Erythroxylum > Erythroxylum divaricatum. The sequence continues at coordinate 3,787,082 of JANTPM010000008.1, forward strand.
GAATGAAAAGGAAAAATAGCTAACAAGTTGGATTTTGACAAGTTTCATCCTCTCATTGGTTCAGCTGTAACAAAAGTAAAGTGTTGGACAAAACAATAACAAAAGCTGACACAAGGATTTCCTAATGAGTGAAAGCTGAAAAAGTATATCAAAAGGACAAAAGTTGCTTGAAAACAATGGGAACAAAAAGGCTGATACTCGACTTTCATTTCTTCATTGCCTGTAATTGCTTTTAACTTCAAATTTGCAGATCTGTTGACTTGTAACACTTTAATTACTTCAAGTTTATAACTACAGAAATTGCTTTAGACTTTAATTACTTTGCTTCTGGTTTTTTCTGCTGCACTTGCGGCTCATCTTCGGATTCTCCATTCTTCAATTTTTCATCACATATTCCTTCAAACTTCTTGCTTATCTGGCTTTGCTCATCACTTTCAATCATTCGGACTTTTGGTTTTGAATCCAAGCATCTCTGAATTGCTCTCAAAACCATCATCTCTAACTTCCTCTTCATGGCTAGAATTTTGTTCTTCATTTTGCCTCTCCTCTTCACTTTCACTGAACTTACAAACTCTTTCACAAACTTTAGCATAGCTGGCTGCATTAAACAACATAGATCAACATAATCAACATCAACAATATCCTAGTAAGTTGCACTGTTTCGTGCATGGAAAATGACCCTAACTTATTGGAAGCGAGACCTGACCTGAAACTCCAAGGTCATATCCGAAAAGTGAACCCCCTATGGATCCAAGAACACAAGCAAAGATGAAGTAACCAGTAATCCTATACTCATAAATATGAATCCTTTGAGGGTCTCCTCCTTCTACAAAAGCTCCGCCTGCCATTGCTTCAAGATGCTTCCTATTTTCTGTCCTTCATTTCATCAAATTCAGTTAATCTCTCCCATTCTAAATGGTATGCAATAGTATTACATTAGTAAATTTTCAGGTAACCAGTAATCACTCCTCAAATGACTCGAAATTAACTTGTATGAGACTCTGGTTCGTCAACAGAGCTTACCGTCACCACGACAAAGAATTCTACAAATTTCACCATTTGTTTCCAACATATATATGAAGGCTAACCACATCTAACGATAATCATAAAAAAGAAACCATCCGAGTTTGTCTCGAGTATGATCACCGAGTCATATGTTAATAAGAGGATCAAATTGACTAGTAGACTCCAAATGTCATTGCCACCAATAAAAATGTTGACCTCTATTTAGTACTTACGATATATTTATTTAGCATAAATTTTCAATTTAATTGATATTTTATAATTCTAATTATTATTACAAAATGAGGTAATTAAATTTTTGGATTTAAGATGTAATTTATATTTGATATAGTTATTATAAAATTATATTAATAAGTTAGATATTCTAACCGTTTAATTACCTTAACCTTATCTACTAAATTTAAAAGACAATAGTAGGATATTTATGTATTCTTGTAGATAACTACTCCTTAATGCTTGTTTATTTGAGTTAAACCAAAACACTATACTTTTGATGTCAAAGCATAATTTATGTTTTTCATATAATTAAAAATAATTTAATGACAGATGTTATTTCAATTAAACTAAACATTTATAATTTCTGATTTTCTTTTTCAAATAATTGATTGTTTTTCTTTTTTAGGTTGTTTTTACAAAATAGGAAAATTTTAAGTCCTACAATGTTTTTCTTGTAAAAGAAGAAGCACTAAAAGGTAAATCGAATTCAAAACAACGAAAGTGATCCATGAAAAGGTTATGCAAGTTTGATAGATGTATCTAAACCTATCTCTTCCTTTATTGTTGATAATGCAAATACGTTAAAGTTAAGAGTACTAAGTGTTCTTCGTATATAAATACTACGAGTAACTTGTTAATGTCAAGTTTCTAACAATGGATTCTTCCGTAGAGGTCACTCTTCCAGAGCTCAAAAATGTTGGGCTGGCATCCTTGACCCTTTCTTTGATGAAACAAACAAAATTCGATGAGCAAACAGTTTCTTCTTTGAAGGATTTGAAAGAAAGACGTGAAGTCCTTGAAGAGCACAACTTAGACGGCGCACAAGTGGTAGTTCATCGAGAAGGTAATATTGCTCTCAACACGGAGCTTCAACAAAACAATGGAAACCCAAATCCTACAATGCTGCTCCAAAGCCAGCAAGAGCAAGTACCTCGAATGAGGCAGATAACGGAACTGTACGTACCACCTGAAATCCCTCCAATCCCATCTCTACGTGATGTGTTTCTCACATGCAGGCGCAGCAGACCCTTTGAAAGACAGCTTACAGAGAGCGACGTGAGGGATGGCCTGTGTAGGCTTTCGATAGCCAAGAAACACGCCCAAAATTTTGTTTTGCCAATGCTGAATCCTGACGAAAATCTTCAGAACGGAGTTGGAGTGACTATTTATGATATCAATGGCAGCACTTTTAATATGATCCTCAGGATTTGGGCTTCTAAGTTTTATGTCCTGACCGGAGGTTGGAATTCGTTTAAGAAGGCGCACGGGTTGCAAGAGCTTCGAGATTTCGTTACCTTGTGGACATTTCGACATTCCTCTACAGGTAAACTTTGCTTCGCAATCATGCATCGGAGTTCACCTTTGTCTCAAACACCAACCAGGACTCGCCGAAGCAAAAGGTTGAAGGAGAATTGATGACAGTACTAGTTAGATTGTGTAGAATAGCTGATTCCTTTTCCCTACTTTTGCTTAGAAGTTATTCAGACCATGATCCTGAAAACGAATGCCTAGTTAATGTTTTAGTATCTTATTTTTAGTGACTGAAGGACTGTTACCGACCACATTCTATGTGACTGGAGAACAAACTCTTTTGAGAAAGTTGAGTTTTGTACCATACTAAAACATTAACTAATTAACAAGGTTTTAATTCCCTCCTCAAATAAGAGCCTAAAGTGTACCTTTGCTTGCCAAATCTCATAAAATCGTAATTCTTCGTATCCATTAACTCGAGCAGTGCTTTGAAAAGTTATTTTCCACCTCAAGGTCTTCTGCATAAATTCTAATATCTAAACACATGAAAATTGAGATTATAATATTTAATAGAGTAATTAATTAGTATTTAAACGTCTAGAAGGTATTTAACTTATAATTTTTTCCAAGTGAGTATTTTTCGTTTTTCAGTTTTTAAATGTGCCCAAACAACAATTTAGAGAAATTAAAGAATTAACAAAATTGTGTTGAACGGCTAAAGACGTACACGATGAACACATGGTGCAGAAAGGAGATATATACTATTATACTTACGGGAAAAAGATATACCGTAAAATATTACGATGTTTTATTGTGTCTTATGAAAATTTAGCCATTTATTTTGCGAGACTCATATAAATATTGGGCAAGATTTTCTATCTAATATTATCTTATCTTATTCTGTCTCATAAAATCTCAGTCATTTATTTTACGAGATCCATGTAAAATTTATGCAAGATCTATATAAATAAATAGCTTAAATTTATTGGACATAATAAGATACAGTAATATTGGACGGGTAGTCGTGTACTGACTCGTACAAATTTTATTTTAAACGAAGAAGTCTTTTTTTAATAAATCTCCAGCCTCCAGCCAGTTTTGAAGTTTCTAACCTGAACTTTCTTTGTTCACCGGCCTCACTCTGCGTAAGGAAAATCCTTCAAAATCTTGGTTTAATCCACTGTGTATCTTTTGTTCAGGTATTTGTTCTTATCACTTCTCTTCTCGATTGGTTTTTATCTACTTCTGTTTTCCACTCTTTTTAATAATTATTTGGATTCCGTTGTGTAACCCTTTTTGTTTCCTCTTTCTGTATGAATTTGTGGGAATTGAGTAAACTTTTGATCTTTCTGCGTCTGGCTTTTGGGGTATTTATCTTGATCTTGATTTATGAGCCTATTTAAAGTCCCGTCTATCAATCTGTGTGTTTGGAGTTTTATGGGTATTTTTAATTTCCTTGATTCCCGAGGTTGCCTGCTTCGTCAGATCATGTTTAGATCTGGGAATTCATATTTGCTTGCTGAGAAATAGGTTTCTAGGAAAGGAATATGAAGGACAGGGAAATTTGGGTTTTTTTCGTTTCTCGACATATTTCTTGCTCTTTATCGTCAAGTTCACACTTTTCACTCAAGAAAAACCATACATCCATGCTAAGAACAATTCGATTATGGTACTTCATTCTGTTGTCCTTCCGGAGTTTGGTCTTGTACTGTTCTTCTGCAATCAAAGTTTTGGTCTTTTCAGTTGGATCGTAGATCTTGGCAAGTTTGCTTTTACTTGGAAATTAGTTCCGGGGAAGTAGTAATAGTAGTAATTTGTACTCTAAAATGTATAGAGAACCCCTGTATTTTTCTTAAGCCCACTTATGTCCCTTCTGTTTCATTTCTTTGATTTATTAACTTGAAATGTTGTGAAAGACTAGTTTGTTTGTCTCTAGATACAAACTTCAGTAAGAAACCTTTGGTAACAGCGATAAAGTTCTTTTGTTTGACAACTGTACCATATTTTCCTGCAATAAAGTTTGTTATATCTAGTGGCCTTGAGCTGCTGATAGCTAGATGCCAGTAGATCGATTTGATAAGCATTAGCACTTCTTTTTTAAAGCTTCCACTTGGTTTAGTAGCATTAGTTCTTGCACTTCATCATGTTACTCTTCAAAATATGATTGATTTTGGGAAATGAGTTTTTATTTATGAGTTAATGCTTTTGCAGGAATGTAAACTGGAGCTGCTTACCTCCCAAATTGGAGACAATTAGAAAAGTTAATTCCTAAATCAGATTGGCATCTTTCCTCCCTGAATATGGAGGATGAGAGTGGGCTTGAGCTCAGCTTGGGTCTAGGTTGTGGCATATCAGCTGGGAAATCTAAAGGGAGAAGTGGAAGCTCTTCCGACAATAGGACTGATGATGGTGATAGGGGTAACAAACTGGAGGATGACTTTAAAAAGTTCCTTTATTCTAGTACCCAAAAGCAGGATTCAGGTACTGGATCACAAAGTTCAGCAAAATCCCAGGAAAAATTTTTAGTTGATCTTTCCAAGTCCAATGCAAATGCAGATGCCTCTGCAAATATTAGCAACATGATGCTGTGGGTTTCATCTGGTAATAGGCCTACTGAAACTGAAGAAGAAAAGAGGCCAGAAGTGGGTAGAAAACGCAAAATGATATCTGATGAGATAAATAACGAGAAGAAACATGAGAGAGATGCTCAGTATCCTGATCTACCTGACAAGAAAATATCACATATATCAGTAACAACAGATGATGGCTCAACTGCAGAAAATGAAGATGTGGCTGACTCGGAGGTTGAGGGCTCAACATCAAGGTTGTTCTCTAATAACGATGATGGCTCCAAACAATTTGTTGGAGTTAGTGGTCCTTCAGAGATTCAAAAGGAAGTTCGTGGTTTTTCAAATTCAAATGTTGCGGAGTTAGAACGACAAAAGAGACATAATAGTTCAACGTCAAATGAATTTAAACAGGGGAACTTCAATTTTGGAGTTCCTTTTCCAGTTCAGCCAATAAACATAGCGAATATGCCTTACTCCTTTGCAGCAAAGGAGTCCAACTCTCTTGATGTGTCCAGCAATTCGGGAAATCAACTATCAGGCATGGTGCAGGTGATGCCTTCTTTAAATGCTGAGCAACAACAAGGAACCCAATCCATCAATCCACCGAATTTGCCTATGACATTTGGCTATTCACCTGTCCAGCTTCCAACTTTGGATAAGGAGAATCCCTGGGGCTTTGTTCCTCATGTTCAACAGATCCATCCTTCATCTCTTGGAAGAGGTCAACCAAACTCAGAGAAGCATAATGATGGATTGAAGATTCCTCAAGGTATACGCCTCACTGCTTTAATCTGTTTTAACTTATCTTAGAAGAATAAAAAATTTCAAGGAAAGTGTTCCTTTATTTTCTTCATCACCCTGCATAGTCTTATATGATCCAACTGATGATGCATGTTTTGCGTAATGCTTGCCTGGATTAGAGTCTGTAAAGGTAGTAGAATTAAAATATCTAAGAAACGTGAAGAATTATGATATGCATTGTGTGCTAGTGGAGAACATCTAAGATTTTCTCAATTGACATTATCAACGTTTTACATGATACCATGCTTTAGTGTGCTTGTTTTGTTGGATTACACCCTTCAATGTTGTCATGACATCCAGTGACCATTGATCATTGATATTGATATATTAAGAGTTATAGTTTAATTTCCTTTGGAAGGACTTCACATATGCTTTACTTTTCTTTAACATCATTGGTTAATGTAGCAGCTGCCCAGTTAATGGCTCGAAATTTATCTGATGCTACGCATTACAACGGGAGAAAACTAGAGCATGCCATAAATGATGGAAAGCAACACATTACAGAAGAAGGTACCTCCTTGCAAGCTGAGAATGGTGTAAAAGGAAGTAACATGGACCCTAGGGTAAACGATGCTCCTGAATGTTCAGCAGCCGAAGGTCTCTTGCTTGATTTCTCTGCAATAAGGCCAGGTATGGCTGCTGCTGTGAAGTTCGGGGGTTGTGGTTCATTTCCTAATTTGCCGTGGGTATCAACCACTGGCCCGAATGGAAGGACTATATCTGGTGTCACTTACAGATATAGTGCAGATCAAATAAAAATTGTTTGTGCTTGTCATGGTTCTCACATGGCCCCTGATGAGTTTGTTCGTCATGCAAGTGAGGAGAACGTGGAGTCAGAAAGTGAGACCAATATAGCAACGGTTCCTAGTACCAATCCTGCTACCTCTGCTCGAAGTTGAGGTCCACCATCGTCCCTCTTTCGAACTACACCTATGTTGTCCTTGTTCAAAGAAAGTTAATTTGTGACAGTACATTGAGCTAGGATCCTTCTTTGATTTTACCCCTCTGTTTGCTAACGTTAGCTACACGCATTGTTGCAATCACACGTTGCAGTTGTATGTCATAATATTCCAGCTGCATTTTTTGTGCCCATGGTAATTTTTGAGAATCGCAATTTGATTTCCTTCCTCCTTGCAAGGCTCTCACGTCAAAACTGAAAAGTCTAGCCTATAGCTAAGTGGCGGAAGGCAGTCTGTTTGTATTTGATTAGACGAGTAATCCGCAGGTGAATAGAAGATCAGAAGATGATATCAGCTCCAAAGGAACTATGATTTATCTCCCAAGAATCTTGATCTGGTAATCAGTCTTATGAAGTATGTTTTGAGATTGTAACAATTTCATGATTTTCTTGCTTGAGAATGGTAAAATCATTGTGTTAAGAGGTGTAGCCTCTGGAGTCTAACCATCTGTTAGCTAACTGCTACATGATTTGATTAACTTTCTCTTAAAGAAATTGAAATTATAACTCATCTCAACTTGTAAGCGGAGATGGCTAAACACTGTAAGTGTAAAAACCAAAGACAATAGTGTGTCGTACGGGCAAAGGACTTTAGTGCACGCCATTGCCAAGCTTTTTTGTCATTGAATTTGAATAAAACTTGCAGTTAGTATCATAGTACATGTGCCGTGACCAGTAAACACCGCCGGATTTCGTGTCGGATTCCTTACAGGTTGGAATTACAACATCCAATCCAGAGTACACCGCCGGATTTCGTGTCGGATTCCTTACAGGTTAGAATTACAACATCCAATCCAGAGTAAACACCGCTGGATTTCGTGTCGTATTCCTTACAGGTTGGAATTACAACATCCAATCCATCCATTGCAGGAACTCTCTTCCCTCCCTCTGTTAACACTTTCCGGTCAGCATCTTTGATAAGTTGTGAATGGCATTTGCGTACGGTCTGTTACTTGGTTTATGTTGACGTTTCAATTTTGGGCATGAAAGAAGTAGATAATCGGGTACTCATCAAAACTTGACAGCGCGGAATGGATACAGCTGGCCAACTAAACAATGTCTTTCCTCTTTCAGGTAAAACGTCACTTTTGAGTTTGTCACTGATTGAAGGCATCATTAATGGTAAGCACATAGATTTTGTTATTATCAAAAAATAAAAATTATAAATTTGTTTATTAAAATTTTTTACTTTAAATTTATTATTAATTATAACAATAAACATTTTTATGTCCCAAACTTAGTAAACTACCAATAATTAACAAAACCATTGACAAATTGGTTAGTTTGAACGTGACCAAGTGCAAAACTTTAATTGATTAATCGAAGCTTAATTTCTCTAAATCATGCGGAGTTTTCTTAAATTGTGGGAAGAAGATGATTAAAGTTATTGTATAGCCAAGTTGATGTAACAGATCCTTACAGAATGATAAAGTAACATACCATATTAAATTTCTCCAACCCTTTAGCTAAGCTATATATATTCAGCTTGTAAGCTGGCCTCTGCAGTGACATCAGCTAAGCAATACCCACTTGGGAGAAGATAAAGACTTATTTAATGACGTTGACCTTACTTATTTTTCAGTAATAATCAAATCTTAACTTCAACCATGGATTGTTATGAAGGACAAGAGGAAGGAATATGTTTTCAACTTTCATTGGAAGTTCATGCCAAATTAGAAATAAATGTTACGTTACCAGAGTTTGTATTTTAGTGAAGAAAACTATTATCTTACGTCGGGATGAGGGGAGGGCTTGTTAATGTTAGGCCAATTTGTACGCGCATTATATGTTCCCCTCCTCCACCTTGTCATCACTACCGAATATCAAAAGTCGTATACTTAGGAGCAGAATATAAAAATGGTTTGTCAAATATGGACACGAAGTACCAGCCTGAGAAGAGACCAAGAAACTTTGAACCATGTAGATGCCATTTTGGGGAGGGACATCTTGATATATCAACCTCTCCAGCGTCTTCCTAACCCATTTATCAAATCTTCACTAACCATACATACAAAGATACAGAATGCTTGTTGGAGCTGATTGAAATTGAAATTCTGGGAAAAAGGTTTTGGGTTTGTTGTTGTCTTCTCCCATGAATCATTCGAGTCTGTTCATTGCAAGTCTCCTTTCGGTGATAATTCGAGGTGAAGCACAGACCAGCGGTCCTCAGGCTGACGGATCACAAGATCTTACCTCGAATTTCCAACCAAGTCTTGCCGTTGTCATAGGAATTCTCTGCATCATGTTTTCTGCAACTTTTATCCTCATACTCTATGCGAAATTCTGCTACAGAGGAGCTACCTTTCACGCTGCTTTACAAAACGGTCCTGGTCTGCTTCAGCCAGGAGCTTCACGATTCTCTGGAATAGATAAAACCGTTATCGAATCTCTTCCTTTCTTCAAGTTCTCTTCACTTGGAGGGTCTAGACAAGGGCTGGAGTGCTCAGTCTGCTTGTCAAAATTCGAAGATATCGAGGTACTCAGGTTGTTGCCCAAATGCAGGCATGCCTTCCACATAGACTGTATTGATCAGTGGCTAGATAAACATTCAAGCTGCCCTCTTTGCAGGTGCAAGGTCAGTGCAGAGGACCTCGCAACCTTGGCATATTCACATAGTATGCGATCTCTGATGAATCTATCAGAGGGACGTCAGGATTCAAACATAGAGCTATTCGTGCAGAGAGAGGAAATTCGTCAAGGGTCGTGGAGACTTAGCATTGGGAATAGCTTTCGAAAACCTGAGAAATGTAACAAGGAAGAACAGGCGTTGATTCAAGAAGAAACTGAGATATGCACCCAATATGACAAGAAACTCCTACACAAGTTCCACCACGAGATCATTGTCTCTGATGTCGTTCTCAAGAATAGATGGAGTAATGTCAGTTCTTCTGACTTGATTTACTTGAATTCCGAAATGCTTAACCACTCGTCAAGCGGTCGATTCTCAGCTCTTGATTCCAAGAACGGTCAGTTAAAAGCCACGAGGACCTTGGAAGACGGGCAAATTGTGAAGATTAAGGAGGACATGGAAATCAAGAGATTGTTTGAAAGCAAGATTAGTACAATCAATAAAAGTCTTCCAAGTTCAATTCCGCTTCTACCTTCTACATCTGATTCAAAAGAAACAAAACCGGTTCCTGACACCTCAAGGGGTATATCTCCGTCTGAAAGAAGATCAATATCTGAAATTACTGCTTTCTCGAGGTTTAGAAATGCCAGGACTATGATTAGAGAGCCTTCCTTAGAAGGAGGAAGTAACGTAAAGGAGGAAAGGTTGAGACAGCTTTGGTTGCGTATTGCTAGAAGGACAGTTCAGTGGTTTGCTAACAGAGAAAGAAGGTCTGAACAAACAGAGCCCCCAAAACGTACATTACCTGTATAAAATAATTCCTCTGTTTTTCTCTGTTCCGTTAGAACTTTCTTCTTTGTTTATATATTTATCCCATATAATGTTTACAATTTGTTCAGGGTTTTGAAGTTTGTTTTTATGTAGACTTTAGTATTATTGGGTACCGTTTCTAGAAAAGATGTTCATGAAAATTCATAGCAACATTTACACATATCTGATTCATTTGCCAGATACTCATGGTTTCCCTATCAGCAATTTACGTACGTTATTGATAGATTCTGGAAAAACTAAAAAGAGAAAACTACAGTATTCATGTATCTATAAACTCCATGATTGATCCGCATAATGTTATTCAATTGGGGAAAACACAAGCATAGTTATGACAAATCAAGGTAACAGTCCGGACCACAACTGCAATATTACAGCCTCAATTGTGGTTGTAGACTGTAATTCAAAACCTTGATTAAGGCCATATCAGGATTACATCCAGATCAGAAGAGCCACTTGCGAGGCCTTCCTGTTTGGTCAATCAAACATGGAAGACAAAAAGGTACACTTGTTTGCAGGATCTAATTACACCCCAAAAAGATCTTTTTAGATAAAGAAAGATTACTGACAATAGATCAGAACAAAACTGCCTCTAACTAATCAACACAATATAGTTAGACTCAACTGTCAGTCACTTCCGTGGAAGTAGGTCCCCACACAACGCGATCCCATACGAAACTTGGAAGCCACCAGATGACAAGGCCTAACCGATCCATATAATAATTGCGACACTTCTTCAAAACCATTGAATTTAGATATGCTGACACTACATAATCGTTTATCTTATGACAGAACATCCATCGGATTCTCGCGGTCTCTGGCCTCATAATCTGCAGAAAACATTGTCTGGGTTTCTTAATTCTTAAATTACCTCATCTTTTACTAGCAATTCACCTACCTTATGTTTGATTATATTACGTGAAATACACACTCGAATTGCCTTCCTTAGAATTGATTTACCGAAGCCATGCAATCATAGTTTGACTTGGGCACTTGCTTATGCATTTGGGGTCATAGAGTTTAATGATAGCGTTAGATTTATGTGGCCTGATTAGTTCATAACCATTTTACACAATTCATGTTTCAGATTAAAAAGGAAGAAAGACAAGACTTGTTATCGATTTAATCATGCACCTGTTGTTAGACTAATGACATATTTTACCCCAGAATTACAAAGATGGAGGATTCTTCTTAAGTTATTAAAAGGAAGATTCCTTCACCTATCTAAAGCATCCCATCTTATAGTATTTCACTTGTATTATTTTTAGAGAATAATAAATTATCATTAAATTCTAGTATTCATTATTTGTCTATTTAATGGCAATTGTTAGGTGTAATTGTAGTGAATTATTGTGTGGAAAATTTTATCGAGGATATTATAATTTAAGTGAGATCGTTTGTGACTTTCTAATCTTTTCTGAAAATTTATCTGGTGTGATTTTTCAGTACAATCGTTCACATTCTATTCACCCAGGCAATAGTAGTCGAAATGTATTTGTCATTATTAGAGGAAATCAAGAGAGACTATGTTTGACTCAAAAGTAATATTTGAGAAAGATACTACAATGTTTTAGCATTAATGAGAAGTTAAATCCTGTTAGTACTCCGTTCACTCCTCATATAAAGCTCAGTTTATCCCTATCTCCAAAGAAAGATGCAAAACGATAGTACATTACTAAAATACCGTATGCAAATGTGATTGGTAGCTTGATGTATGCTATGGTATGTACAAGGCCCGACATTTCACAGGCAATTGGGGTTGTGAGCAAGTATATGCACGATCCTGAAAAGGAATATTGGCAAGCTGTGAAATGGATATATGGTACATTCTCAACACTGTAGATGTTAGTTTGGTATTTCAACAGGATAAGCAAAACGGTCAATTTGTGGTTGGATATTGTGATTTTGACTATGCCGGTGATTTAGATAAATGTCAATCAATTTCTGGCTATGTGTTTATTCCAATGTTTTAAGAACCAGACCGGTGACTGAACCGGAAAAACAACTGATTTAAGGGTCAATGGTTCAACTGGAATTGAACCGTGAACGAACAGTGATCGAACCGGTGATTAATAAATATATAAATTTTATTTTATATTATATATATATAAGATAATTTTTAATTATATATCTAACTTAAAGTCTTAAACCTTCAAACTTCAAAAACATACAATTTTTTTAAAGTTCACCAACATAACATAAAATAAGATAACAAAATTCACTAGTCATATTTCATCAAAAAGATTAAAAAAAGATCAATAATCATAATATTCGTTCAAGTCAAAATCAATTGCTCCTTCATCATTGCCAATATGAACATCTTCAACAGATTCCAAATTTGGTTGTTCGGCAATTTCTTCATCACCTA
>JANTPM010000008.1:3870313-3880484 GCA_025434745.1 Erythroxylum divaricatum
TAAGTTAATAAGCAAATAACACCCATAATTCGTACTAAATTCCTTTAATATTCTAACCCCTAATGTGGGGCGTTACAGAGAGAATATAAACAATAATTAAAGAAATAGCTAAATGTAATATGCGATGTCATGCTTAATCTATGAGAATCTGAATTTGATCCTGTATTTCTAATCTGTCTTATTTTACTGAACGATAAACGTACAGAGTTTGGTCTAATAAAATTCTTGCTTCAATTAAAAGTTGTGAACATTGATATTCTTTTGCTAATGCTATATGTTCTTTATAAATATGGGAAAATTTTAATTGTTCCTCTTTAAGTTCTTGATAAGTTTTGATTAACTGCTTAAGCTGTCGTTTATAATCAAAATAAGCCATTTTAATCAATAAGCTTCATAATCTCAATTATATAATTTTTTTGATCTGATACAATTCCTCAATACAGTTTTTAATGAACTGAATCATTTCTGCGGTTTGATGCATGAGTGATGATGCGGTGTTCCTAATATTTTGAGCGTCATTGTACAACGGATGATCTGCTAAAAGTTGATATCTGGGATCTATATAAGTATTGTGGGCTACTTTATTACGAGCAATATATTCGCTTCATAATTCTTCAAAGGCTTCTTCACGTGCATAAGTGGTGCTAATCTGCTTTTTGAGATGATTCTTGCGATTAAAATTTGAAGTGGCCATGTTGAATGATGATAGAATGATAATAAACTGAATAATTAATCAAAATAATCTAAGGTGACAAGAAATTAATAAACAAACAATCATCTTACCTAGTTTTCTTGAACCGCTTGAACACCAAACCCAGGCAAAATGCGAAAGAAATATAAGGCAAAGAGAGTGTTTATTGATTAAGTTCTCGTGCCTCTGTAAGGCTGACACACTGCCTATATATAGGAAAAGAAAAGAGCTAAAGGCCAAAGGAAGCGACCAACAAAGGCTAACCTGACATAAAGAAAGAGCTAAAGCGAAAGATTCTCTTTAATAAAAGAAAGTAAAAGAAAACTATTTACAACTGTTTGGGTCCGACTGGACCTACATCTTTTTAATGCTTTGAACTTGATGCTTGTCGTCTTATGCTGCCATTTTTATTCTTCTTCAATAATTATTAGTTCGTCATCGTCTGTAGTGCTGTCGGCATCTGGTACTTTGGATGTAGAAGGACAATAATTACATTGATGATCTGGATATTCTCTTATCTGCTTGCAAATTGCTTCCTTCCAGGCATAGCTGACTGGATCAAAAAAGTCATCAAGCTTATCAAATGGTAGTTTGAATTTTTGAACAATTTGTAATCCGTCTGGTGCTATTGGCAGTCTGTATGCTGATGTCATCGATACTTATGGTCCTCGATAATTGATCTTGATAGTTGAGTCTTTGTCTATCCGATTACATTGATTATAAACACCTTCGAGACAATTCAAATTGAACTTATTAACTAAGTCCCAATTAAATTCATACCGAGGTGGTTCATCTATTGGTGGATATTGAAGGTTGCTAACTCCAACTTGGAGATAGGCAATTTGTTGTACTTTGATAGCTGCTTGACTGGCATTTTCTGCTTCTGTTGCTTCGAAGATTGGGTAGCTGCTATAAATCTTAATATATATTTCACGATCTTTTGCAAAACGATCCTTATAATTTTTGAGTGCATGAACAAATCTGGTAGGAAAGTCCGATAAAAGCTTAAGATCTTGAATGTAGATGGTATCAAGTAATCTACTTTGAAATAGTAGATATGTTGTTAATGGTTCAGCTCCGGGAAATACTATTGCTTTTGGGCCATATCTTCCACGATTATGAGGATAATAATGAAACTGCTTCATTTATTTGGTCCATTGGTTGAGTGCTTGAAAACAATCGACAAACATTTCTAAAGTTAGTACTTTTTCTTCTTCTTGTACTACCTTGGATGGAACAGAATGGATTCTCTCCATGTCTATTGCTTTGCCAAGAGGGGTCATGTTGGATGGTACGAGTGATGGTGTTGTTAATACTGTCTTGTATTCTGGTCGTAGAGGTGGATGCTCGAAATCCTTGAGAGATATTTCTACTTCGGGCTTGGTAGAAAAGCTTTTGTGAATTATTCCACTTTTCAAGTAATATGAATTGCTGCTTTGTGCCATTGATCATAAATACCTACAAACGGTCCATTGTAAATGACATAATACTTGGATTCCTAATGATCGAGGGTTTTTTGTGAAAGAGCTGGTGGAGGTGTAGAGCTTGTTTGTAGCTTAGGTACAATGTGAGTGGTGAGGGGTTTTAGAGTGGCTCTAGGTAAAAGAGTAATGGTATTCGTAGCATCATTGGTTGCTAATTCGGTTGTAGCTATGGTAGTGGTGGTGATTTTTGAGGTTTCTGCTGTTGATACTGGTTGATCTTTTAATAAAGCAATGGTTGTTCGAATTCGGTTGATTTCTTTGGTTACTAATCCTATTTTGACTTGTAGATCCATGAGTTCTGCTTCCTTTAGTAATAATGTATTCTTCAATTGTGCTATAACTTCTTCCATTCTCTTATAAGTATATCTGCAAGAAAATTGTTAGCTGTTTTAATATATTGAATAGTAAAAGTATACTGACCTAATTCCAGTTGCCATCGAATGAGTCGTCCTTGATTGTAATTAGTGCTTATTTGGTACTTGGTGAATCCACACAGATATTGAGAATCTGTTTGTATTGTGAATTCAACCGGTAGTAAATCAATTCGTCATTTTCTCAAAGTTTTGAGATAGGCTAATGTTTCTTTTTCATGAATGGGATATTTTAATTTCGAGGAATTAAAAGTCCCGTTAATATATTTGTAAAGATAGTACTTCTTGTGCTTGGGTGATCTTGCCAAAAGGCATCCTGCCCATGTATCAAAGCTTGCATCCAATTGCACAAGCAGTAGATCCCTGAGATTGTATAGAGAGTAGGTAAATGCTTACAGAGTTCTTTTAATCGTTGAACTGCTTCTGTGTCTGCAGGAGTCCAGTGCCATTGATGTTTAATACTGCATTTTGTTTGTAAACTACGTCTTTCTTTTGCTAATTCTTTTAGAAAACATTGATCAGAAATATAATTTAATAATCCAAAAAATTGTTGTACTTGTTTCTTATTTTGTAATATATCAGGAAATAAATTTAATTTTTGTAAGATATTTGGTTGCAATTGAAGATAACCATGATCAAATTTTATTCCTAAATATTCAATGGTCTGTTGTGCTATTCGAGCTTTCTTTTTGCTTAAAATTAATCCTTTCACTTTATATCGTTGTAAGACCATACGAACCTTTTTCAAATGATCTAATTTATCTTGGTTAGAATAAATAATAATATCATCAATATAAACAAATGTAAATTCTTCTAATCCTATAAGATTATTATCCATAAATCGTTGGTAGATGCAAGGTGCTTGTTTTAATCCAAAAGGTAAAATATTCCATTGATAATGTTTTTGATGGGGGCAAGTAAATGCTGTTAATGCTTTCGCATTATCATGTAATCTAAGTTGCAAATAACCTGATTTGGCATCTAATGTGGTAAACCAAGTTTGTCCTTTAAGTTTGTTAATAATATAATCTTTTTGTAGTAATTTATAGGCATCTGCTATAGTTGCTTCATTAATTTTTTATAATTAATAACCAATTGTCGTTTTCCTCTTTTTGTTCTATTGCATTATTAACATAAAATGCTGGTGCAGAATGTTTACTAGTACTCGGGCTTATTAGACCCTTTTGTAAGAGTTCAGTACATTCGCTAATAAATTCTTTTACATCTTGGGGAGTGTAGGGTATATTATTTTTTATATTAACTTCTTGGAGTGGATCCTTAAGTTTAATTTCAATGAGTTCATAATTATGATTTTTTTTGGGATCTAAAGGATTTTCACCGCAAACTTCATCTAATAGTGTATCTACTTCACATTGTAAAGAACTATTATTTAAGAGATAAAAATGTAAAGAATTTAGTTTTTCATTTAGCAATTTAAGTTGCTGATAATAAGTTGTATTATAAATAGGAATTTTCAAAATAATTGATTTTTGATTTATTTCTTGAATAAAAGGAGTTTTTAGGGTAATATAATTTAAATACTGACAAAAAGGATTATATAATTTGAGAAAATTATTTCCTATAATGAATGGTAATCCTGATTCTTGTTGGCATATAGAAGGAATCATAAAAGTATAATTTTCTATGAGTATATTATTGTAATAACTTACATACCAAATAAATTTAAAACTTTTGTCTTCAATTCGTATTTGTAAAGGTTTATCTAATTTTTCCATATATCTATTAGAGTTTTAGAAGCAATACATATAGTAGCTCCTGTATCTATATAAGCGTTTACTTTAGTATTCTGAATAATTACTTGGATAAATGTTGTATTGGGATTCAGTTGTTGATTCTTCTGTTTTTTCACTTTGGAAATCTTATTCATCTAGAGAATTGTCGGAATAGAGATAAAGGGTCAAATCAGAATTATAGTCAGATTCAATAGGTTCTAACTGATGTTCTAAATCGGAGTATAAGATATTTACTTTGTTAGTATATTTCTTCTCGTGTTTCTTTGGACACTCAATAGCATAATGCTTACAATTGCGTTTTTTCTGTGGACAATGCTTTTGTGTAGGTTTATAAGGTCTACTTGGATGTCTACGTTTTCTAAAATATTTAGGATAGTGTTTTGGTTGATATGGTCGAGGTTTGTATTTACGCCATCTATATGGTTTATTAGTTTGATAATAGGGTTTTATATATCGCTTCTTATATTTTTGTTTTTGTATATATTTCCGTGGTTCACAGTCATATTGTTGAGGTACTTCAACATTTTGAGAACAATACAAGGGTTGATATGTTGATGTTTTAGGGTTTGTTTTAATCTATTTTCTAAACAATAGTCTATTAATAATTCTCGGGTAATAAGAATAGCTCCTCCTAAATTATGTGTTATTGTATAATCCTTTATTTTTCTCGAAATTTTTGTTGTACTTTTATATTAAAAGGATAGGATATTTTTTGGATAAATATATGTATAAACATTTATTGTTCTGCTCAGGGTAATTGATAATAATAAGTTTGAAATTCACAAATAAAATGATTAAGATAATAGATGTCACAAATACTCATATTATTTAAATGTCGTAGGGCTTTTAATCTTTTTGCGTGATCTGTTTCAGCTTTGTGAAAAATAATGTCTCTACCCAAAATTTTTTTATATATTTCATTTCCGATAACTTCAAAGGTGTTTAAATCGTTTCTTGTACTCTGGTAATGTGGAGTGCTTTTTAAAGCAATTTCATTTTCTTGTAAAAATCGTTCAACTATTCTGGTTGTTTTATATGTTATTAAATTTTGAACTCATTATTATTATTATTATTATTATTATTATTATTATTATTATTATTATTATTATTATTATTATTATTATTATATATTTTGTATTTATTATAATTCAAATTTATTATTATTATTATTCGTTCTGTCCACTGCAGTCAAACGCATTCTGCCATCAAGACGGAGACAGAAATTTCTGTTATTTCTACCACAATCAAACACCTCACTGTCTCCAGTGTTTGTTTCGTTCCGCCTCCAGCTATTGGAGACAGCAACCATACGTAGCGTAAATTATGGACAGATACATTCTACTAAGTCAATCAAATCTCTTGCCAAGCCAACCCACGTTGAAGAAGCACTAAGGTAAAAGCCTTGGTTTTGACTCATGAATGGATAAAATAATGTCGCATCTTAATTCAAAATTTTAAATAATAAATTATGAGTTTGTATATAATAAAAACAATTATATTGCAATCTTAAATAATAAATTATAAGTTTATAAAGTAAACGTATCCTATGCAACAAGCTCCCCATTTTACGAGAAGCTAGGGAGGGTGTGGTTCAATTTGAGTCAATGTGAAGTTAATAGGTTCACTTAATTTGACCGAGCATTAAGTTGAACTCATGTTTTTTATATACTCATATTCTTCGTATAAAAAACATCTAAGTTTCTCACCTGTGCATTCTAATTTCACTTAACGACATCATGTTACTTTAGCTAAAATGGTGTTGTTCAGTATCTCTATCTTATTCTTCTCTTCTTCGACAACACTACAAATTAATTAATTAATCTACAGTGCAGGTAGTCGGCTAAAGCTATTCCTTTCTATTATGTACATCTTCCTAAATCTCAAATACTAATTATTGTGAGTTTTATTTTAATTGTTATTTGAAATAAAATAAAATTAAGAAAAAAGAAAAAGAAAATAAAAAAGGGTAAAAACGTCAAAATTGTTCTCGGTGAAACATTACAAGGGTGGGCTTTGTTCCACTTGCAAGTGGTGGCTCACTAAGTGATGAGTTGTTTTGATTGGCCCAAGGGTGGAAGGAGTTGGTGCTTCATTGCTTTGTAAGTAAGGTAGTTGTTTTGTTGGCTTATTGGAGAAACCAATTTATGCTGAGATAAAAAAGGCTTTATCCTTTTTCGCTTGTAAGTGGTATTTCCAAAAAAACCAGAATGGATGAGGAGAAGAAGAGAAGTCTATTCCTTTGTTTTGGGGGTGTGTGATGACAACTGTTTGGTGAGATAATTAAGAAGCGGATCATCATTGACAGGTATTCGGTATTGGTATCTATTGGGTTTGTAAAGAGTACTAAATATATTAGGGTTTTCAATTTGTATTAGAACCTAGAGATAATTGTTCTTGTCATTGAGATTATTGTTGTTAGTTGTTGATTGTACTCTTGATTATTATAGTGGATTGATTTTAGTTCGTGGAGATCCGGACCATAATTTTTTACCCTAGTTGAGAGGAGTTTTCCACGAAGATTGCTTGTGTGTTGATTTAGTTTCTTGCACTTTATTTCTATAGTTATTATTGTTATTGTAGTTGTGGTAATTTTCCCCAACACTTTCTTCATTTTTTTTTCCTTTTCCTCTCTTTGCAAATCTGCTGGCCGCTCACTCATAGTTTCTAGTCTTTCATTTTATGGTGTTCATCAGGTATAAGGGTTTCTGATGTTCTTCAATTAATCTCATATATTTCTGGCATGCATCATAACTGGGAGTTCAATTCTATATTTTGAAATTTTGTTCTCGTAACTTTATAGAGGATTAAGAGATTCAATGAGATTTTGAAAAAATATAGAAACAAGGAAATGATGAGTTGTTTAGCAAAGGAAAGTGTTGTGGTCACAGTTACCGAAGTCATATGATCGTTGTTGGAGGAGGCGATTATGGTGCTTGAGGCGATGGTGAAAAGGGGAGGGATAGTAGCGGTTGTCGTCGTGTATAGCTCGGCGAAGAGACCAGGGTTGTTATCGAGGAAAGGGTCAGAGGCGGCTAGAGAGAGCATGACGATTGCGCTGGTGATGATGTGTTGGAAAGGAGGGTCAAAAATGGTGGTAGAGCTAGTGAAGCGGGGATAGATAGGATGTTGCAAAGAAAAATGAATAAGACGACTCCACTAGAGAATTTTGGATGAGTTGAAGAATTAATGGAAACGTTATTGTTCGAACTACTACATAGCAACGCAATGTTTAAATAAACCCATACCATTGTTATCATAATCCAAACCTTATACTAGCCATCCCTCACGTGTATTAAAGACGTTGTAGTAACATATAGTAGGAGACATGTAACATAATAAATGTTGCTTCCTTCTCTAATATTATCTTTTTTGTGTATCTCTCCTTCTCTCTCTCTCTCTCTCTCTTATATTATCCTCCTTTCTCTCTCTCTCTCTCTTCTTTACATCTCTGCTCCTTTCTCTCTCTTCTGATTTTCACTTTACAATTCTATTAACGCAGCTAACACAACAATTGCACTATGTTTCATTTCATAAAAATAACTACAACAATTGGTACAAAGCAACGATTTAAGAAGAAAAAATGATAGAAGGGACGAGAGCTCTGGATATGCAGAGGTTGAAAAAAATCTGAGGAACTTGGTGGAGATGTAGGCGAAAAGTGAGAAAATATTTTTCGTGTAAGACATTTATGGATCGAATGATTTGTGCATACATGTATCCATGATTGTTTTGTTTTGTAAGATGTTGATTTATTCCCTTTCTGTTTCCTTTCTTTTATGTGGTTCTTCAATTGTTCAGAATAACTGAGATTACTATTCATAAGTTTTGTTTCTAAAACTTAAATACTCAATCACCAACCATGATATTGTTTCACCAACCATCATGATGGTTCATTTGTTGGAAGAGAAAGGGAAAGGGTCTTCGACCCATTTGAGATCCATTCTGTAATACCCAATAATCATTATCTTAGGTGCTTTTTATGGGACTCAAACTATAAGTTACATGGGACATAAAATAGTCTAACAATCTCCCACTTGGCCCATGTGAAGACTTGGTGATCCAATAATAAAACTTTAAGTGCATACAATATATAGAATCGATCAAGTCATCCTTAATTGAATTAAGCTGATGGGATCATGGCGGTCACAAGTTATATAACCTGATTCCTTTCATGTATCATAGAATCAACTCACCTCAACAAACTTTAAGTGGGTACTTCGGTAATTTTTATCTCACAAATAATAATTATTGTATACAACATAATATGGATAACCAGTAAGTGAACAAAAACATATGATTGTAATTGAATTCACAAGTGTCATAACAATTCGAGCAAGACAATGATATGTATATATACATGTCTGAATACTATACTAACAAGAATTTATCTATAAGGCTCATTCGTTCAATATGACCAATAAATATTTTAGGCGGTAAGCCTTTCGTTAACGGATCCGCTATCATAAGATCAGTACCAATATACTCAATTGACACTGTATGTTTTTGCACTTCTTCTTTCATAGACAAATACTTCAAATTTATGTGTTTCACACCCTTTGAATATTTGTCATTATTAGAGAAGAAAACGGTTGTAGAATTATCATAATAAATTATTAACGTTCTGGTAATATTGTCAACAAGACCAAAACCTAAGATAAAGTTACGCAACCACAATCCATGAACCGTGGCCTCAAAACGTGCCACAAATTTAGCCTCCATAGTGGAAGTAGCAATGACGGACTGCTTTCCACTTTTTCACGAAACTGCTTCTCCAGCTAATAGGAACATGTAACCGAATGTAGATTTTCGTGAGTCTACACAATCGGTATAATCTGAATCTGAGTAACTTATCACTTCAAGATGGGTTGATTTGGTATATGTGAGCATGTAGTCCTTAGTGTCTTGTAAACATCTAAGGATTTTCTTTGCAGCTTTCC
This sequence comes from Erythroxylum divaricatum, assembly GCA_025434745.1. Classification (NCBI taxonomy): domain Eukaryota; kingdom Viridiplantae; phylum Streptophyta; class Magnoliopsida; order Malpighiales; family Erythroxylaceae; genus Erythroxylum; species Erythroxylum divaricatum. The sequence goes on from JANTPM010000008.1 coordinate 3,879,551, forward strand.
AGTGGTCTATTCCAGGATTGCTTTGATATCGTCCTAGTATTCCAACAGCAAAACTGATATCTGGCCTAGTGCATGTTTGAGCATACATTAAGCTCTCGACTACTGACGCATAAGGAATAAACTCTATGTCCTTACGTTCCAAATCATTTCATAGACATTGCATCAGACTAAATTTGTCCCCTTTTTAAATTAGAACTATTCCTGCAGAGCATTTCTCCATTTCTAATGCTTTCTCGATATATCCTTTCTGAGACAATCCTAACAATCCTTGTGATCTATCCCAGAATATTTCTATTCTTATCACATAGGATGCCTCACCCGTATCTTTCAATTTGAAATTATTAGAAAGAAATTTTTTTACATCATGTAACAAAAAAACATCATTCGAAGCAAGAAGGATATCATCAACATATAGGACTAATATAATGAACTTGCTTCCACTAACCTTCATATAAATACACCGATTAACGGTATTTTCTACAAAACCATAAGACATAATGATACCATTAAACTTAAGATACCATTGTCGGGAAGCTTGCTTTAGGTCATATATTGGCTTCTTTAATTACACATTAATTGTTTCTTTCCTGTGGTCACGAAACCTTTTGGTTGATCCATAAATACTTCTTCTTACAAGTCACCATTTAGAAAAGCAGTCCTTAAGTCCATTTGGTGAAGCTCTAAATCATAATGAGCCACCAGTGCCATAACAATTCTTAAAGAGTCCTTCTTTGAAAATGGAGAGAAGGTCTCTTTATAGTTAATACCATCATTTTGAGTGTAACCTTTGGCAACAAGTCTGGCTTTATACCTTTCAATGTTGCCTTGTGAGTCACATTTGGTCTTAAAGACCTATTTACAACCCACTTGCTTTGCACCTTCCGGCAACTTAACTAATTCCTAGACATTGTTGTCATCCATTGATTTTAACTCT
>JANTPM010000008.1:3922052-3936025 GCA_025434745.1 Erythroxylum divaricatum
CCATTAATAAATAAAATAATTTCTTCTTTGCAGCCAAATCCATTCCAGCCATTCTCTATCACCTATCAATTAATCAACAAATTTAAAAATTAAAAAAATAAAAATTATGAATAGAATAAGAAAACATTACAAATAAGACACTACAACCAAAAGAAAAGTTATCTTATGTAGCATATGTACATTCAAGGGAAGATGATATAACAAGAGTGAGAAAAGAAAACCCAAGAGATAAGTAATTACCATTAAACATAAAGATGAAACATAATGCCACAACTGTTGATGGTTCCAATAGAGTTTCAAAATATTTCTTCAATTCAACATTACACAACTTACTTTGATTGCTTTTACTTTTTTTAGTGCATCTATAGGCATACGAATCCCAATAACCAGTCCTCCACCCATTAGCACGACATTCCCAAATTCAAATTGTTGGAGCGTTGAATTATAAAACTTGAATGGGGCTTATGTTTTAATTTTCAAGAAATACAATTTAAGCAAATTTGGTTAAAAAATTGAAAATAAATATGACAACAAACTTACCGGAGGTTGACGGGAAGAGAAGGGCGGTCTGGGTAGGTTTAGGGATTCAGATGAAAGTTGAGTTGAGGGGTTGTTTTATATTTGTAATGCGGAAAAAGATAGGAAGAAGAAGGGAATGGATACGAAGCCTAAACCTAGCAAGAGAGAGCTCGACTCCTACAACCGCCGTGGCACGAACAAAATCGTCGACGGTACTCTTTTGAACGGTGGAGGTATCTTCAAAAGTTTGGATTTTGTCTCTGTTGTTTCCAAATAAAAGCTAGCCGCCGATTGTATGTTTTGAAGAGGTAGTGCTGGTTTTCAAAAGAAGAAGATGAACATTCGAAGGGAGAAAATCAAGCAAAAGACGTAGTAAAGAAGAAGAAGAAGTGTATTTTTAAAAAAGAGTTGCGGTGTAGGATAAGGATATTAGCTAGAAGAGGTAGTGTTTTAATAAAAGAGGTGTTTAAGAGTTTTAGAAAAGTAAGGGTTAATTTAGACAGTTTAATTTTTAGATTAAATTCCTTAGTAAAGTAATCTAAATACCAAGGGGGTGTTGGTATTTAGAATCCTAGAAAAGTGTTACTATTTTCTTTAAATTAGGAAAGTTTTTACTTTCCTAATAGTTTAAAAAAAGAAACCAAACACAATAATTTAAATTTCAGAAAAAAGATTACTTTCCTGATCAAGATTCCATGGCAACCAAACAGGGCCTTTATTCTATTGCAAGAATGGAGAACAGAGAAGGCAAAGTTCAGAAACTATCGAAAAGATATGCTTTAGAAACTATTAAATTTGTGGATTAGTGTTATTACATTTCTACTTGTTCTTCTGTTTGGCTTTTCTTTCGATGCTACCGAGGAATTAGGTAAATCAATTTTTATCTCCTCTCGTCTTTCTGAATTGCTTTGTTGTTTGTGTAAATTCATTTTAATTTATATTCACTTCTATGAATCCGGGGAATAGAATATTACCTTGAATGTGTACTAGTCAATAGATTTTAAAACACTAAATGATAAGTTTGATTATCTCTTATGCTTAAACATGTCATAAGTTTAAAACCTTGGATAGTTTTTGGTTAGTAAAAACTAAAAATATAAACATTACTCTCCATCTAATGGTTCACTTGTAGAGTGCAAGTAATCGTCTGATTAGCTTTAGATTTGTGAGAAAATGCATTTGCAAAGTTAGCTAGGAGGAATATTATCTCTTATTAACAAGATGAAAGCCATGTAACATTCCTCTCCATCAAATGTTTCACTTGTAAAGTGCAAGTAATCATCTGATTAGCTTTAGATTTGTGAGAAAATGCAATTGCAAAGTTAGGAATATTATCTCTTATTAACAAGTTGAAAGCCATGAAATCACTAGTTTTCGGATATAGAGAACTTGACAGGCCAAGAATTTCTTTTGCTCTTTACTGATATAATACAACATAGATATCATGTAGTCCACCGACTCAAGTTCCTATAATCACATATACAACTAAAATGTGTATTCTACTAACAAAAGTCAAGAATACTAGTTATAAAAACTTTTTACAGTATGTAAAATCTTAACAGCACTAATAAAATATACTTCTTTTTACATATCTACTCCCATTCAAATTCATAATATATGGTCTTTTTTCATTGCAAATACTAGTAACAAATCTCTTAATGACTATGCACTAGCCTAATCAGCATTTAACATATGTCAAGCAAGAGATGGTATTAATCTTACAATCTTTTTAAGTATCTACAGAACCAGAATAATCCTTATAGCCTATATGGCTCTTTGGATCACAATCTTTTATAGAATATAAAAGGAAATATAATGAACTTTGAGGAAATTAGAAAACTAGTTGTGGTTAAAGTAAAGAAAAAAAATGAAAGTGGAAACATTTTAGTGATTAAGTCTAGCCTAACAAATACGTGATAGTTTTTTTAGTCATTTTACACAAAAGAATGTTTAGTCATCTGTCTTAAGTGCTAAAAGTTATATGCATATATATGTTCAATACGTATTTAGCTATGTCATTCGGGGGGATATAAAGAAAATGTGTCATAGAGTCTTACCACTTGAGCCTTAATGTTTATTTATCAGAACTTATTAATGGCTTCTTGTTTGTCTTTCTTATTTGATAGATGCCAAAATTGAGTTTCAGTTTTGATATAATGGAAACTTCAAATTTACCCTTGCCATCTATTATGAAAGAGGGAAAATGAATAATTTAGAATAGATCTAGATCATTATACTACAACTCATATATACAAAAAGAAACTTAAGATATAAAGAAATTCAAGTTTTTAGTTATAAATTTTCTCAAAATTCTTTTGAGGATGGCATTAGAGCCTTAAGAAGTGAGGCTCACATTATTGACATAATTAATTTAATTAAAAAGAAAGAATAGAAGATTGTGGAGGTACTTTTGGATAGCATTGAATATCCCTTATTGATACATAACAAGGATGTTGCAAAATGGGTGGACAAGTTAATTGTGAGATTTGAGATGGTGATTAAGCTAATTATGAAGTAGGTGGTATAAAAGTTTGTGTTATTGGATAAGGTGAACAATGTGAATATGATATTGTAGAGGTCAATAATTTGTTTATAGGGAGGGTAAACGACCTACCATTAATGATGCAACTAACGGTGAATTTGATGATTCATTATATAAGGTGACAAAGAAGAAATTAGTGATGTTGATGCTTTCAGATTATTTGATTCTAAGGACATATCTAATAAGGTGGTTGATTAATTTTAAGAGGTGCTCAAGATGTCCCAACAGATAATATTGTAGATATTCAAACGTATTAAAAATATGAAGATTCTGATGAGCTTAGGAGTATGGATGATAGTTCAGATAAAGAAGGGAGATGAAGGCCTAGGTTTCCAGAATTTGAAATAGATAACGATATGATAGGGCTAATTGATTTAAAGGTTGGTATGTTATTTGATTCACCTTTGGTTTATAATATTGTTGAGAATGGTTTTGATTATATAAATGTCAAGAATGAGACATATAAAGTAACGACTGTTTATAAAAAGGGTTAAGGGTAGAGAATATGTGATTCTCAAACACAATATGGATCTACATTTTAAATTAATACATTTTAGTCTAACCATAAGTGTGGTCGAGAATATCAAAAAAACAATACAAGGTGCTTTGGATTGCAAGGAAATATATCTCATATTTTAGAGTTTGCCCTATATAGGATGTTATTGGGTCTAAGTGTGCACTTTTAAAGCACTTTAATATTAAGATGATAGACAAGAAAGCATATATGGCGAGAAGAACTTTGCATTAGAACTATTGTTAGGTGAAGAGGGAAGCAATTTGAGAAATTGAAGAGTTATGGTTTAGCTTTAATAAAGTCTAACCCATGTAGTTCTTTTATATTCAAGTATCCAAGTGGTATTTTTGATTATATGCGCATATGATTGGATGCTTGTAAAGAAGGGTATCTTGGTTGATTGTACGCCTATAATAGTTATCAATATCAACAATTGTCACTTAAAGGGCAAGCATAAAGGGTACGTAATTGCTATCGAACATTGGTTTGGATGCAAATAACAATATGTTTCCAATCGGCGTGGGCTATAGTTAGAATTGAGAATCGATTGTCATTGAAATAGTTCCTTAATTGTTTATAGAAAGATATTGGACACTACAAGGTTTTTATTTTTTATTGACAAAAAATAAAATTGTTTTATTAGATTTTCATTTCATTTTATGAACATTCATTTATAGTGTATTAACATTTCGTATGGTTTCTTTATAATAAGGTTTAGAACATGTCTTCAATGTTGAGATGGTTGGTGTCAAACATAGATATTGTGTTAGACATATCTATCCCAACCTTCAAACCAAATTTAAGATAATAAAATTTACAAAGCATTTAGTTTGCACTGCGACTAGAGCATATGTCTTCAATGAACTCTCACGATATATGGTTGTTTTATTTAATTGCACTTGAATATGTGATAATAAGTCATAAAGTAATTACCTTTGAGTTTTTACTATCAATAGGTACATAAAGCAATTAGAAGGTATCGATAAATTGATCTATGATTGGTTGGACAAAATACTTATACCAGATGGTGGTGTAGGCACAACTCATAGTGTTGAACTCAAATATAACATGTTATTGAATAACCAATGCAAAAGCTTCAACACTTACATTAAGGAGGCTAGGAATAAGCCTATTATCACAATATTTGAAATGATTATAAAAGCAATGACAAAGAGATTTAATGAGAAAAATGAGGGGATAAAGAATCATAATGAATCCACTTGTTGTAGGATTAAAAAAAATTGAGAAACATAAGCAGCTTAGTAGCAATTGGAGATGTCATACTTGAGTGATAAGAGGTTGTTTGAAGTGAAGCATATGAATTTCTAATAACAAGATATTAATTTGGGCAACAAAAGTTGCACGTGTAGGATATGCGATTTGAGTGAAATTTTTTGTTAACATACTTGCATTACAATCAAACATGTTGGTGGCAAACCAGAAGATTATTTAAACTTCATCTATAGCAAAGAAAATTTTGAAGAAGTTTATGCATGTCAGATTGATCGGACCTGCATTGCCCAAAGCCTAATTTAGCTTAAATTTTTTATTTTTAATTTAAAAATAGAAAAAGATGTCGTTTTAAGTGCTTCAAGTTGTGCTGAAACTTGAAGTTCTTTTTAAAAAAAGCCCAAACCAGAACTAAAGTACGATCAAACTGGGTTAGGTTAGGCTAGGTCAGACCTGGGCTTAATTTCTATCCTTGGTATCTTTGTTAGACATCAATATATTCTAAATCTATTCTTAAAGAAATTCAACAAACACAAGCAACCCAAAATTCAAAAGATAGAAATAGGATATCATTTTATGATAAAACTGAAGAAGTGCATATTGCTAATGTTGATATGGCTATACATATATACATATATATATAAAGAGGGAGGGATAGATATATATTAGAGGATAGAGTGAGGAAACATCCTTACATTTGGATAAAGAATCAAAATAAGATAAATAATGGACAGAATCATGATGTAGCAAAGGGCTATGCAAAATTATGTGAAGGAAACCATAAACATTGATGATTATATAACTACAGAAAATGAAACTATTTTAAAAAAGGCCTCCTGTTGGACTTAGAATTGTTTAACATATGAGAGATCCCGCAAAAGTTGGCTTCTTGTCCACGAAAGTGAAGAGGATGCTAGAATCTGGCTTTTGCTGAAAAACTATTTTGTGAGCATGACATACGCAATGGACCACATTCAATATTATTTTAAGAAATCAAACAGAATGGGTCGCTTGAAAGCAAAGCAAACAAAAGTAGAGGTGGAACGAGATATAGGTTACTTTTGGATCATTATTACTAGTTGAAAAATTAATGTCGTAACTCATAAGGCTATAGCCATAGTCATAGGTAATCTCCAAGTTAAGCAGAAGGAAATAACAATGAAAGACGTCCTACTAAGATGTGATAACGCTAATCTTCAAGTTAAGCAGAAGGAAATAACAATGAAAGACGTTACTAAGATGTGATAACGCTAATCTTCAAGTTTATTAATTCTGTTACAGCAAATTTATTATTATATGCGGATTAAATTTGATTGGTTGTAATCCTCTAGATCTCCACAGTTATCGAACCAGTAACCAACAGTCGTTCCCTGGCTATTCTGACACCTAACAGTAACCAAAAAGTAGATAGACTCGTGGTAATCTACTCCATAGTCTTATGTCTTTCCTAGATTTGCACTGTCATGTCCTCGCCTACCCCAGCTGATCCTCGTTCCGCGAGCTACCCGGACACTTACTCGCCGATGTATCTTAATATCAGCTTCATTAATTGGCAAATTTGCTTCCAAGGGAACGTAAGGATCTTTTCTGAGCGTCCATCGGTGCGTTGTCGTTTGGCATGTCCATATGTGTGGATACTGGACATGGTTCCGTTAGCGATTCCTTCGTTTTCCACGTGTTTTATTGGAGAAATTTAACTTTGCCTCCATTATAAATAGTTGACTACAACCTGATTCTCATTATTACACTTCTATTGCTTAGTAGCATAAGATAGATTGATTAGACAGGCACAGTGCTGTAGGCCCTTTCCACAATGCCAGTCATGAATCGTTCAGGGGAGGGACATGCAGTAGTCTTAGCTTGGCCATTCACTAGCCATCCCTTTGCCCTTTTCAACCTGACCTGCAAGCTCGCAGCTTTTGCTCCCCAGGTACAGTTCTCATTCATAAGTACCGAGGAGTGCAACAGATCCATAATAAATGCGAAAAATCTAGACGTTCCAATCAATGTCAAGTCCTATAACGTGGATGATGGCTTGCCAAAACATCCTAAACGGCCAGTAACTCCACAAGAGGAAGCTAGTTTCTTTGTCAGTCTGATACCTGAAAACTTCAAGCATGGGATGCGTGAGGCAGTGACAAAAACTGGCAGGAACATTACTCGCTTAATGACCGACGGTGTTCTCTCGTATGCTGCAGGCAAGCTAGCGGAGGACATGAAAGTCCCATGGGTCGCATTTTGGGTGCCAACACCCTATGCCTTATCGGCTCATTTGCACATGCATCTCATTGCTGACATCTACAGGAATGGCGGAGACCAGACATTAGACGCCATTCCAGGGTTATCCAAAATACTCATCGAGGACTTACCGCAGGAAGTTCTTTTGAGAGATCAGAGTTACCCTGATTCATCACCTGTTTTGCTTGCCATGGAACAAATGTCTGAGTGGTTGCCTAAGGCATCTGCTGTTGTGATGAATTCTTATGAAGAGCTAAACTCTACTCTGCTCACAAAGGATCTCAAGTCCAAATTCCAGAATCTGTTCTACGTGGGCTTTTTAACCATACCAGTGCCACTTCCACCCGCTTCTGGTCCAGATGTAACCGGATGCTTACCCTGGTTGGATAATCAAAAGGCAAGTTCTGTTGTATATATAAGCTTTGGGACTTTGGTAATACCACCTCCAAAAGAACTAGCAGCACTAGCAGAGGCTCTTGAAGCTAGTGGTGTTCCATTTCTCTGGTCTCTTAAGGACAACTTTAGATCCTGCTTACCGGAAGGGTTTGTCGAGAGGACAAGATTGCAGGGAAAGGTGGTTCCATGGGCACCACAGAGCCGAGTCTTGGCTCATTCTTCAATCGGAGCACAAGTGAGTCACTGCGGTTTCAATTCTCTGGCAGAGAGCATTTTGGGTGGGGTGCCATTGATATGCAGGCCAGTTTGGACAGACAATCACATGAATGCTAGAATGGCTGAGGAGGAATTGGGCATAGCTGTGGGAATTGAAGGTGAAGTGATCACCAAAAGTGGTATGCTCGAGACCTTGAAAACTGTTTTTCAACATGAAAAGGGGAGGCAAATGAGAGAGGCCATTTGTGCCCTAAGAGAGACTGTGCTCAACGCAGCTGGTCCCGACGGTGTTGCAGCTAACGACTTCAAAGCCCTAGCACAAATGTTCGCCCAGAATAAATGCCAAGAGTAGTGTCTGTCTATGCTCCGGCCGCCATATTCTTATCTATATTACATTGTTTGAATAAATTTCAACTTTTCCGGGAGAAGCTCCGGTCATTGGGATCGTTTCCCGTCTCAACGTCACGTTAATATCCAAGTTGCAATATGTTATAATTTATTGGTGTTATGTTATTATGTAGTTAATAACTGCCTATTATATTATGAGATTGTTATTTGATTTAGTCTAAATTTTTTATGAGATACAGACTGCATATTTTGATTTGGTTTGTTATATAAGGCTATATGGTATATACAATCAGCATTTTTCTTCAGCGGTAAGGACTGATAATCTTCTTCTAAAAGAAAAGGCCCTGATCAGATAATCCATTCGAAGTTCAGCGTTTGTATCGACACCAAAAATACATATCTTTTCAAAGTAATATCAAAATGTTTTCACTCTAGGTTACAAAACTACGTTACATGCATTTTTCTAAAAAAAAGTGTATTTTAGTGATTATTATTGATCATTTTTGTCATCAATAATAAAAGATTTCTTATTTAATAGCAATAATTAATAATAACCACTTAAATCCTAGTATTTTAAAATATTGAACGGCAATAACAGTACTGACAACAGTAACGACGATGGCAGTGACGTTGGAATGCGCAGTCTGCTTGTTCGAAGACAAGGAGGTACTCAGGTTGTTGCTCGAATGCCTTTTACATAGACTTTGTACATCAGTTTACCCCCTCATTATTACGTGAGGTTGGGCTGTGGGGTCGCCTAGATAGACGATTTCACCTTTTGGGACAGGACTTTGTACATGAGCGTAGAGAAACATTAAAGCAGCCCTCTTCGCCGGTGGAAGTTCAGAAGAATTGGTCCTTCCTGCTTCGTGAATCAAACATGGAAGAGAAAGAGGGACTTGCTTGCCCAACGTATTTACTTGCATCAGAAATTGCCGTGCTTTTTTTCTTTTTTACATTCAACTCATTTATTAAGTGAGACAGAGAAAAAAACAAATGACTTTGGATGTAATCGGAAACAGAAGCACAACAATTTTTACGTTACCTTCCTTGCAGGATCTTTTCAGACAAAGAATCACCAATAATGAATGGATCTATTCAGTACTGTAATGCCACTAAATAATACGACAAAAGGGTGCTCAAGTGTCAGTCACTTTCAAGTAGGACCCCACGGAACGCAAACTCGCATGCCACTCTTCTTCAAAGCATTCAATTCACTGCAAGAAAATAAAATTTAGCGATAAAATTTACCCATAGAATTTATACATATTCTATCGTAGGCTTATTTAGCAACAAAATTTATTAACGAAAAAAGCGTGGAAGATATAGCTGTTATTAAATTTAATAATGGATATTTTTCGTTGATAAATTTACTGACTGAATTACCGACAGTAAAAAATTTTATTGGTAAATTTACCGACGGTTATTTATTCAGTCAGTAAATTTTTTTGTTTGAAAATTAGCAACGGAATTTGTAATTCCATCGGTAATTAGTGACGAATTTTTTTTCCGTTGGTAAAATCCAATATATTTACCAACAGAAATTTTTTCCGCCAGTAAATTTACTGACAACTATTTTTTAAAATTTACCTGCAAAGTGTTTAGTTTCTCTGGAAGTCACCATGGAGAGAACTTCATTATTTCAAGTAAAAGAATTAAATTATTAAAATTTATACTAAAACAGAACTGAAAATAAAGAACTGAATTCATTTTTTCAAACAACAAACATTTAATCAAATATCTTACATGCATCAAAAAATTATCTTAACATCACCACTAAAATCACGTCTTGTCCCTTCTATCACTAACATTTATACTTTCAAGTTGTTTTCCAATAACTTTCATCTAATATATGAAAAAACACATGACAGTAGTTGCAAAAAAACCTCTACCGAAGGACACGATGACAATAGTCGGAGAAGACAACATCGTCGAGCAGAAAAGGAGTCCACAACAGAGAAATGGGCTCAAAGAAAACTGAAGAGAAGATATAGGAAGAAGGAAGAAGAAGAAAGGAAAAAGAAGATAGAAGTGGGAGGGAGATGTCGGGCGAGTTTATGTTTAAAAAGAATTTACCGACGAAATTACCGACGAAAATTTCCGTAGGTAAATTCAAAAAAAATTTATACCACCAATAATTCTCGCCTTTTTACCGACGGAAAGAAAATTTATGTCGTTAAATTCATTTACCAACGGAATTTACCTATGGAATTTTCCGTACGTAAACTCAAAATTTTTTATTCTGCCAAAAATTTCCTCCATTTTTAGCGACGGAACATATACCGTCGCTAAATTCTGTCGCTAATTTTGTCGAGATAAATTCTCTCTAAATTTAGCGATGGGTATTAGTACCGTCGCTAAATTACTCAATTGTAGCGACGAAAATATGCTTTCCGTTGCTAATTTTCAATGGTAAATTTGCCTTCAGAAATTTATTACCGATGGCTATATTGTTTCGTCGCTAATGTCCGTTGCAAATTTTGTCGGAATAAATTCCCTCAAAATTTAGTGACGAATATTAGTATCGTCGCTAAATCACTTAATTTTAGCGACGAAAAGCATATTTCCGTCACTAATTGCCAACGAAAATTTTTCCGTTGCTATATCCAAAGTTATCTTGTATAGGGATTGATATGTTTTGATATTACTTATGACATATTTAATCATCGGTCGTTCAATCAGTAGTTATTGGATGAAGTATGAACTATATGTAAGTAGTTGTGTGATCAAGATAAGGTTCATCACCCTAAGGTAATTATGGAGAATATTTTGTTGTTCTCGATTAGTATTGATTCAGGAAATCCTTGGCCATGGTAGAATAACGTTTTGTAAATAGTTTACAAATGTCATTAATTGAATCAATAACTAATGGCTGAGAACTAATATGATTAGAATCAAATTAGAATAGTTATTTATTCCATTATCTATGTCTAATCGGAACATTGTATGATGAAAATATTGAATTATATAAAAAATCATGTACAAAAAGGTTTGTCATAATCACTTTAACATTCCTAAATATTTCGATGGTAATTATGTCTTGCTAAACATCAATCTTGATCTATGATTATAAAATATTTAATTGGTAAATTAAAGACAAATTAAAACTCAAATTTATAATTTATAATCATTGCCAATATATTTGAGAACATAATGGATGTCATATAAAGAATGAGTTGAAGAGAGTAAAGTTACTTTAATCAAGTTAGACTTGAATATAAAATTTAAGAAAAGTTTATGATTTAATTAGAATTACGAATAGTTGATATTATAAATAAGGATCAATATGAGATATTGAATTTAATTTGGACATAATTGGTATTTAATTATAATTATTTGTAATTCTAATTAAAGTTTAATTAAAATTAGAATTTAATTTCAATTAAATTACTAAAACATCTAAAGCTTATTATAAATAGGCTTAAATTCTATGGAGCTAGTATTTCTTGCTTAACTCTTTCTGTAAGAGTTACAGAATTCTCTCAACCTGTTCTGTGAATACTGTTAGAGGTCAGACACTTGTGCAGTTACAGTAGTTGAGACGGATCAATTTCAGGAATATTTTGAGAGATACGATAAGACAAAGATTAACTTTTAGAATAAGGTAAGAATTAAAAATTTGCTTTATTATAATTTATGTTGATCATTTTATGGAATTAATTAGATCTCGATTTTTTGGAAATTAAAAGTCACAAAAAAGTTTTGTGATTATTCCATTACGGTTAGGATCTGATCTCAACCCAGTTTTGCAACAGTGGTATTAGACCGATTTTATTTTTATAATTTGATTAAAATGTTTGATTGTTATTGATTATAATTTTGGAATTGAATTGCAATAGGTTTGCAACCAAAATCTAAAAGTTGATTCAGATTAATATAATATGAACCATAAACCACAAAATTAGATATCTAGATTGATAATTCTAAGAAAACTCGATGATGTTTGGGCTTGTTTGTTGTGAACTGCCAGTGATACTATTGCGTGATATGTTCTAAAAATTGAGTCCTCATTTTGGAACCCTTGGAAGTAGTTTATGGAACATTGTTTTTAAATCAGAAAAATTCAGATTAAACAGCCGAAACCTAGAACTCAAAATTTGGGATTTCTTGGAGTTGTGGTTGTATTAAGGGTTGCATTTTGGTGTTGTACGATTGAGTTTACGTTTTTGGCTCCTGAAATTTGGAAAAGTTTCGAGTTGGTGGCTGGAGATCGTTGGTATTGCTTGAAAGAAGGCTCGATGGTTGTGTTTTATGGCTAGAGAAAACTAGAAAACCCAGATCTAGAAAACAAGAAGGCAAAACCAAAAATCAATGATTTGTTGGTTGTTACAATTTTGTGTTGCTTGCGTGTGTGGTTTATGATGTTTTGTGGATCATGTCTTGTTATTGCTGGAGTAGCGTCATGGGATGGCGTGAATGGAGGAATAGCTGCGACAAAGTGGCAGTTTTTTCGCTATTGATTGTAAGGTTGTGGAAGCAACCACGTTGGTGCAAGAAACACACTGGCGGCGACTGGACGATAGTCGCCACACAGGTGTTGTAAAATCACAGTGGTTAGGAGAAGGCGCCAGCGGGGAGAATCATCCCCTCGCTTGAATTGCCGACGGCTTTACGCGGCTAACATTGGAAGAAGCTTACGGATGCAGTTGGCGGTGGTGCAACTGTTGCATTACCGGTGATTGGATGGAGCAGCAGGCGATGATGGGACATGGCGACCCTAGTGACGAAGAAACAAAGAAGATGAGCAGAAAAGAGGGGACGGTTGGAGACCGAACGATGGTTCGAGAATGTCCGCATGTTCTTAGTGCATGTTTGAGAAGATGTAATGCACATGCACGCGTGCAAGCCTCTTACACATGCATTGCACACGCCAGAAATCTCTCTCCTCAATTAAAGAAAAAAGCCTTCTTTTGATTAAATTAATTTAATTGAGGTTAAATGGATTTAAATTCCTTATAATTTAAAAAAATATTTCTAATTGTTTAAAAATTGTTTTCAAAGGGGTTAATTTTTCTTTTATGAATGCTTTGAAAGTTAGTTTAATTTTTCAAGATGTTGAATTTTTAAATTTAACTAATCATCAAATCAATTCCAAATTTTAGATAATTATTTTCTGTAATTTGATTAAGATTAATAATTATAATGATTCTTAATTAATTTAAGAAAAGTAGTTTCAAAAATTAGAATTAATTAATTTTGATTAAATTAAAATTAATTAATTAGAAAATTAGTTTCTAAAATTAGAATTAATTATTTTCAATTTGATTGAAACTAATTAATTAAAAAAATAGTTTCTAAAATAAGGATTAATTATTTTCAATTAGATTGAAATTAATTAATTAGACTCTTTAAAATTAAGAAATTGTTTTCTTAAGTAATTGATAAAAAAAAGTTTCTTGATTAAATTTATTAATTTCAATTCGATTGAGATAAATTAAATGCATGATTTTATTTGTTTATATAATTATTATTTAATTTATTTAGAAATTTTTTCTTTATTTTTGAATAATAAGTTTCTTGATTTTTTAAGAAAGTATTTTTTTTCTTTATTAAAATTTGAAAAGTCTTTTCAATTATTAATTAAGAAAAATGTGCTTTCTTGAATATTTTGAAAATAGTTTTCTAATTTGTTAAAGAAAGTTTTTCTAATTAGTTAAGAAATTAGTCTCTAAATAAATAATATAGTTATGTTCTAATTAAATTTAAAAGTGTTTTATTTAATTTTGAGAGTAGTTTCCTTTTAACTTTAAAATATAGTTTTCTAATTAAGGAAAAATTTTCTAATTAAATTAGAAATAGTTTTCTAATTGGATTAGAATGTGTTACTTATATAATTTTGAAAAGAAGTTTTTTTTAATTATAATAAGTAAGAAGAATAATTTATTGAAAATTATTTTCAATTAAATTTTGTTAAAGGAGTCAAGATAAATTGGAAATAGTTTCCAATTTGATTTAAAAATTATTTTCAAA